>NW_019384238.1:745398-790086 GCF_000648655.2 Copidosoma floridanum | reverse complement strand
ATTTTACATGATTTTTAAAATCCGAATCCATGGTCGCGAAAAAGATGCAAAATGCAACTCTTCAATACAAAGAAACAAAATAATCAATTGAATTTCAGGCATTAAAAAATTGTAAGAAACATTTTAGATAAATGTTTAGTATTGTACAAGGTAGTAACGGTGAATTGATGATTAAAATTCTTACTTGAACAACTAATTATACCACTCTTCGTAAATTTTAATAATAATATCATTGGAAAATATGAAGTATTGTTCTAATTAATCGAAAATGATGCAAATACGCAAGTTCAATTACGTGTCTGTCAACGCGCAAGTGTATCGTGCGTTACCAAGAGAAGAACAAATTACGAGCCATTAACTATGTTAACAGGAGCTAATCTATGAAAAAATCTATGACACAAGTGCATGACGGCTTTTGCAATCTGTAAAAGAATCACTGATAAGTATTCGCTCATAGCATCATGTGTATATGTTTTATTGAGTGCTTCACTTCCGAAAACATTTGATTGACTTTTTCGTCGATTTTTTCAAATACACACAATCCCCAGAATATGTCAAAGTGACTAACGGAGTTTATGAAATGGCACTCGAGATAAATATTATAGCTAGTTGGATTATCTTTCGTGGATGAAAAAAGTTGAACGTTTGTCGATCGATATTTAGTAATAATTTTAAGTAAAAATTTCAAGGATAGAAATAAGATCAACAGTATAATATACCTATGTGTATGTATGTACTCACTTCGAAAAGTTTTTCAAATTTTTTACCTTTCAAATGTTCCAGTTTAGCTAATTATTAATTGAGTGTGCATTAATATACTACTAACAATCGACATTTATATATAGTCATCCAAAATTGTAAAATTAGAGATGAAGATTTTTCTTCTTTACATGTGACATAAATAAGCCAATAGCCAAACAACAACAGTTGCTCACTACTTTGCTGGCGAATTGTGAGTATAAACCGGCAAAAACGCACTACTTGTTGTTCATCGAAATCCATTTTTGTTTTTGGTTGTTGAATTGATTTTATTTTTTTTTTTTTTTTTGTTGGTCTTGAAAGGACAATTCAACTTCGAAGGTGTACATTCTCGATGATCAATTTTTTACTTAATTATAATTCTGTATTTTTCAATGATTTAATTATATTATTACAAGAATAAGGACGTAATGAATAAAAGGCATTAACATTGTGTTGAATGGCTTCGTTTTCCTCTAATTATCGAGACATTGATGATGTGACAATTGAATGTCCCACCTAGTGCATTTTAGGATCAACGCCATCTCGCGTTGTGAATTTCAAACTAAAAAGTACCCCTAAAATTCTCACGAAATTCTCCGCAAGACCGCGCTAGTGGTAGAACTGCGAAAATATGCTGCCTGTCAGTCTGCAACTCTGAGCTTTAATTGCGCTATTAATGTAAGACAATAACTAATTCTAAGCTGCGAATAATGATATTTTTCATACTCAAGCAAGTTCTTATTGGTAATTTGTAAGTTAAAAAAAACACTATTTGATATTTATTTTTATACGTAATGACATTATATATGATTGTAACTAGGTAGGATTTGTGAATCGATGTAATTTACTCCAGTAGTATACTGGCATATGTAAGAAAATACAAAAGCCAATACCTAAACTAACTTAAAAACTAACTCCACCCCTCCCTGAACCGACCACGAAGCAAACTCGTGTCTCGTGTCGTGTCCGTGTCCGTGCTCTGCAATTTCATCCCAACACACGCTTATAGGTTATATTTTTGTTTACGTTTTACATGTAAGGACCGTTTTAGAGTTTTTAAATTAATGTATATCATACACAAATGTTGTACTTCTTTTTCATTCGTTTGAATTTGTATCGATGTTTTGCAAAATCAGGTATTCTACTAAAACTCCAGGACAACTAATAGGATAATGGACTGTGAGAAGACAAGTCTTCATCAGGCGGTTCGCTCGGGCGATATTAGGCTCGTTAACGAGGTTCTGCAAAGGTATAATTCTTGTTTGAAGGTCAAATAACTGAGAAAAAAACATTTGAATTTTATACAAATTTTTTTCACTCCTACTTATGAAGGGATCCGTCTAGTGTCTACGATCGGAATTCTGCGTATGAAACACCCTTGCACCTGGCATACAATCACGTTAACCACAAAAAACCTGAACAACCGAACAACGGCCTGCCAATACTCAAACTGCTTGTTGACCACGGAGCAGATGTCAATGCACTGGGGGGAGGAATGTTCGCATCGGCGCTGCACATGGCAGTTGCAAGGAAACAGGTACAATTTTTGGTACAATATAATGTGAAAGTGTATGTACTAAATTAATTTTTTACCGTAAAACAATTTTGATTTACAGGTCGACGGTGTGAAGTTCCTTTTGGAAAGTAGAGCTGATCCGAACATCATAGACGAAAATAATTGTACAGCAATGCACCTTGCAGTGGATGAAAGCAGCGAAGATATCATACAAGTATTGTTAGATTATAAAGCAGACCCAAACATTATTGATTGTAATGGCCTATCACCGCTTGATAGAGCAATTACCAGCTGCAACAAGAATTGTGCAACAAAACTATTAGAATCTGGGTAAGTTGTACAAATTTTTGTTACATAACTGCACACTTTCTAATTTGATGTGATACGATTCTGGTAATACCGATTTCTTACAGTGCAAAGAGCAACAACATATACAAAACTCTGCTGGAAATTTGTATCAAACACTCGGAACAGCCTGACAGTCTAAAATACAAATCGTTTATTGAGCATATACTTGAATATGCTGGAAAACTAGATGTTCACTTCTCGCTCAAAGCTATAATGTATTATGCAGAATCAAAAAATCACGACCAGTATCATAAAGACGAAAAAAAGTGTTTTTTCTCCGAGTTAGTGCACAAGCAAGGTACGAATAAAAATGATGCCATTAGTGAATCGGAATTACACCTAGCTGTTCGTGGTGGCGAGGATGCAAAGATCGAAGCTCTCTTGCAGGAAGGAGCAGACGTTAACGTCAAAAATTTATTTGGCGAAACACCCTTGCATTTGTTGCTAAAAAATGGAATTTCTTACTTTTCATTTGACAGTGAACGATTCAACAAAACCGCTTATCTTCTTATTGAACGTGGTAAATCGACTTTCTTACTTATATTTTAACGATGTTTTTTTTGTAGTATCACAAGGCAAATAATTAGTTACTAATTTTAAGATCATATGTTAAAAATCATTAGAAAACTCATCACCTCAAATAACTCAAATGTGTTCAAACAAGTAATATCTGTTTTTTTTTTTTTTATTATAGGAAGTAATTTACGTGCTCGTAATTATATGAATGAAACACCATTTTTCTTGGCAGTATGTGACGAAATGACCAATAAAAAAATAGTTAACTTGATGCTGGCAAAAATGACAGGATTAGATGAAAAAACACTCATTGATCCATATTTGAGAAGAGGTTCTGGACTGTATATTTCATGTGACGTTAAAAAGCCTGAACTGCATGAACTTATCATTGCTAGCGAGAGGGGTTATGAGAAAGTTATTGATCGCTTGCTTGACATGGATCGAATCGACGAGGCAAGCAAAAACTCTCAGGCTGCAACAAGAATACTGAATGTTGCTACGTACAGAGGGTCTTACAGCATTATAAAGATGCTTCTAGAGGCTGGATTTCGAACTAATAGGTTTGTCATTAATTTTAAAAAATCTCAAATAATTTCATCGTGAACATTTTAATTAATTACTTCACAACATTGCACCCATAGGATCTATAATTTGGATGTACTTGACTTTTTTGGTTTTAAGATTCCCATGAGTACAGAGTAAGAATTACTGTTAATTATTACATGATATTTTGCAAATTACTCATGAATCCTCAAATATTCTAACTAATAACTCATTCTTTAAGGTCATTAAGCTTATTCTGGGAGTTCAAAGAGAATGTCACTCTTGATGGAGCCATGATTTGTGCCTTCTGTTACGTAAATGGATATGAGAAAAGGGTCATACAATCTACGCGCTTATTGATTTTTTATTTTGCCATTTATTTACGGTTAAACAAGTTGAGTAAAGATTTGATACCAGCAACAGAACTTTTCAAATTAGATGATGTTTTGTCAAAAGAACTTGATAATTGTAACAAGGTGCTGGATAGATTGAAGAGAGTCAAAGCTGGCACAATATCTATTTTTGACATGATGACGATGTCATTCGACTCATTTGTTCAGATGTTGAATAATAAGAAACATCTTGAAGCATGTGTGAAATTTCGCTCTTCACTTGCACAGAAAAACAAAGGCATACTTAATTATTACGATTATGCGGTGAAAGTTCGCATTGATCTAGCGGTTGAAAAGAGGAAGGTACTAGACGGTGCGTACTACTATTTTAACGAAGCTCTACAACTTGTCCTGGGGACGATGTATTTTGAAAGTCTGCCCGATGAAATCATGTGGAACATTTTGTCTTACTTAAACGTAAGAGAGTTGAAGAAGCTTGCAAACATTGATACACTAACTAGTTGATAATATTTCAAACAAATTTTAAACCAAATGTATTGTCTAAGACGCTTGTTGTTACTTTGTACCTTATGGTACAGCATATTATTTTGTCGGAACTTTGTAATATTCTAGATAGCACTATTTACTTTATTCTAAACATAATGTATGTACATATTTGCTAGACGCAGATTTCGCTGTTATTGAAATGCAAGTATTATTAAAGTTCATCTCTTAATCATTTAAAGATTGTTTTTTTTCTTCATTACATTGAAATATTTTTGGTTTATCCCTCTTGACTGTGTCCAAGTACTGCTTTTTGCAAAAACATTTACTAATATTTCAGATTCTTGTGTACAAAGTTAACGTACTAATCTACTGCAAATTTTTTTTTTAATCTGTAGAAACAGAAACTCGCAGATTTCTTCTGCTTACTGAGATAGAGTAAAAATATTCGTGTATGTAAAGATTTCATGGCCAAAAATATACAATATAAATATTGATTTAAATAAGATTAGTCTTACAATGAGAAAAGGTTTCTCACAATTTTCCATTGAAATGCATTTGTTTTGCAGGAGAGCTCGTTTATTACAATAATTACATGTTTGTCTACTTGGTTGGAATAAACATATTTAACTTTAACTGCTGTGTCGAAATACTTTGTTATACCACCCAGATTCAAAATGTCATGTCCCCGAATCGGTTAGTGAGTAAAAAGCAATAACATACAAAACTTTTTGTTACAAATTAGAACTGTCATACTAATTGATTAAAAAATTGAACTAAAATTAAGTTAAAATATTTTCTCAACTGTTAAAAATATTTGATTGATAGTATACGGAAATCGATGGAAATCTTATCATTTCACCAAAGCTCAAAGTAAAATTTATTTATGACCGTACAGGCTACTACTTTTTTTAAATAATTTTTTTTTTCAATATCAAAATAAAGGGGCAAACCAGACATGCCAGATTAAGCCCTAGATGTGGACTCAGGGAATACCTCACAAAATCTTACAGAATGTATGCATTATTTATGGTTAATAAAAAGGTGTTGACTGTTGTAACAAGATGTACTGTAAAATGTATTTACGAAAATGTAGGTTCGAAATTTTTTATTTAAATACGTCAAATTTCACGCAGTGCTGAACATTTCACTTTGGTCCCAGAGTGTTCAAAAACTTTTAAATATTTAAATTATTTGAGTACATATCAATACAGGTAGTGAATAATATTATCTTACAATGAGAAAAGATAGATACAATAAGGTAGACTGATTTTTTTTTGGTTTTCAGCGTAAATTCTAGTATACCTCAATCATCATTTTAATAACACGGAAAATTGAAAATCTAATCGATAAATGAAAAAATTGTAGCGTTTGAACATCGAAATTCGGGATAAATTAACTTTCGCAACTATGTGAGTCTACATCTATAACTTAAGTGTTACCAATACTGAATCCAATTTGAGCGTATTTTATACAATTCAGATATTACAATGCAATATTATTGTGTATCAAACTTAAATACAAAATATATCATCCTTACCACTAATATTTTTCCAGTTATTAATCATTCTGGCATGTTGCTGTAAAATTATGGAATTTACAATTGAAAAACGAAATTTCAGTGACAAGTAATATTTT
Source organism: Copidosoma floridanum (assembly GCF_000648655.2). Next base: position 783,948 of record NW_019384238.1, on the reverse strand, counting down.
CCAAAAAACCATGTGAATTAGTGTTCACAATTGTCAGGCGTAAAACCGATTAATATTCATAGTTCTAAGAGCTTTAAAAAGATAAATATTACTTTAAAAGAGACACTAATTTACATCCAATTTCCATGAAAACGTAAAAATTAATGCTTAAAAATGACAATCTTAAGACGAAATACAGTTAAAAAAATTATGGCATTTTTCCTATTCTGCTGGTAGTTTTCTTTTGTCCAAATCGTCAAAGTAAGAATGCTTCAATATATCCCTGGCTGTAATTCTTGCAGCTGGATCGTATACCAACGTAGCTTCGAGAAGTTCTAGGCCATCTTCATCCAGTACCTTGACTTGTGCCTGTAAATTGTTTGTTTTCCAATTAGGGAACGTTGCCTTGTAATCAGCTAGCTGCGTTACACCTGGCCAGATTTCCTCAGTAGGTGTTTTTAGCACACTGAAACGAAAAATAATGTAAATTAATCATAGTATGTACACAACTAGTACAACTAGTATGAGGCATCCATAATAAATTAATACGCACCGAAATATTCTGAACAACTGATCAATTTCGCTGTCACCTTGGAACAATGGTTTTTTTGTAGCCATCTCAGCAAATATACAACCAATACTCCAGACGTCAATGCTACATGTGTACCTGTTGGCGCCCAAAAGAATTTCGGGAGCTCTGTACCATAGAGTAACGACTTCGTGTGTGTAAACACGCACTGGGATACCAAAAGCTCTGCCCAGGCCAAAATCAGCCACTTTGATAATTCCTTTTTTATCTATTAACAAGTTTTGGGGCTTCAGATCCCGATGAAGAACTCTCCTTTGATGGCAGAAGAGAATGGCTCTTGTTATCTTAAATGGTACAGTAAAATATGGTGATTGAACATGAAGCAATTAGAGCATTAGGAAACAGTAAAGTACCGTAGTTAACAAAATACATATATGTATATGCATACGCTACCATGCAGATATGTTTTGTTGTTTACAGATTAGGTTTTGAGATTTCACCAAACAATTTAAAAAATCTCTAACTACACAATTTAGCATTAAAAATCTCATGGAGTATTTATCCCAGAAAGATACAAAAACAATCTTACCTGATAGAGGTACGACTTGACGAGGGCGGGCTCCATGAGTTTGTCTTTACCCAGAGTATCCATATACTTCTTCAGGTCCATGGTGAGATACTCGAAGATGAGATAGAGCTTAGCCTCCTCCATGAGCACATCCATGAGACTGACGATGTTCGGATGTTTGAGCTCCTTCAGCAGAGATATCTCCCTGATGGCGGTAGAAGGTACGCCCTCGTCCTCCGTCTCGAGCCGGATCTTTTTCATCGCGACGATCTCGCCCGTTTTCTTGTGCTTACCCTTGTACACAACCCCATACGTACCTGCATATTCAAAGAGAGCACCAGCTCTTTGTTAATGCAAACGTAATTAATAAATGGTATACGTGGCAAGCGATTCCCTCACCTTCTCCGATTTTCTCGATCCTGACGAAGTTATCCATGGTACTTTTTCTGTTCTCGCTGTCCTTGACTATGTACGTGCAGCTGTCTCCTGTGTGTCTCTCTGATACAGGAAGTAATCCCGGATGCAAAATTACGTTCGCGAGTGCACACTCATTGTATTTTCACAGTGTGGTACGAGAGAGGGAAAAAAAAAAGAAGGTAATCGTAACGAACTTCACCGACGTTCACGTCCACTACGTATTGTTCTTGAAAATTGACTTCACCAGGTACAATCGGACATCACGCGCGCGAGTGCTTACTCTCTGCGCAAGAAATCGGTCGAAAATTTTCAAAGTTCAAACGGTCGGCGAGGCGAGACGGCGACGCCATGTTTGTTGTCGTCGTTGCCTTAACTTTAAGGTCCATTTTCATGAACGCTTACTTTCAGCGTCTGACGTCCGGCCTTTTAATTACTCGACACTTAATTGACACAAACAAAACACAAAACATCGCTGTTTATATCTTGACATGGTAATATGGCATCAATTTCAGAAAGTTGAATATGTTTAGTTTTTTGCGGATTTAACTATCTGACTGAAAAAAAGGTTTTTTTTTTGTCATGTGACTACGACGCTGAAAACTAACGTCTCCGTAAAAATAGGCCTTTAGGAAAGTCTTACGGAAAGCGCGCGTGGAATTTAATGACCAACGGGCCAATCGCGTGACATGATACATGATAAGAGTTAAAATTACCGTCCATTAATGAGAATAGTTTTTAATGTAAAACTATGTTACTGAACAAGCAACGAATTTGATTTTGATAAAAAATGTATGTATTGATGACGATTTTTGTATTCCATTTCATATTTTTACGTTGGTAAATTATTATTTATCGTATACTTGTGTGCCATTTTTTTATGCGTGAATTTGACCATTTGAATAAAGTACACATGTCCATTTGTTGGTTATTTAGGGAAAACGTGTCCAGTGAATTATTTTTACATTAACAATTAATATAATCAATGGATTATAATTTAAAATCATTTCATGGCAGACAACAAATTGTTATATGGAAAATTTCTCCACAATTTTTATTTTAAATTAGGGACATTTAAATGATAAGTTCGTCAAATTAAGCCGATTTTTTATTGTAATTTTTTTGTTTTACATTAGTATACTCATACCACATATCATCCAATTTAATAACAGATTAAACGTTAAACAATCAATCAACTGCTAGATGGCATTTAAAGTACTTCTAAACAATTTTTTAGGCATAGTAAAAAAAAAAGAAAAGTGACAACTCATGAAAAAAAATACTTCACATTATTTATCAGGTTGTAATTAATCTAGTATAATGTTGCAGATTTATTCAAACTTCATAAAAATCTATAGGCTATTTGCTTGATTTTTTCTCAAATTTCCAAGATGTAGATGCTTTAACAAAGTAGTATATAACAGCAAGATTAGTATTAAATTTTTGTTGTAATTTTTCAACACTTTGGAAGTGCATAGGTACAGATTATAGTATCGCTTTAAAAAAATCTCTGCAATACACTTGGTTAAAATTTTTAAACCATAAAGAATTACGTTATCGTGGAAACATAAAACCTGACCCATAGCCAAGCCCAACGCCACGCTGCGTGTGTGTCGTTGCTCGAGCTACCTCGTACTGCTGTTCCATATTGTTGAACATTTCTTCTTGTTTTTTGAGAATGTCAGGTTTGACTCCTGTAGGAAGTATAGGCGTATTATCTTTGATACCCATCAACCTCTTGAACTTGGCTGTGACTTTACCATCTTGGTCGTGAGTAAATGTCGTACCCACCCATGTACTTGTCGTTGAAGAAGGGGTGATTGCAGTTTTGTTATCATCTTGTTTCTAGTCGTAAGAATAGTTTTTTTTTTATTTTTTATTTATTTTTTTTTTATTACCATCTTGTAATTTATACACGTGACAAAAAGAAACTAAACAACTAACCTTGTTCTGCCACAACAGCTTCCTCTTCTGAATTTGTTCGGCATATTTGCCCTGTGTCGCCGTGGTCAGTGGATTATAAAATTCCTGGGCGGTCTGCAGCGCCTCGTCCGTGGCCTTTATCTCAATGCCCAATTTTTCAAGCTGAGCCAGCTTATTCTTGCCCCTCTCCTCTCTAAACGTCAACGGCCGATGCGACTTATCTCGCGACCTGGAGCGAGACCTAGACCGTCCTCTGTCCTTCGATCGTCTGTTTTCCCGGTGTCTCGATCTGTCGTCCCTGTGTCGTCTGTCCTTGTCCCTCTCGCGTTCTCGGCTTTTGTCCCTACTACTTCTGTCACGACTTTTGTCTTTGCTACTTCTGTCACGGCTTTTGTCTTTGCTTTGTCTCTCACGGCTCTTATCTCTGCTACTTCTGTCACGGCATTTGTCCTTTCCCTTATCGCGTTCTTTGTCCCTGCCACGATCTCTTTGCTTGTCTTTGTCGTCCCTCTTGTCTCTGAAAATAAACAAGAAAAAGGTTTTTTGTAACAAGATAAGAACAAATCTACGTTTCTTTGAATCGTCATTTTAGAAAATTCTCTGTACCTGTCTTTTCTGGCGTCGCGATGGTGATGATCCCTTTCGCTCTTCTCGTCGTCCTTACTAGATTTTTCTTTTCTTTTATCACTGTCTCGTGACTTTTTCTCGTCATCTCTAGATTTTTTATCATTATCTTTGTGCCTTTTTGAATCTTTATTGTCTTTATGATCACGTTTTTTATCACCAGATCGCTTGTCAGACGAATGTTTACTATTTTTCTCGTACTTATCTACTTTATGTTCGTCTGACTTGTGCTTGATATGCTCTTTTTCGTGCGAGCTTGACGAGCGCTCCTCGTTGCATGTTCGCCTGTAAAACGATTACGTTCTGTTGGGGTACACCACACAGATTCGAATTATTATTTTTGTTTCAATTGCGAATCGTGCGATTTAGGTGGATGGATAACATTTTTTTTTTTTCGGAACTTTTCTGCATTTTTAAATTTTTTAAATGGAAGCCAAAAGTCCATTTCGTCACGCGAGGGACGGATTTTTTGTGTTCAATTACAAAACATTGTGTCAATACTTTAGAAGCTATTCACATAACGTTGTGTAAGGGAAACAAAAAATCCGTTTTTAAATAAATTTTATTATGTTGGTGTGGATTCTATTTTCCACTTTTAAATACTTTTGACGACAAAGCCAAGTGTTGAAATATTTTGAAAGATGACCCAAACCAAATGTGGAAAAATTCTAGGTTGATTGGTATGATTTTCCGTTCACTTGAACTGAATCAAGATATACTATCAAACAAAAATGAAACGCGCAATTAAAATTTTTAAAAGAATGTCAGTTTTTCAAATACTTTTGATTGACACACAGATTTTGAGCACAACTGATGTGCGATTTAAGTATGTGCGTGAATTGGTTTTCACAACATTTCCGTGGTAAAAACTTTTTCACACACCTCAACAACTGAATCCATCAGCATGTTATTTCTAATATTAATAAATCAGTAGACAGAGATCATCATTTGCTGTTTCAGTATGTATAAAAAAAAAATGGTATTTTAATGGCGTTGCATTAAACGATAAATTGTTTTTTATTATATTGAACTTGATAAAAAAATGTAATACTAATCACATATTTTGTAAAATTGTTAAATGCTTTCTTCAAAAGCGAGCAATAATTGAGTGATGATCAAATATACATTAAAGCTTAAAATAATCGAAAATTATTGTTATTGCAATCATATACTTCTTCATAATGTTTGTAGGAGCTTTCATGTATGATTTTTTTTTTTCTTCAATTAAAATTAAGTGTTCAAATAATAATAAACCATTATACCTCAGGTCCAACGTTGGAACGGAATTTTTCGAGCCTTCCTTCTTAAGAGAATCGGACACACGTGATTTGTTATTTCTAGTACTTCTATTTCCAGAATTAGCCGAGTCGTTGCTGTTGCTTTCCTATTGAAAAAATATACTTCTTATCATCAAAAAGGACGAATAAGTTTGATATAATAATTCGTTATCTTTTTTAATAGATATTAACTCAAGTCACATCGTCACCTAACATTTATTTGGTATTAGGTTCAAAATTAAAAGAAATACATTTGCATGAAAATTCTGTAACAGACATTTGCAAATATTTTCTTTTAATGAAATACTGAACTGCAGGATTCTTTCAAGAATATGCGATTTTATTTATTTCTTTACAAATAATAACTTGTGTTGAAAGTATACAAAACAGTTTTCAAAAAACTGTAATACCATAAAACTCCTTATGAGATTTACGTAAAAATTTGTTTATGAAAGATTTCGTTGGCCATACCAGAAATGCCTGCTATCTATGCATAAAAAAAATTAGATTGCTTTGTATTTGTGGCAACACCGAATCCTTGTACAATTCACGTTTCCATGATGATCATTGTCATTTTGATTGTTTTTTTTTTTTGTAAGAGTTACCTTCTTGCAGCTTCTCCTACTCACCTAAGTCTTCGGCATAGGACTTGGGGGGTAGTCTTGAAAGACCCTCGCACAGCACTGACCTTGCCGAGGTGCGTAGATATTGTATCATGAATTACGAACAGAGCTACGTGTTAATATTATCTCACGAAATGGTACTAATCCCATTTTTTAAAAATTTTAAATGTATTTTTCATTTGCAATAAAACCACACTGCTAACTGTTTTGTCTTACGTACTTAGGATGAGATTTTTGGTGTTTAACAAAATATAGTTTCAAAGGTTGAAAAATAATTTTTAGCCCATAACCAGTCTAAGATAAGTAGGAATGAGAGTTTGGGAAAAATGATAAGACTTTTTTTGACAATGAATGAATGGAGTAAAAAAAAATTTGTTAACAGGGTTCGTGAGACGTATGAGATAACCCTACCCGAGACATTAGGATACCTAATAATATGCAAGAAGTAGAGTGTAAATATGTTTATCCTTAATTAGTACCTCACTCATGTCCATTGGTACTGGATCATAAATTGCATCAATAGTTTTTTTGGCACCAAGGCTGGCTTTTGAGATGGTACTGGTTGTCTGTAAGAAGAATACATGAAAGATAAACAAATTTCTAGAATAATCATTAATAGTGAAACATTTAAGGGATTGCCAGTTTTAAAAGGGTGGTAAAACTGAATCACGAGACTGAGAGATAAAAGGTAAGCTTCAAAATCAAACGTAATCTATGATTATGGATTAATAAACAATAAACTCTCAGTTTCCATATTTTTTATGTAAACATTCTGCGCAATAAGTATTTTTTCTCAAATATTCTTAAAATATAGTTGTGAAAGTAGTGGTAAACCATGTATATTTTTCAATGTTAATCCCATTTACTTTGAGACACAATTGCACAGTAACTGTAGTGCTTATCTCCTTATGATTTCGTACGTTTCAAGCATCATCACAACTTTTGTACCATCTCGAGAACTTTTGCTACATCAGTGGATTACCGCAAATGGAAAGGTATAAATATATATTAATACTTGGTATAGAAGCCTGATAATCATCGTTACTATCATTGTAACGGCGTGCCTAAATATGATATACACTACAGCAAAACATAGGTGTTGGAAAAAATCAATAGTTTAAAAAATTGATAAGTAACTATGCAATGATGACGGTACAATTTAAATAGCAATGATGTATGGAAAGATAAAATAGATACTTTCAAAGCCTTGGGTACTACGATTTCCAGAAATTTGACATATATACTTGCACGTTAAGTATAGTATATACAAAATTATTTATTCAGAGAAATTACGTATATAGGTATAGCGAATGTACTAGAAAAACAATATGGCAGTTGGCCCTATTCTATACATGTACACGTGCCAGTATAGAATAATACTTTAACGCTTTAAATTAGCGGTGATGACGATAATTCGATGAAGATAAACACTATTGTACTGAATGATCAATAAAAAGTAGGCAAGTTGACAACACAAACCTTGGCGTCATCGGAATCGGAGCTGTTCTCGCCGTCGCTGCCATAACTCATTAGAGAGTTCATGATGGCCGGGGCGTTAAGCTGCCTTCTCGTTTCCTCTCTTCTGATCTATGTGTTTGTGTGCGATTTTGCGAATAATATTATTCACAGCAACGATGTTCTACCGCGTACGACAAAAACCTCGAGTGGCAAATACAGATGTATGATTGAATTACTGGAAGTTAATTAAAAAACGTTCGGAATCCACGGGGAAGAAGTACACCGACGTGTTCACTCAACAAGCAGAAAGACTCTGCATGAACTCCTGGAGCTGTTTTGTGTGCGTGTTCGTGTGTGTGTAGCAAAATAAGCGCCATCTAGTGAGAGTGAGTGCCTTTCTCATAGCGTTGTCTGCGTTGTTTTGATGTGCGTTGATCGTTGAGCGTTGGCCCGCGCGGTTGGCCGTCAGGTACTTAATAGGTGATAAGGTGATAGGTGATTCGGTGATTGGGTGATTATGATATTGGTGATGGTCAAAAGTTTGCTGCCAAGTTGGCAGTGCGGCTGCGGCAGCACCTTTTGGCCATTGGCCTTATAATATATAGCCTTAGCGGCTTAGCCTTTCTTTTTGGCGCATGCGCAACCAATGAGTTAATTTAACTCGGTTTAAGTTAAATTAAGTTAAAAAAATTACATTTTTTAATTGGCAAATTTTAGTGTATGTGGGATCGGATCGGCCTCGTAGACGGTGCGTTCATCTCCAAATTTTTAATGGGAAATAACAAAAGTAATGAACCAGATTGATGGCAAATTTTACGCTCTACATGCTTTTATCTTTTAATTTACACTTTTCTTACGAGGTAGTCGTGAAATAAACTTGGAAAGCTACATTAACGGGGTTTGTCAAGATTTTGTCATTTTTCAGTATATTTTTATCGTGATCTAGGTGTTGGTATACATGAAATACCAAAAATGTCTCTTTAGATATTAAAATTGCAATTCATCGGATTTTTATTAAGAAAGTAGTGCGCTTTTTGTATTAGGTTTTTTTTTTACAGAATTAAATTAAATTTAAAGTGCATCTTCACTATGAATAAATTGCCTGGTTTTTGACCAAAAAACTACTTGGTTTTTTCTTTCCTATATATACTCAGTAAAGTTCAAAATTATGGGTGTTTTAAATATGTAAGTGTAATACTTGTGACTTACGCGAAGTTTTCATTCTTATTTTTTAGGATATTTCCGTTTGTCTGTACTTACTTTACAATGGATATTTCAAAATTTTACCTATACATAGAGTAATGAATAAGAAAAAAAATTAATCTTAAAGCGGGCCACGTGAAAAAATGAAGGTAAAACATGTGTCGTATTACTAATATAATTACTTTATTCACTTAATTTTTAATAATATATACATTAAACTCTTCGGCATGAATCATGTAACCATGATTTTTATATTCGACTATGTGTCATATTAAATTATAAACACATCTCACTATATTCATACATCTCGATGGCGGTGTTATTAAAGAAATCTAATATTCCCAAGATATTACATTTACCTTCCACATTATGCTAGTTTAATTTTCGCATGGCTTTTTACAATGATTTTCGTTCGATGAACTTGATACGCATCATAGCCAGCGAAAACTTTTTTTTTGTATGGTTTTAATCAACTTTTTATATCATAAATTTCCGACACACATATTAATATTTACAAAACAAAATGCATACACGAGCTCGAAGATGTACATTAAAAAAGAGAAAGAAAACAAGGCATTGCAGAATTAAAACCAGAAAAATAGTGTACCCGATGGATCAGAAAGCAGCAGTGCATACGTAACTCGATATTATTATTATTGAGGATAAAAAATTTAGCGAGGAAAAGGGTCACGATAGCTTCTAATATGAAATATGAGAATGCACGGTGATGAGCAATCAAAGAAGCTAACGCAATACAAAATCCAAATTAATCCTGTTTTATCTGTACAAGTATTTTATTTTTGTCCTACAGTATTGTTGTATACCTGTAACATATGTAATCTTCTCATTTACACTAACATTTTCCATATTACAATAATTATACAAGGATGAAAAGATCGCTTTTGGATTGAGTTTGTATAAAAATCTGTACAACACGATCCTGCCCTTACTCCACATATTTTTATATTCAGAGCTATTTTACCTAAATATCGTGCCTATCTTCCACTTTCATATATAAATACGCATACGACTCTCGACAGTACGATCCAGCTGTGGTTTTAAAAAATATATCACGCGTTACACTGTTAAGAAGCCTTGAAAAATTCACTCTCTCGAAATTGAAGCGCCTGCAACGCAACGACAGACGCACGTACACACATACATACACGATGTACAAAGAAAATCGCAGATCAATTAAATATACAACGAGGAAAAGGTAGCGTTCGCACCACATGTGTCGCTCACCCTGTCAAAGGAAGGCGTTTGTCCCTTTCTTTTTTTAAATTCTTTTGTCATTAAAAATTAATTGTTAATTAAAATAAGCAAAAAAAAAAAAAATTTTTTTTTTGTGAATCAAACAGTTAAAAAACTGCCAAAACAGTTTGTCCCTGCGAAAAAAAGGAAAAAGAAAAGAAATTTTCTCGAGAATCAGCCGTTCACATTTCATTTATCAATATCCTTTCCGATACATCATAGTCTTAAAAGTAGTTTTAAAAAAAGCATCCACTGATAGGCATTCACAATAATAGACACTCCCTTGCAATGCCGGTTTCCTGGTGCAACAATCGCCGTGCAATACAAGTGCAGCGTATAAGTTGGCATTGGCTCGCGTCAGAAGCCACAAAGTCCCATCAAAAGCAGAGCAGAAAATATTCCGCCCAGTCTTTCAAAGCGCTCCAGTGAGACGAGGAAAAGTTATCTCAGGCGCATCGCCATTACCGTAATAAAAACCAAGATAAGTAGAAAAACTAACAGACGACTAAGAATTAGCGCTCGGGGGCGGACGCGGTCTGTCGTAGTCCCGGTTGCGATAGTCCTTGCTCGGCCGCCAATCACCTTGGTAGCCATCACCGGCTGGGTAGCTCCGACCACCACCACCACCGCCACCACGGTAGTGTGCAGGTGGTATGTCGGGCGGATATCCGCCACCAGCGGCTCCAGAACCGTAACTACCTGGTCCGTAACCGTAGCCACCTGAACCTCCAGAGTAGCGATAGTAATCACTGAAACGACGTATAACGAAGCTACCGATTGATTTGCATACCCGAAAATTGAATTTTTATACTTGACAATAGTAATAAAACTCACCCTCCTCTTTTGTCGTTCATATGCATACGATCGCGATCTCTGTCCCGGTCGCGATGATAGCCTCCCGACATTCTACTGTAAGGGTCGAACCTATCGCGCTTGTGGTCGGCGAACCTGCAATAATTTCCAACTATCTGTCAATGCATCATAAACGTTAGCCTACTGAGGTAACCACAACTTGCAAAACAAAATAACATTATTCGACTGTTGAGAAAAAACAAAAATTACGTGGGAAAAAAAAGAAAAAAATCGAATCCTTTTTACCTGCCATCGCGTGAGTCTCTGTCTCTAGTCATCCAGTGTTCGTCATCCCTACCGCCGCTGTAATGACCACCGACGTATCCGCCACTGTCTCTTCTGATCCTCTCATCCTTAACTCCTAGCCTATCCATGCGATCTCCATGACTTCTGTCCCTCTCCCTATCCCTGTCCCTATCGCGTTCTCTGTCCCTACCCCTATCCCTGTCCCTTTCTCTATCCCTCTTTGGATCTTTGTGCTTGCTCAAGTCCTTTGGATCCTTGTGCCGCATGTCTAAGCTGTTGGCCATGTGGGGTGTGGAGTTTGGGCTGGCTGTAATGGGAGTTATCGTAATGGCGCCGATTGTTAACGAGGACGAGCTACCGATGTTGCCCAGCGTCGACGACGAGATCATGTGCTTTTTCACTGGGGTGCTGCTGCTGTTTGAGTTATCCTCAAAGTCCTCTACTCGTCGCTTCACGCCTCGGTTGTCCCTGTTTTCCTTGGCGTTTTTGGCGTTATGCTTGGCGTCGTCCTGGTATAATTGAACCATAAATTTGGTAAATATTTTATAGCTACCGTATAAAGTGTCACATTACGGGAGGAGAAAAGTAGCTAACGAAACGCATACCTTGACTGTATTATTATCTTCCTTTTTTTCTGGACTCGGGGTCACGCTACCGCTTTCGCCTTTTTTAGTGGCGTGTTTGTACAATTTGTAAAGCTTCTTGGCGTCGAACTCGGTGAATTTCGATACAAAGTACCAAAGATTACTTCGCCATTCCTTGATCTGTTCAGGATCCTTGTACTCCGAGAGGCAAGTGTTTATTTGATTGCCAATTTGCACGAGACATTGGCGCGTGTGAGCTACTTGTTCCGATTCACTGAGCGACTGGTCCGGCCTGTCCAAAGCTTTGAGCGCCTTTTTAACCGGTCTCATTTTTTCTTTGCACTGAGAATTACATTTTTTTTTTTTTAATTAACATCGCGATGTGAGTTTACATCAAAATTTTTCAATGACAAATACCTCGTTGAATATCGAAGGATCCAAATCTCCCAGAACATCGAGCGCTCTTGGTTCGTTGTTTGCTGTAAAATGCATCGGTCCGGATTGTTTGCTGGTTTTTTTGGTTTTTTTATTCTCTTTCTTTTCTTTTTTAATTTTTTTTTCTTTTTTCTTGTCTTCTACAGGTATTACTACTGCTTCGGTCTCCTCTTTCACTTCTTTTTTGTTTACAACCACAGGTTCCTCCTCTTTCTTGACGGGTGGCTGCGATATTTAAACCATTACAATAGGTGTTGAATTAAAATGGCTGATATTAGCGAAGGTAGACATTTTAATTCATACCTTTTCAATCTTTGGTTTGATTTTTTTTTCGTCGCCGGAGCTCTCATTTTCCTCAATTATTTCCTTCGTGATCGCTGATTTTATGTCTTTTGCTTTTCTCGGTTTTCTTTGTTTGGTCTGAAAATCAATGTTACCATTAACATGAAGATAATGACAAGACTACAATTGATTCTTATCCTCTGGAAAAAACAACAAAAAAAGGATAGGAACAGCTATTTACCTGTGACAAGGAATCAAAGGAAGTGTTATAATGGGAATCGGGAAGGTACTGAAAGACGAGAACAAACGTTTTTACAGGGGTTACGAAAAACGTGGTTGTTACAAGAGCGACGACTCACCACTCCGAGCTTTTGATCCATCTGTTTCTTCAAAATTTTCAAAAGATACTCCCCTCGAGCTTGAATTCGCTTAATTTGTGCTTTACTACCGTTGAGAAGTATTTTATCCCCCAACTTCAAACTTTCGTCCATTTTTATCGCCTCCCACGATCCCATTCCATGCTGATAAATACCTTTCAACAACATGGTGTCGTCCTCGAGCGTCCATTCGCATTCAAAATTGGCTGGCTTCACTCTGTAATCATAATACGAATCATTACTTTTTCTCATTACAGATTACCGCACGAGTGGCCGGATAATACCGCCCAATACCCAAGTCTATTGTACATGTACGTACTTCGCGTCAAGTTGCCAATTGGTTCTCTGTTCGGTGTCCATCGGGATTGCCTGTTCCAGAGGTTCGAGCTCGGTAACAGCGGCACTGAACGACTTGGCGTTCACCTGCACTCCGCCGACCTTGAAAGTAGGACCACGCTTACGTTTCCGACCTGGTGCGCCCTTGGAGTCCTCCTCTTCGGCCTTGTTTTCCTTGGCGACGCTGTTCTCAGACTCGGCCATACAAGCGTCGCACCGCGAACGCAGCTGTTCAGCCAGATAGGAAAGCTCGGACGTGGGCTTTTCGTTCAAGTCGGCGTCCGCGGCGATTTCGTCCAGTCTCTTCAGCGGCGCTGGGAATTTCTTGTAGCTCTTGATGAAGCGCCTTATCTGTAATTCAAGGCGAAGGACTGTAGAGGCGTTTCAAGGGTGATGAGAGTTCGACTTACCTCTACATCGGTAAAGCTCTTAACATTTTCTCGAGGCTGCATTCGCGGTCTTCCGCGTCGCTTTGGCCTCCCGTCATCACTTCCATCCTCGTCACTGCCAGACTCTTCGTCGTCGTCACTCTCGTCACCCGACTGAGCTTTTTTCTTCTTCTTGCCCTTGTTGTCAGCTTCGTTGATCTGTTGCAGGGTCTTTCGACTTCTCGGCGGAAGATACAGATCCTCCATCTCTTTACTCTTCTCGGCTTCCTCTACCTTTGCTCTGAAGTTTTCAGGAATGATTTCAGCCTAAAAGCCGAGTTTTTTTTAAATGAGATAATGAATTATTGCAAAAAAAATTCATCACGAGTGAAAATTTTGGAGTTTAATTACCCAGTCTTTGCTTTCGTCGTCATTTTCGTTGGTTTGAGGAAGAGGTTCGGGCTCTTCTTCGAAAGCGGCGAAGCTGGCTACCTTGAACGCTGAAAGCAACTCGTCTCCAACTGTGGCAGGCCCTTCGTCCCTAGTTTCGGCTCTTTTCAAGATCTCATCGATATCGCACTAAGGGGGAAAAAAAATTACATTACGAAAAGTTCATTTGTTGTACGAAAAAAAAAAGCCTAAGCAAATATCTTACTGTAGGTTCTTCATCACCGTCCTCTTCGTCTTTAAACAACTCTTCGGCTCCAAATTTCAAAATGGCACTCAGATCTTCCTTGTTGAAAGGGTTGTTGTTTGTATTGGAACCTTTTTTGTCCAATATGGTTCTACCGGTAGTGTCCATCCTTTGTATAACTAAATGGTCAAGTACCATTTTTTGCTTGGCGCGCTCAACGATCTCCTCTTCTACCGAGCTTTTCGTAACCAATCTGTAAATATTGACCTGCAAGAAATACGATGTTCAAAATGTAAGGCTCGATAACTTTATATCGGTTTGGTTTTATTTCCGTGAAATTTCACCTGGTTTTTTTGACCTATTCTATGAGCTCTGGCCTGAGCTTGTAAATCGTTCTGGGGATTCCAGTCGGAATCGAATATGATGACAGTATCAGCGGTAGCCAAATTGATACCAAGACCGCCGGCCCGCGTGGATAGCAGGAAACAAAAGTCCTGCGAGCCAGGAGCATTGAAGTGATCCAATGCCTGACGCCTCAGCTCCCCTTTGATACTACCATCGAGCCTCTGGAAGGGAAAGTGTCGCTTCTGCAAATACTCGCTGAGAATATCCAGCATCCGAACCATCTGCGAGAAGATCAGGACACGATGCCCCGTCTCTTTGAGCCGAACGAGAAGCTTGTCTAGCAAGACGAGTTTGCCAGAACCACGGATGATCTGTTGCAGATAATCCATGTTGCTTTCTCTGTTCTCATTTTCATTTGGCCTCGTGAGAAAGGCATGGTTGCAACACTTTTTCAACTCGATCACAATGTTCAAGAAGGTCGAGGTCGAGCCTTTGTTGCCCTTTCTCAAAGCGTTAAAGTTTTTCGTCAATATCCACTTGTAGTACTGTTTTTGCAACGACGTCATCTCGACGCGCAATATCTGCTCGACCTTGGCTGGTAAAGATTTTTCCACGTCCTTCTTTACCCTCCTCAAAATGAATGGCTCCAATTGTTTGTGCAGCTTCGAGTAGCCTTTTTGAGCAGCGTTGTCGTGTTCCTTTTCAAAGTCTTCCCAGCTGTCGAATCTACAATACTCATCCAATAGTCATTTACAATTGTAAAATATTGTCTCGAGAAGAACAAAAAAAAAAAAACACCAACTTGTTTGGCATAATAAAATGCAACAGAGCCCACAACTCTTTCAAGCTGTTTTGCAGCGGGGTTCCTGTGATAAGTAGTCTGTGGTTCGTGTGAAATTCGGCCAAAGCTTTGTACAAAAGTGAGTCATCGTTTTTCAAACGATGCGCTTCGTCAACCAAGAGTACAGCCCAATTGATGGCTCCTAAAAATGCCTTGTCTTTCAAGACGATTTCATACGTCGTCAGAATTGCGTTGAACTTGAGCCTCTTGGAATCATAACACCACTCGTAGTCTCTGATCTACAAGGAGATACGATAAGATTGTAATTGCATCAAATGAAAGCAAGACATCAACTTGATTTAAGGACGCTTACAACATTGCGCGAAGTAACGTCACCCAGGTAAGTGACAAAATTCAAGTCCGGAGCCCACTGGACTATTTCTCTTTGCCAAGACGTCATTGTCGATAGAGGCACGACCAGCAAGAAAGGGCCGTGAAGTTGTTGAGTGTGAAACAGGTAGTACAAGAAGCACGTGGTTTGAATGGTCTTGCCAAGGCCCATCTCATCTGCCAATATGACACTGTAAGCAAACGCATCAAATACATATGCATATCATCCTTAAGAAACTAACAACTCCATCACAGCGGATAAGCACCTGTTGTCCTTACACCACGAATGTATCATCCAATTCAAGCCGTCCATCTGATAATCCCTGAGCACAAAGTTCTCATCTTTGCCCATGTAACTCGGCTGCTCCTTCAACTGATGGAATTTTGGCCTGTGCCTCAGCACCTTGCAGTGTTTGCTGGGTATCCTCTTGGAGTCCTCGCGATCACGGAACTCGTTTATCTTTTCCGGCCACTTTTTTATTATCAACGCGCCATCCTCCCACGTGGACTCCGAATACGGCAAGCTCTCCCATTTGCAATAGTAATCGGGATGATCGGAATCTGGTTTTTCGGCTTCGGCTGGATAATTTACGATACATTACACGATCTACTAAGCAAGGATAAATATATTATATAATTTCACCAACCAATGATCCTTTCGACGTTGTAATAGCTCTTTAACAGGTCTTGCTGCAACTCCGCCTGGCACTCAAAGTAGTCAATGTCCTCGGGACCGGCGTACTTCCTCCAATCGCTGATGTCCTGTTCGCGCTTGATGAAGTTCTCCAATTTCTTTATTCCCTTGACCTTCTGGGCGGCCAGAGAGTCCTTGGACTCCCACGTGTTGTGTATGTGCGACCAGCCCTTCCACTTGATCAGGTACTGAGTTTCAGTCTCTTCGCCCTCCAAGTTTTCCGGATTCGGATCTCCATTCTCCTCGACCGCGTAGACTGTCGTCACGTTACCTACCACTTTATCGATTGGTGTTATTTTTACTCGATTGACCCAAGATCTACTGGATTGTCTAGGAAATGGAGGTCGTATATTACCTCCTTTCTTGCCGATGCGTTGGCCGTAAATTTTCTCGATGGTCTCGGCGTTGTCGGGCTCAGCGGGCTCGGCTGCGGCCGTCGTCTCGTCGACTTCCATGAGATCCTCGCTGTCCGTTTCGACCTCGCTCTCCTCCTTGTAACTGACCTGTGCGCCTGATCGCCTTGTAACTTGTCTATTGTGTAAAAAAAAAATTTTTTTTTTTAATGATGGCTTGGGGTCCTTGGATTTATAGTTGCTTGAGTAATTTGTTGAATTGATGCTACAGTGAAAATAAGTCTCATGGTATGGAAAGATTTTGTGCTGAAAATATGGGACACAAAAAAAAGGACACTGCCCTTAACGAACCAAACCTCATCAATTATATTATTCCGCTGCGGCATCCACGTGTTGATGAGTTCATCGATTTTTTGGAGTTAAAGTAGTTAACCGATTTTTTAAGTTATCAAACAAGCAGGTAATAAATGTATGAACCTCTTTTCATCGCTGTCATAGGAAGAATTTTCCGAGGATACGGAGACACGCTTCCTTCGAGGCTTCGCTTTTTCTTTGGCCTTTTGTACGGCTTTCCGGTAAATGGACTTGCTCGGTGGTGGCCTCTTGACATCCGCATCGTCGGATTCTGACTCTGAACTGTCAGAGTTCCACGCGTTCTGAGAACTGTTGGGATTATTTTTAACTTTCAATTTTTTTTTCATTAAAAACAAAAATAAAAAAATTAAAAAATTGGCGTCGCAGTGGATTTCTTTTTTTGTCTCTGCCAATAACGATTTTGTTTTACTTAACTAAAGTTATTTTTGCGTCTTGTATTAACTACGAATAAATCGTAAGCTATACTTGTGTACAAGTCAACAAACTTCGAGAAATAGTAAAATGTATTTAGTTAAAAAAAAAAAAAAAAAAAAAAAAAAAAAAAAATTAACTTTTTCTTAAGTACTAAAGCATAAAATTTTCTTTCAACTGACGTACGCGAGATGTTTAACAACTAAATGCAATCCAGATTAGTACATGTTTTGGATGTTACTTGTCCCACACATTAATAATTTCATGTTATACCACACAAAAACATTGCAAAAAAAAAAAGATAAGTTAATAAAAGGTGAGTGATTTAAAATTGTAAAAATATTGCTGGGTACACTTATTGTTCCAAAAATTTTAAACATTCATTTTGATTAGTGGTAAAATTGCAAAAATCCCAACACTCAAATGAAAGTCGTGGATTCCGCAAAGCGAATAAAGCAAGTGTTCATTATGACTGATGCAATGTAAGTGTTTTTTCATAGATTCAAGTGTAAATCATTGTAAAAGTGAATTATGAATTTTATTTCTTGTTTCAGTTTGAAAATTGCAAATTTTTATTTAATTGCAGCAAAAGAGTTCATCGATTCCATCTGATACGATTCAAGGAAATAAATGAGTTCATCCTTCAATGAAAGCAATGCGTACTCTTGCATGTGCATTATTACACACACACTTAACTGCCGGTTGTCTGTATGTGTAACTCTCTGCTTACTTACAACTGCCAAACTAATGTTTACTAAACACATGATGTAAAAAAAAATATCCTTGGCGTAGTCTACCAGCACCTTACTAAGTAATTCAGGATGATGACAATACAAGATAAAAGCTTTCGACTTTCCTAAATGATACCCTTAAAAGAATCGTCTAACCTAAACCACCTCGTGTAATAATAAAAAAAAAGGCTTCTCTCTCCCATGGCGTCGATTTTCAAGTCGCCACTCTGAGAGATATCCTCGGAGCCCTTACCTCTTCCTTATAACTTTCTTTCTGTTTTCGTTGTCACTTTCCGGTTGGGTAACTGCGAGCCTGTCTGGCTCCTTCCTGCACCTGCCTGACCTTCTGATGCCATAGATATCAGGATTCTCCTCCCATTCGCGACTAATACTATTGCTCCTGTGTCTGCTAGACCTTGACTGATTATCGCTGTGGTTGGAGCTCCTGTTGCTCTGAAAGCTATTGCCGAGGGCTGCTGGTGTTTCGTCGTTGCCCTCCTCCTCGTCCTCACCCACCTTGAACCTGTTGTTCTCATCGACTGATTTTTCTTCAGCTTCAGAGTCAGAGCTTGAGCCAGAGCCTGAGGAGCTAGATCCACTGCTTATAGCAATATCCAAGTACAAGGATTGTTTTCATTTAGATAAATAAGTAGGCTCTCTAGCTGTACTATTTGTCTTTGCATCCCATTACTCCTTACGTGCCTATCTACCTTTGTCTATTCATTGCTATCGGTTTTACAGAGCACATCACTTTTTTTCTCTTTTAAATTCTGATCTCTAATTTGATTCAATAACGAAATGCAAAATGTATATATTTCAACCCTTTACTTGGACGAGAAATCAAAGTCACGAGCACAGATCGAAAATTTACTTGCAGAGCTACTTTAAAATATACTCAGCAGATATTGTCTATTTAATACGGAAATAAAAGTGTATTATTGCTGCCGAAATGATTTTTTTTGTTTGATTATAAAGCCTTAAATGCATAACTATTACAACAAAATTAATAAAAATGAAGTTATGAGTTATACCCTACGTTCATGCAATACATTCATTAGCGAGTTTGCACATATATTAAGCTGCTTTGTTAAGTAGTACATCATTTACAAAATCATCATAATTACAGTCAAGACAAAAAAGAGATGAAGCAATCGTAAGTGTATGAATGATGTGCTAAACAAAAGCATGAAGTGATATTAGATGTAAGAAATTTTGTATACAGCTCACAAATAAGAAACAAAAAAAATTTGCTTTGTTAGTTTTATAAGCGGTGGAGTCCACACTCAAATGATTTCTATTTTTAGATTGACATGACATTTATCATTTAAACTTACATAAATAATGAGCTTTCTGTACTTTTTTTCTTTTCTTTTATCAACTGTGAAGTATTCCATTCTACTTACTGGGCTTTTCAAAGATCACGTGTAAATAGTTTTTACCAACCTTTCTGATCCAGAGCCAGACCCAGAGTTGCTTCCCGAAGAACTGCTCCCATTTTCGCTCTTACTTTCATTTTCAGAATCTGATGCAGATTCTTTACCAGATTCAGATTTCTAAAAATTAATGGAACAGGTTCATATTCATTCTAAAATTCGAGTTATTGTCTCTGTGGCTCAGATGTTGTTTGGAATGGTTAAATTATTTTCAGTTTTTCGCAGCAAACCCAGTGTTTGCAAATAATACTATTACATAAGTGCAAGTGTTCTTTTAATAACCATCATTGGTTATTTTCATCTGAACAAGTGTTTTTCCATGAATAGGTAATTTTAAGGCAGTTCATTAAATATGAATAGTCGAGAGAAAAAAAATGTATAAGTGTGCTTGAGACTCAAAAGTTTTTTTTTTCCCCCAATGCAAGCCAAGTCCTCCATTTTATGTAATGAATCCACCATCTTGAATAGACTTTTCTTTAGCCAACGAAGTTGAAAATAAAGTACAAATTAGGAAAATTATGAGTTTTTTTTTCTATAACAGTGTAATGGAAGTTTTGAATCCTTAAAAAAGTGCATCAAGACCATTTTGGTACAATGTTTAAGTTTAATAAAATTAAGAACGCAGTATTTTAGGGTAGTTTATTTAAATTATAAGAAACAGGAGATATTTGAAATAAACTATTTATTCATTTAATACCATTTTTTTTCTATACATAATGTTACATTATGCTAAAATGACTAGATTAAGTCTTAACTTAGAAATATTTTAAATACTTAATAATTCAACAATGTAATATACTATGTGAAAATCTGGATTATGTGTTTTTTTGTGATGTTAAAATTAAAACGTTTATTTAACATATATCAGATATTACTTTGTAAAATTACAAGAAGTTTAATAGTATTTTATGTAGTTTACAATTGAGAAAAAAATATCATTAACGTACCAAGTGGTTTATCAGACAATTAAGTGATTTTTAACAAACTTTATCTCACAAGTGCAGTAAAGTTGTAAGTTTCAAGTTGAAATACAATTTTATGAATAAAACTCAAATGTAGTAGTGAAATAAAAATTCAAATTTTTTTGAAAATATTGCTAATAGGGTCTAGATCACAACAAAAAGTAAAAATATGTTCAATTCACAATGTTAATTTTTAATTTCTCATACAAAAAAAAAAAATAAAATGTTTGAATCAACGGTTTCATGTTTTGAAAAATGTTGAAACAAACCTCAATTTGAAAAAAAAAACACTTGTTGACGTTAAAAGGTCCATGGCATGCTATAAAATTGAAATTTTAGTTTAAACACATCTATCGATGCTGATAATTCACATCAAGAATAAATATACCATAGCCTACTTTCAAAATTTGACACATTTGTTTGATTTGTTACAAATGATGTGAGACATTGTCCTAAAGAAACTTCTGCAAAAGTCCTTAATTCACAAAAATAAGCTTTACAGGGAAACTTTTCTATGACAAAAACGGCTTAATTCCATGGGAAATTATTGGGTAAATCTAACGGAGGACTACGGAGCAAAGTTTGACTAAACCTAGACAAACAACTGAAGGATTTTTGTCACTAGAGCTTACAATAAAGCACATACTGACATCATAAACACATGATATGCAGTAGAAGACATCTGTGGAACCAAAGAAGGTAAACTTTGAGCTGAATTTGCAAAAATGGGTCTATAAAGAATTTTCAAATAACCATACTTCCAGGCAAGGTTGAACCCTAAGGAACCCTACAGAAAAGTAATATTGGTGGAACACGAGCTCCTAGTGGACTAAAAGGACTTATAAAGAGGATGTAAACAAACTTATAGGTTATTCCGGGACGGGAAAAGTCTTGATGATAGCGAAAAAACTAAGTTCAAGAGCGACCCGCAGCTAGACTCGGGCCGACCGCGAGGCAACGCCCAACCCTCCTGAGCACCCGAAAACTCAACCCGGGTCCTTATTTTCCGTTTTAAGGCGAATAATCGTCCTCGAAGCCGGCCAGACGAGCCCAAGTGTCCGACTTGGGAGTAACATTCCAAACCAACATCAAGTGCCACATGACAATATTTCGAGTTAATCGACGCTCCGATGCCCGATTATGTCGAAAATATGCAACAAAAGCTGAAAATCTGTACGGAAATAGTCCGAAACAGCCGAGAAATCAACCAAGTCCTCGCACAGAGAGAGAGGAGCGCGAGCAGCAGACACACACACTCACCTGCATATCGCACGGTCGCCGTCTTGCTTGCGCGTAGTTTCCGTGGCTCCCAGCGTTTTTTTCTAGGTACCCCGTGTTTTTTTTTTCTTTCTATTTTCCTTTGATTCGAAAAAAAACAAAAAAAAATCGAATCGTCAGACTTGAACTTGGCCGCCAATCGCGGGCATATCACGCAGCGAAAAATTCACGCACTATATGATTGTCACAGACCCTGTGCTAGGCCGCCATTTTGTGCCAGTCGACTAGTGGCGTTCCTCTCTCTCTCCCTCCCTCCCTCTTTTTTCGTTACGTGCGGCGGTCTACGTCAGACTTGCGCACAAACGTCCTTCGTCATCTCTCCGCTCTGCGCGCGCACGTTTGAAGAGAAAAAGACGGTACTTTTTGTTGTCTCTTGCTCCTCGTCGACGACGTTGCGGCGTCAGGGTGTTCGCATGACCGCTCGATCGAGGGGATTTTTTTTTTTTTTTTTTTTTAACGACTCGAAAGGTTCTTTTAATTTTGTTTATTTAATTTTCACGAAAAGGACTGTAAGATTGTTTTTTTTTTTTGGAGCGCGTACGAAAGTTTACCGTTTCAACGTCGTTTGTTTACAGAAGTATATTTTAAAAATTGGAAACGTTCTAGAACAAGATAAATTTTTAAATATCGTCTTGGGACGGTTCGAATGACAGTCGCGGGTTCGTTGATCGAAAGCTGCTTCTTCTCGGGGAACGTAGCCGGCTGACGCGTTTGACTTTCCGCGAATCACGTAGCCGTTTTCTCGACTCGTCGATATTCTTAAAGGAAGTGCAGGGGTGGACAAGGTTTCCGTTTCTTCGAGCGCGAAATTCAATTCCGAGTTGTCTTTGATTTTGGAAATGCGGTTCATGATTGTTACGCGAAATATGTGCATCTGTAACGGCTTGGGCTTTTGTCGGGTCCCGTTTGAAAAAGACACTGCGAGTTCTATCATAGAAAACGTAAATTTGCGAGCCTTGAAATTCGCGTTAATCTAGCGCTCGTAGTTTGGCAACGCCGCGCGCCTTCGTTAATTTCACCGTTTGCGACATTCCGTGGAAATTTTCCGAGTCGAGGTTCTTTTTAATTAGAAAATTCAAGTGGTAGCTTATTTTATTGTAAAAGGGGGAAAAAAAAACTGTTTGAAACTTCAAATGGGATAAATTAGCTACTAGTCAGTGTGTACTCTTCTGTAGATTTTCGTATGCTATCGCCATTTTATCTAATCAATGAGAGCTTCATATTAAAGTCAGAGTATCGTGTCATATACCGTCCGTATCTTAATTCGCAGAACACAAGATTTGAAGGTTTGAAGTGTATTATTACAAGAAATTTCAGTTATTATTGCTGTATTTTTATATTACGGCTAAGTAAGTATATTTGTTCTTAGTGTTTTAATGGGACAAATACTTTCACACAAATTTGAGTTTTAAGGTTTGCGAATTAAGATACGACTAGTGTACTTTGAACGGAAAAAAAGGACTTTCTTTCAGTATTTTTAAACGATAGGAGAATTTTAATGTACAATAAAGCGATAAACAAAGAAGGTCGAACCACTTAAGAAATTGTAAGAATTGAAAGCCGAAAGGAAACAATAGTTGATTTGATTACGATGCGCTACAATTACGTGAGACTAAGTGACATGTAATTGTTATGACAGATAGAAAGACGTACAAAGTATATATATATATATGTACCATAGCATTCAATCGATTCATGCACGACCTTGATAGACTCGCGTTTACCGTTTATATTCTCATAGTGATTTTTATGACGTAACAATGAATTGATTTTCAAGAGGTAGCACAGCAAGGGAAAATAAAAAGAAACAGATGTTTCAATTGCCTGAGATGCGTGGATGGACTACTTACGACAACTTTGGATAAAAATTCGGTTCTATATGTTTGAAATACAGGACCAAACACCTATCTGGAGAAGGGCCCGTCTTAAATTTTTGTTTTTTATTAAGAAAACTTCTAATGGAATTCTTAAATTTTGAGAAATTGTTGTTGGGTTTATAAGATAGTAATAATGAAAATGTTGAATGCATATTTAAAGACAAAGAGGACATGTATGTGAGCACCTGTATATAATGTACACATTTAAGTAGATTAACGATTTTAGATACAAGGGGACGTACAGATTATTTTTGTGGTCGTTGCTTGTTGAACATTTCAGTAAAGCTATTGAAAAATCAAGTTTAAAAAATATGTAAATAAGGCTAAAATATGCAGTGTATGATTAGTTTGAGATAATTTTAATGCTATCAAAAATAAATTAGAAGACGATCAAAAGATAATCTAGTCTAGTTTGAGATGTCGTTACATCGTCTAAAAATAACTTTTAAGCAAGATTTCATAGTTTATTTTAATGTAATTCAAGCAAGCTATCAAAAATAGTCCAATATACGATTTTAACGAAGTAATATGTCACTGAACTCGATTATCAACTTAGTATCAAGATAAAAGATAATTTTCAATTTTTGCATCATTTTCCAAAGGGGTCCAAAATGTTTAGTTATGCAGTAACTCACGTAACTCTGAAGCACAACATAGAGCGAATACTTTGGTGACTTTTTTAATGTAAAAAAATACGACGACACCCATTAGTCAAGAACCATTTTGTCGCAAACATGGACGCTTCTTTCGAAACGCTTAGAGCTACAACTTAGTATCAAACCTTGTAAATAGTGGATTTGCAACTTTAATAAAAAAAATGAAAAAAGGGAAGAGTGGAAGGGGACGAAAATTACTTCATGTCAGAGAAACAAGCTGTAAGCAGCTAAATATATTGGCGATTCAGAGATAATAAATTACCAGAATGTATGGTCGAAAAGAGCGTTCGTCGCTAAGACACTTTAAGAAAACGACGCCATTACGACCTGAGCTAATTTTTCTCGTCTTTGGACTCGACTAGGAAGTACTTGGTCGCAAAATGGTCGGGGAAAAATTAATTTTTCTTCAATGGGACTTGTGCAGAAATTAGGACATACCTCACATACCTTTTAGTTTCAACGTATACACAAAAAAACACACAAACTCAGCATAGAACGTGTGAAGGCCGTGGAAGAGTGGATGTCGAGGATGGAACAGACATCGCCGTCGTCGCCGCCCTGGGTCCCGTTGGTTGACCTCTGTATACCTGTATGTGTGTAACGTACTTATAAATTTATATGTATATATATATACGTGTATCCACAGCTGCTGCAGGCAGGAGTGATAACAATGGACGAGCTGGTGCAGGGTATCGATGGAGACGAGAGTTGTGGCTCTGTTGGCGTCGTTTTTCGTACTGTCCTCCTTGGTCGAAGTCGTCGAGATGGCAAGTCCCTCTGCAGCGGGTCTCGTTCTTATTCGTTGTGCT
Organism: Copidosoma floridanum; assembly: GCF_000648655.2. The sequence continues at coordinate 758,887 of NW_019384238.1, read as the reverse complement.
CTTTTACGCTATGCGGACGTGAATGCGAGACGAAAATTTATTATATATTTTACCCATCAGCTCGAGCCCCAGCCCCAGGTCGTCGTCGCCGCAGCTCCGCTCGGGAAAAGGAGAAGCGCCGCGCAACGCAAACGTCAGTCAAACGTTTTGTTCGCATGTTGCGTTCGATTCGATCGTTGCGAGGGATCGATAGTATCGAAAGTAAAATCGAGCTTTGGAGGCGTAGAAAGCTCTGTTAAAAAAATTGATCTAAAAACAAGCTATTGTAATATTTAATAGTAAATAAAAATTCATTATCTGTACCATTGATCGTAAATTTCGGTATCAATAATGAATGATTCATATTACTGTCGTAGGCTCTATCACTATGTGCGATAAATCGCAAAAGTATATATTTTCGATTCCCATCACTGTTTCGAGAGTCGATAGTCTCTAAAAAGCTACGTGCATGCGCATTGTTTTTTGGTATTTTTGGTAATTTTACTTTTTTTTTGGCCAACCCGGGACACCCGCCTAGCGACAAATTCAAACGTTCTAAAACCATTCAACGTTAATTCAAGCTCACCCCATAACCCTGTACTCTTCAGCCCTTGAACCAAATGACCCGGGGTGTAGAGTTCAATCAGTTAATAATTTCATTTTTTATTAACAATAAAAGAGCTACTTATCTCAAAAAAAAAAAGAAATAACTTGTAAATCATTTAAATGGTGTTTTTACATTCATTATAATTTTAAATAACTGAAATGGCTTGGTTAGCTTATAATTAAAAATTATTAACAAACATGATTTTCCCCTCCCAATCTCTTGAGCTTCTAAACTTAACGAGAGGCACAATTCCTATGAATCCTTCTATGATGACATTAATAACTGAATTTTTGCGCGATGTATTAAAAGCCGTGGTAAGGCCCAATGTGAGAATTTGTTGTTTCAATTTTCAATGTTGAGAAATCAGTTTTCATTTATTGCTTAACTATTTTTTCTCAATATCAGTATTGACATACAGGCAGGAGAGCTGTACACAAAAATATGAATCTACGATTATACAAAAAAAGCATGTAAAGTTTTTTTTTCATTAAAATTTTAACATCTCCTTTAAAGACAGTCTTATTCAATTAGGTCATTAGTACTTTTATTTAAACGTAATAGGATTAAAACGATTTAATGTGCCAAAAACTAAGTTGACATTCAAAAAATAGTATATTTCATTTATGTACAATTCAAATGCTAGTCTCCAATAAAAAGTATAGTATTCAATACAAATATACTCAACATTATACAACTTATGTTATACGCGATTGCCAAGTATGTGTACGAAGTGGAAAATAATATAAAAAAAAAAAGTCTTTAGGTAAAAGGTAATACAAATATGAGTAATTACTAATCAATGAAACCGACTATCTCGAGTAAGTAATACGAAGAACAAAAATTTTAATGCAGCTGTGAAACAAAAAGTAATTACAAGTATAATATCTCGAATGCTCGCGGTTTCATTGCAGTTTTCGACCAACGAATGAAAATCATCTTATTTTTGCAGTCATTACAACTAACTATTTAAACGATTGACTATAAGAAAAGCATGATTCCAAGGTAGTGATTAAAAATACACGTTATTTCGATTTCAAGTAACCTTTTGCACACAAGTAATTTGTGGCATAAGTAAGATACCGTTTGTTCAGATTGCAACTATTCAGGATCTGGTGTTTCGGTTGAGGATTTTTCTGTCGTTTCTTCTGCTGGAGCGTCAATTTTTTCCTTGGACTTTGCATCGGGCACCCATAATCCACTGTCGATACATCTTTTCATGTGATATCGCGCCTCGTCTTCTGGCATTTCAGCAATGGTCTTCTGTAGTAGTGGAATATCTTGCACTTCAAAGCATTTTTGCAAGGGCTGTAAAAGTTTTAATTAAAGTAAATCACAAACATTTTTTTAAAAACAAAAATAGATGCTCAAAGAGATCAAAAGAAAGAAAAATACCTCTGGAAGACTTTCAAACACTTCAACTGGGTCCAATCCACCAGGGCCTAGACGAGCCTTTCTTTCCTCTTCTTCGGCTTCTTTCATGGCTTGAGCGAGCTTTTCAGCTGCTCTCTTGCGAATTCTTTCCTTAAACAACCTAAGCTCGTCGTCAAACGAATTTTTGTATTCAACTTCGGCAATCTGTATGCGACTGAAAAACGAGCCAACGCACGCCCTAGGATCGACATCTAACTGTTTTGAGAGTTCCAAAATATACTGCATACATATGCACTGGTGAGCAACGTGCTTCATTAGGTCATGTTTCTGAAATTTTAAGTGATGGGTTTTATTGATTTTAAACAAAGTATTGGAAATTATGAATAGTAATATAATATGCTACCTCCTCCATTTCTAAATTTATACACCAAATAACCAAATAGTTGGCTGTATTTTCACAGACTAACTGAGGATTGTCTTGCAAGTACTTTTTGCTGTCATCGTACCTTCTTAGCATACCATATTCCTTAAGCTTCTTTTCATTCTCCTTGACAAACTTTTTCATGATCTTCTCCTTTTCCTCATCCGGCAAACAAGAATCGTCATCCTTCCTTGGAATTTTTTTGTTAATCACAGTTTTGGTAAAACCCTCCTGAGCAATGGTATCCACATTCCAGGGAGTAAGCTGCTCTTTCTTTTTCATTTCCAAGTCTTTCTGCTTCAACTCCTCTTGCTCTTTTTCTAGATCTTGCAATGCCTTCTCTAGTGTCTCCAAATTTGTCGAGGTTACCTGTTGCTTTTTCAATTCGATCACTTTTTCTTTGGTTTCTTTCAATTTTTTCTCAGTTCTACAATCGTGTTAGGAACAAAAAAATATTTAATGAAATACAACAACAGTAACAATACACTGCACTATTCATACTATTAGCTTGGTTCTTTCTATCTACCGATTCGTTTTATACAGTCTGTAACTTTTTTTTTTCTACAAAAAAGACATTTTAAAATTACAGATTAATATTTGTACAGTATTTCCCAGCAAATGAGCTTAAAATTCGACTGGAACAAATGTATAGTATGAAACATCGATTGGTATGAATAGTGTGACTATGTAAAGAAATTTATTTTACACTACACTCACTCTTCTTTTTTCTGGATGAACAATTGCTTCTCTCTTTCTCTCTCCTCCATTCTTTCCAATCTGGCTTGATGTCTCCATCTGAACAGCGATGGTGTGTCGATATTGGGATGGGTGTCATCCTCATCATCTGAGATCTATTGAAAATAAATACACGGAGGAAATGTTTCATCATTAAAACTATTCCTCTCCACACTCTTAGGCCAACTAGAAAACTACTTGATTTTTTTTAATCTGCAGTACTCTAGAAAACGACTCATACTCTGTTATCTATAACATAGAACTTTGAAAAAAAAAAAAAAAAAAATTTACAATGAGCCGCTTCCGAAGTAAGTTTGGATTTTTTAACACACGGTAAAAAAATAACTAAGATCGTGTACGAATCCAGGGAAAAAAAGAGCCGCAGTTTCAGTTTGGTTTCCAGAATTTTCTGCCGACGCGTGCAAAACCCTGGCTCACCTCGATATCCTTCCACTTGCTGTAATCGACCATCCTGGCAACTTGTTGATATTTCGAAACTCTCCGGAAGTAACCTCTTCTTAGTGGCTAGCGAAAGCTCAGATGGAAGAAAAACCCAATTATGATCTATAAGAATGCAACACAACAAACTATACTTAACACATCTGTGGAATGTAAAAAAATATAAGAGTTTGACCGAGACCCAACCTGATATACCAACTATAAGATTGCGACTGCTGCCGTGCTGCCGTGCTGCGTTTCTTACCTACTTACTTTACTATACAAAAAAAAAAATGTAATATTGTCTCTTTCTCTCTCACGGCTCTTCTCTCCCTCTCCAGCTCATCAGCCGCGCTTCTCGCGCTGCAACAACAACAATAACAAAACAAACGTAAAAAGAAGAGCACCACAGCACATGTAGCTCATATTTTTGTTTGTAATGTTTGTATGTTGAAGTTACCTCTTACATTTGGGGGGATAGAATTTTAATACGAATAAAGTGAATTATAATATATGTTTATCCACGACATGCTACGCAGCTAAAGTGAGAGAGATTTTTTCGTTACTTTGTCATTTGTGCAGTAATATTTTATCTATGAAAAAAAAAAAGAAAAAAAAAAAAAAACGATTTTCATTTCTTTTAAATCCTCACTTGCAGATGATATCAACAAGATTCGCTTCCTTTTTCTACGGGATCGTCATAGCGTCCATCACCTGGGGCTTCAGTTTATACCTTTACTCAAGGCTCTCAAGAAACGACAATGCCATCATCAATCCAACGATGTTTGAATCCCATGAGCCAGACTTGTTCAAAGAGTCTATCTTTGATCGTCCCAACAAACAGAGGCTCGAATCCAGCAATTCTATCCACAATATTTACAAGGACGTAATGGGTAACGATCTCTATGATAAAAAATCGAAATACACAAACAGTGAAAAGTTGTTGCAGCAACTCAAGCCTGTGCCGATTAAGCTAGCTGTGACGTTGGGAAACGGTGAGGTGTTTTTACTTGGCACATTTTCAAGACTTCATTTGTGAATTTCAATGTCTTTTTCCCAAGGTCTCGATGAATTGGGGATGGTAAAAAACCTCGACGAGCAGAACAAAAGGGACCAGGGCTATAAGAAGTATGCGTTCAACGTACTTGTCTCCGACAATCTCGGCTTGCAAAGAGAGATTCCCGACACTAGACACAAACTGTGCCGAAATCTGACTTACGAAAATAATCTCCCGAGCGCTAGTATTGTGATATGCTTTTACAACGAGCACTACGGTACTCTGTTGAGATCCTTATATTCAATTATGAACAGAACTCCGGAAAATTTGTTGCACGAAATCATCCTGGTCAATGATTACAGTGACGATGATAGCCTGCACGAAAGAGTAAAAGAATTTGCAGGTGAACACGCTAAGATCAGGTATTACAAGACAGATGAGAGGGAGGGTCTGATCAGAGCGAGAATATTTGGCGCTAGAAGAGCCACCGGAGACGTTTTAGTTTTTCTAGACAGTCACATCGAAGTCAACAAAGTTTGGATCGAGCCTCTACTGTCTAGGATAACTCAATCAAAAACAATCGTGCCAATGCCCGTGATTGACATTATCAATGCCGATACCTTCCAGTACACTCCAAGCCCATTAGTTAGAGGTGGTTTCAACTGGGGCTTACACTTCAAGTGGGATAGCTTGCCAATCAATACACTCAATACCAATGAAGATTTCGTCAATCCGATCAAGTAAGTTAAATACGTTGTAATCATAATATCATAGTAATTGTGATTAACAGCGTGTTTTTTTTTTTTCTATCCGATAGATCGCCAACTATGGCTGGAGGACTTTTTGCAATGGATCGTAAATATTTCTCTGAACTGGGAGAATATGATTCCGGTATGGATATATGGGGTGGCGAGAATTTAGAAATATCTTTCAGAGTAAGTAATGATTTTATTCTATTTCCGTACATCGACGTATAGGTATGATGGTTATATAATAAGGATAAAATAAAAATATGTTTCAGATATGGATGTGCGGTGGTAGTATAGAGCTAATACCGTGTTCACGAGTCGGCCACGTTTTCAGAAAAAGACGTCCATATGGAGCCAACCAGGACACCATGCTAAAGAACTCCCTGCGAGTGGCTCACGTCTGGATGGACGAGTACAAAAATTATTTCCTGAGAAATGCCAAGAAAATCGATTACGATGACATAAGTGAGCGCCAGAAGTTACGCCGCGATTTGCACTGCAAGGATTTCGCGTGGTACTTGAAAAACGTGTATCCGGAACTGGTCTTGCCGGATGACAATTCGGAGGATTTGAAGAACAAGTGGAAAAAAGTCGATCAGAAGGCGCCCCAGCCGTGGTACGCGCGCCAGCGAAATTACACGAACGCGTATCAAATAAGACTGACCAACAGCAAACTTTGCATTCAGAGCGTAAGGGATGTCAAAGATAAGGGCTCTGAGTTGGCCTTGGCATCTTGTACAAGAATCAAGAAACAGGTAAAACAAGATTATAGTTTTTCTGACATGCGATTGGAATTGTTTGATTTTTTATTTATTGTTTATTTAAAAAAAAATATACATATATTTGCCTTCTAGATGTGGTATGAGACGGATAAGCATGAATTGGTTCTTGGGCAGTTGCTATGCTTGGAGGGAAGTGAAAAAAGACCGAGGCTTGGAAAGTGTCATGAAATGGGTGGAACTCAGGAGTGGAAATACATTGGATCTGTGAGTCTTCGTTATTTTTATTTCATCAAGATTGACATTACTTGTTTCATACTTATGTATCCAACTTTTGTATTTCAGAGTAATATACCAATTTATAACTTGGCTACGGGTACTTGCTTGGGAGTTATGAGTTCGAAAAAAAATGCAACAGTAATAATGGATCTGTGCAACAGAGATGACAAGACTTTGATAAGCTGGGATCTTGTACGGTCAAAGTTACCACTGAAAAGTAAAAGATGACAAATGTAGATAGAAAGATTTTCAGAGAATGAACAGTTTCACGCATCTTTTTGATTGTACTTTTTTAACTTTTACACGGAAAAATGTTGTTTGTATTTGTATACTGATTTTTGATATGAGGTTTATTACGCATATGAGGGGAAAATTTGATTTCCAGATCAAAGAGGTATAAGCTAAGGAAGGAGTCAAGTGGTATCTGTTTTTGCTTACAACGCATAGTAACCTAGTGCCCAAACGAATTTTAATACTGATTCTAAACAATTTAACATTTGTTGGATTCTATATTAATAATTATACCTTGATTTACACGAATTTTAACGTAATTTGAGATAAAAAAAATTTTAAAATTTCTGTCTGGAAAACTAGAAATAGTTTTGCTTGAGATGAGTTATTCCGGTTAATGCTTGAATTCTATTAATGGGTACATTCATAAAATAGTGATGGTTACAGTACTTTTTTTGTTGTCTTCTGATCTCAAATTTTTTTAATTTTTTTTATTTTTTGGCTTATATTTTGCAGAAAATACTTCGTCACATAGTTCTTTCACTAAATACATTTCATAACAAATCATATGCAACGATATGCGTATTAAAGCAGTTATAAATTGTAAATTAAAAAAAATACGTGCTTTCAAAGAGAGAATCACAGCTGTAGATGAGGCAAAGGAACATTTAGCACAATGCCAATTTCGTTTTGTACACTGTAATTTTTTATTACCATATAAATGTGATATTTCAAAGAAATATTATTTATTTTTTAATGTTTAACTTAACTGTGGTATTTTAGAACATAAGAACAAAAAAGCTCTCTATTTTGTTGTTTTGTAGACTTGCACATTTTATGTAACTTTTAAAAATAAATAACGAATTAAAAATTCATATCCTCGAGTTGTTATTTGGTTGTATTTTCTTTGGAAAAAAGTCCACCATTCTTATATACCTAATTACATTCCGACAATTGAAAGTTGCTTAATATTACTAACAATCGTTTTTGGCACACTTTTTTTTTTTTGTGGAATGTGCCAAAACGATTGTTAGTAATATTTAGTAACTTTTAATTGTCACCAGATATGTAAGCCACCACTAGAGAAGTAGAGACACTAAGTAGAGACTGTAGAGTGTAGAGTCTGTGTTTGTAGATGAGGAAAACTTACACAGCACGCAGCATATCCTGATATATCATACCTAATAGTACCTAATATTTACGGGCGCCAACTTCACAAGTCTATAGTATCTGGTATCTCTGCTAGTATCTGCGAGTGTAGTGTATGCATGTCATATGTTCCGTTTAACAGAGTCTGTTTCTGTTATCATTCTTACGTGATAGTGTGATTCTGTGACATTATTCATTTGTCAAGATTTAAAGTATGTGCGTAAGTGCGGAAAAGATAAGGAGCCTGGATACCCTACTCACTTGAGTGAATCACACAGATCCTCCTACGACTTCTGGAGAGAACCATATACACTATGTACGTATTTTGTATACCCATATATGTATATTTTGGTGTTTTGGGGTTGCCATTGTTTTGATTTCGTGAAATTGCACAATTGGTCGTTTCGTGTTTCGGTTTTACTTTCCCATCGTTGAAAGTAATCAATTGGTCCAAAATACAAGTCCCAACGAGTCTCCAAGCTGCTAAAAACTAGAACGTACTTATTAAAATTACATCACCCTTGAACTCATCTCTCTCTCTTAGCTTACCTACTTTCGAAATCGACAACCCACAATGTCAAAGGAAGAGCAAAAAAACTTGACAGACTCAGCACTGGGCGACAAGATGCAGTGGAGCATGTTGCCCAACAACCTGAACCCCACAGTCGCGTCGGACGATCACCTCCAGGGTTCGGGATTGGTTGTCAGCGATGGCCTGCCCAGGTTCAAGCTTAACGAGCCTGGACCTGCCGCCCTGGCTAGCAGCATTTTCCAGCAGAACAACATGGTCAACGACGAGTCCGAGCAGTCCTTTGTCGTCCTGGGCCAGTCTTCCCTGGACTCTATCAGAGAAACTTCTTTGGCTAACTACGTGGAGATACAGAAGAAGAGCCTTTCGATCGTAAGTTTTACATTGCAGTGTCGAGTGCAGCTCGAAATCGAAAGTATATGATTCGTTTGTGCTTTTAGGACCATTCTTCTTTGGTATCAATGATGAGTCCAAACGAGATGGAAGATAGTTTGAAGAAAGTCTTGGAAGAGAATTTGAGGCTCAAGGAAACGCTGAAACACAACAACACGACCATCAAACAGCAATTCAGCACGATTACCCAGTGGCAGAAAGAAGTTATGGCGGTTTGCGATGGTCACAAACAAAAGTTCATTGAGACCAAGGAACTCATAAACAAATTGAAAATTGAAAATGAAGAGTTGAGGGTGAGTAGAATGCTTGTGTTGTTTTTTGGACTTTTTGAAAAAAATTCTGTACTTTGTAGGATAAAATCACAAAGAGTCAGTCCCCGGTTTCATCGACACACAGTACTTTGAATAACTTAACGAAGGATGCTTTGACTACTTCTGGAAACTCACGGCTGTTGCAAAACATGAATTTTTCAGCTTTTACTGAAGAAAACAAATCTCACGGAGGTCGATCTATGCTCGAAAGTGAACATAAACTTGAGAAAAAGTTTGATAGTCTATCAGAGGACTTGTCCACGCTGAAGAGTGATTTGGAAAAGACCACGACGCTCAATTCTGAAAACTTACCAGAGTTGCAGAGCATCAATTCTTCAACCATTGAGGAAGATGACAAATCTCGGGGTGATCAAGTAGCACTTGAAAGTGAGCTGAAACTTGTAAGAAAAATCGATACTCTGTCGGAGGAGTTGTCTGCTTTAAAGGTCGATCACTCAAAATCGCAAGAAATATTTCAAGAATTGGAAAAGCGTTATATCACGGATATACAGTTTTTCAGCCAGCTGATGCACAAAGCCAACAAGGGGTTTGATGATTTTAAGAAAAATTGCGTCGTATCGAATTCGTCCGAGCTTCAAAAGCTCGTTAATAAATGCTGTGAGAAGGATAACGAAATAAGTTACCTCAAAGAAATAATAACGTCGTTTGAGCAGCAAATAAAGAAGTTCGAAGAAAACGTGAGTTTAAATTTTTCTTCAAATATTTATTTTTTCTATTAGCCACGTGAAAAAAATATTCAATTTACTTTGTAGGCACTTGCAACAGCTGATTCAAACCTTGAAATCTCTGGAGAACCGAACAAAGACAAATTACTGTTGAAGGAAAACGTTGAATTCTACCATGAAAAAGTCAACGAGTTGAACAAGTGTTTCGCCTCGCAATGCTCTCGTCACCTCCGTATTCAAGAATTTTTAAAAGAGTCCGTTGACATCATACAAGCCCTGGAAAATGCAGAAGTTTTGCCAAATAGTGAAATACTCGCGGACAAGTTGAAAGCTTACAAAGATGAATTGTGCAATTATCGCAAGAAGTTGATAGACGAACAGTTGCAGAGCATCGACGACAAGTTGACGACCATAAAAATCCAGAAACAGTTTCAGAAAATACTGTCGGATTACAATGCGGTCGTTTACGAATTGGAAATCTTGAGGGATGAAAATTCGAAGCTGCAGACGCTGCAGGTCAAAGCAGGGGAAGAAAACTCGCGTAAATTGGCGGATATAGAAAAACACCTGGACGAGGAGAAGAAAGTTTTGGACGAAGAAAAAACTGCTCTGCTCGAGGCACAGCTGAACATGCACATGCATAAGAAATCGATAAGCGAGGAAAGAGACAAGCTTCAAGCCGAGCAAACTCGCCTGTGCATGGAGAAGGAATGGCTTTCTGAGGAGAAGACCAGCCTGATCGAGGAGAAAACTTCGCTCGATCGTCAGAGTAAGCTGTATGAAGCTGAGGAGGGAACTCTGCAGAAGGAGAAGAAAATTTTGCAAAAGAAGTGCGACGATTTAAACAACGAGATCGTCAAGTTGAAACAGGAACTAAATCTGTCTGACGTGACTATTCAGCAGTTGCGAGCTGACAATGCCAAATTGCAGGAAAACGTAAGATCAAGCTTGTTTTTTTTTTTTTTTTTTTATATTCAAGATAGTATGGAAAATATTGACATTTTTTTTTAATGAAACGATTCGCATTTCGGTTTTAGGAAGAGTTGATATCGGTCTACAAAATACAAATCGATATGTATGAAAAGGAATTCGACGAGATACGCGTGTCCCAGAAAAATTTGCAAGAACAGCTGCAATCTCTTTCCATGGCTAACATCGAGTTGCGTACTGAGAATGATCGTTTAGGTGGATCGGTATCTTCAAACGAAGATTCAAGACAACAACAACAGCAACAGCAAGATCAGAGACCTGTAAGTACATAATTGAATGACAGTGAGCAACTTCATGTTTTTCGTCGCACTTTACTTTGTTATCCACCAATCTATGACTGCAATTTGGACAATCGTTATTCATCACGTTACTTCTCCACTCGTTGTTTGGATCACTACACATGTACATGTGTGTTGATGTTCTAATACACATAGGTAGCGTTTGGCCATCAAGAACTAAAATCGTGTGGAATATTTTTCATTCATATTTGTTTGTGTAACACAAACGTTTTGTAAAAAAAAACTTCGTTTGCCGTTGATTTTGACTGTAACATTCCGGATATTTGTTATAACTTTCAGCTGAGAAGCTTACCGAGTAGTAGCCGTATTAATTCAAACTGGATAACTTGTCCAAAATGCAAAGACACGATACCGATCAACCACGTTGCTTCTCACTTTAACGTATGCTACCATCGTAATTATCGTTTGCACAAGTAAATTATCATTTAAACTTGTTGTTGCCACTGACAAAGGTCGCCGAAGAGAACCAGCACAGATTTTGCGAGCGCTGTCAGCGATTTCTCGTCCCGGGAGAAATACATAATTCGTCCGACTGTATGAGGATCGCACTGATGGAATTCGACTAACTACTCAACAAAATAAAAATAGATGTTGATTCAATTGTTCTTTAAATTTTTTTTTCAACTTTCAGTCATCGAAAACAACATTTTTAGATGCTTTTAAACCTCGCTGGTTATTTCGTTCTTTTTTTTATATACATACGTATGTAACACATAAGAAAAAAGATAATATATTTTTAAGAATAACGTCAAAGATTACGTAGAAGAGTTGTATTTAATCAAGCAGGTACTACGCCATAATAGAAATGTATTTTAAAACTAGTTCTTTGTAGACATCCAACAACCAGAACTTGTCCTGCTTTGTCTAGTGTATACTGTATGCATAATATTTAAAAGTGCTGTGTAGATTATCCTCGAATTGGCTGATCCATGAAAATAAAAAATTTAGACTGAAACAATATTAGGAAATTCGAATAAATTGCTGTAAATTAAGTAACTATTACGATTTCGAGAAAAATGTTTCTTTTCCTATAATAGCTGTACAATACAAAGATGTATATATGAAACCTACGTCAGCAGTTGTAGCATAGTCCTTTTTATTTCATATTTTTGTAGGCTTTAGTCCTAATTAAATTATTATTGGCATTGATCGTCGTAAAAACATAGGTGTCAAAAGTAATATTGGTATCGAGATTAAAATGTAGCAGAGGTATTTTACTCTACTGTAAAAAGTTCGTTTGCGTGCGTTGCAAATTACTCACAAAAGAGTAAATTAAAATATTTTACACTTAATAATTATTTGTTTCTCTGTTTCGTAAGCGATTTTGATTATTTATTTATTTTATCATTTATGTAAAACTTGTAATTATTGAATAAACGAAAAACATTGTAATTACAATATACCCTACATGTTTATTTTGACCTGATCCTTTTTATCTAAAATGAAACTCGTAAAATAAACGCAATGAAATCTATAAATGCAATTTTTTTAAATGTACTATTGTGTGACCCCCAACTTGCTTTAATTCTTTACACTTACAATTTTATTTATGTATTTCAGAGGGTTACACGTAACTATTGATCTGTTTATGGGCTTTATATATATATATATTCTTTTTTAAGTTATAACTCTAGTTTTGTCGTGGGGTATAAGAGTCAATAACAATCAGATATTTGAACAAAATAAAAATAAATTTATTTATTTATATGATGCACAAATGTTTGTCAGAAAATACTGCGTTAAAATAAATAACAACAACAATTTAATGTATCTCAGACCATTTTTATGTATTGCTAAAAAAAATAGGTTGCAGCAAACCAACTGAAATTAGTTACGAGGTTTATTTAATTTTGTTTCATTATAATACAATATATATTGTGTTCTTCTCAAATCCGTATTCTATACAAAAAAATGTTATTGCCAAATAAACTTACTCAGCTTGCTTACGATTGTTACTGTTAACGTCATGGTAATCCACATGTAAAGGTGTTGAAACATGATATTCCAACCATTTACACAAGATGAATCTCTACAAAATGAAAAATTTCAAGTCCTTTTTCTTTAAATCAATGAGTTTATTCTGAAACAAAAATTACCTTTGCAGAATAGCATTTCTAATCGTGACGACATTGAAATAAAGTGCATCCTGAAGACTTGACTCCTTTCGATTGCTTATCATCCTAGTTGTTGTAGTTACTTTACAAAATAGCTAAAAATATTTCTTACTGCGACTGAAAGAAAGTCTTCTTCAAGGATTCTTTCGGAAAAATTTTCAATATTATTCAACACAGTCATATTTAGATAAAGTTAATTTACCAAAACAAAAAATCAAACAAACCTTTCATTACATTGTAGCGATAAATTCTTTCTTCATCTCTATAAATTGGACTAATTAGATATTTAACTCGAAAAGGACCTAATGTGATTATATTTTCCCATAACTCTAACGTGTATGCAGTTATTAAGTACGTAAAGTAATAAATTATTTTTGTTTTCAGTCTATTTGTAGGTTATGCATGAATTATCACTCACAAGAAAAAATTTACATCACAGCTGTTACGTTATAATCATACTTAAATTTTTTATTCTACTATTATATATTAGTA
>NW_019384238.1:718178-734020 GCF_000648655.2 Copidosoma floridanum | reverse complement strand
AAAAAAAAAAAAAAAAAAAAGTTTATACAGTAGTCTGTCTACTGACTTTTTCACGGCCACTTTCAACTTCCAGGTGTAGCCGGCAGCGCGTCACATGTGATCTTCGCCACGGACTACGAAAACTACGCGGGCATCTTCACCTGCCAGAAACTCGCGTTCGCCCACCGGCGCTCGGCCACGATCCTCTCTCGCACTCGCGACCTCGACAAGGCCTACATAGAAAAGGCCCGCGGGCGGCTCGCCAGCTTTGGGGTGGACCCTTACGACCTGAGCATCATACCCCAGACAAACTGCCCACGTGGGAACAACAGCCTCGACATCAACATCGATCCCCACACCTTCACCGCCGAGAACATAGGTGACGCTGTGCGCAAGGCTGGCGAGAAAATCGGTGACGGCGTCGAGTGGCTCGGCAACCAGGGCAGCAAGGCTTACCACTCGATCAAGGGTGACGACGACTCAAGCAAGAGCGACGAGGACAGGCGCAACGTCAGACCCAACGCCCCGACCAATCTGCCGGCTCTACCCAAATCGCCGGCCGGCAAGATTGAGAACAACGAGGTCGAGTGGATACCTTAAGCTCGACCACTTATATTATGTGCATCTATGTGTGTTGCTCTCTATATCTCACTACCTCCTTTTTTATGTAAATACATTTTAAGAACAAAATTGTTTTACTTCTTTTTTTTCTTTCTTTTTTTTTTTTTTTCTTGTGTGTTAAGTATACTATAGATGTTATTTTTTATTCTTTTGCGTTACTGTAAGACGATTTAATCTATTGGTTGTGCATATTGGCTTTTTGAAATCATTTTTTATTTTTTTTATTTTTTTGTAGCTTGAAAATGAAATTTACCGTCATTTGTTGTAGGCAAAAATGTTACTCGTGCAATTTTGTGCAACGAATAAATAAACAAAAATCGAACAGATTGTAGATCGTATGAGAAGGAAGTACGGTAACTTTTAGTTTTTTTTTTTTTTTTTTTTTCTAAATCGTGACGATATTTCTATCCCGAATGTTTTTCGTTTCGTTTCCAGGTGTACCAGTCGTAGGATGTTATATATTTTATTATTTGAAAAGTTCAAATACTCATGTAGATTGTAGGTGTGGCGTGACAGTCTTGAGATTGCGACGAGTGTCTTTCTACGTGAGAAAAACTGAAGTGCATTTCTAATCACATTCTGTAACTCAATTTTATGATTGTGTAATAAATTAGTAGATAATGTACTGCTTACAATTGTGTACCAAAAACAAAGAACAAAAATAAATTGCTAAGCGGCAATATGTGGCGTGCACTTTTATTTCTTATAATTCATCCTTACTTTCTAACGTATCGAGTATAATTCTCACATGTATGTTAAAATATCCTAATAGAATATAACGTTAAAAAAACTTATGAAAAATTTATTTCACGCTAAAAATCATTGTAGAAAAATATTTTTTACAAGTCTAAATAGCGTTATAAAAATTGTAAAATTTTTACATTTCATTCAATTACTAAAATTTTTTTTATCCACGTTAGTTCAAAAAATTTATTTATTTAACAAGATCTCAAAACATAATAAACTACACTTTGAAGAATAAAATGTTAGTAATTTAAAAAATAATTTCACTTGATAATGTAGAATTTCAGTGATAAATTTTTATTTGGTTTAAAGTAAATGTAGAGTTTTGTTTAGAGTGTAAGGTCTCTAACTTCGTGTACAACCAATATTATATAAAATATTAACATATAACTTTCAACAAAACTTTTAACTTTGAAACGATCCATTAAGATTTTTAATTTAACTTTTATTGTACAGAACAAATTATTGAAAAAAACTTTGTACTAAACGTCATTTGGTATAACACTTTGATCGTTTGCATTTTTTTAGACATGAATAAATTACATACTAACAGTGGATATTAGTCAGCTTAGATAAACGCTATCAAATAATACAACAAATACTGTAAATGAATTTCTTAGGCTTAATAGTTTAGTAACATTTTATACGGTTTTTGGTGTTTTGAAACAACATAAAAGTTTCTAGAAATTTATAATTTAAGTGGCTAGAAACTGGAGTTGTGATTTTAAAAATTACCAAAATCAGAGCGTTCTTTTTTTAACCACTTTTTTGAATTTTATTACAATATTTTTTGCACACGTAGAAAAACTTTTATACACAGAACTTTTAGACAGAAAATGCACAAGGTTAAGCAATTCGTCTATATTTTCAATGCAAAATATAAGAGTAAAGTAAAATAAAAAAAAATGTTTAGGCCTACGCTCTAGTACATTGAAAGGAAAAATGTACAAAATACAGGCTCACAAAACAACATGAAAAATGTATTAAAAATTATATTTGCCTTCTAAGTTCCCAAAATAACACGATTAGTATATTATAATAATTTCAAGTATTGTTTGTGTTTAGGCATGACTTTCTCTTACTGTCTAAAGTTCTCATAATCCACTTTCAAATGTTGGCTGACTAAT
Organism: Copidosoma floridanum; assembly: GCF_000648655.2. The sequence continues at coordinate 731,549 of NW_019384238.1, read as the reverse complement.
TTGCTCAATGTATCATATAAGTATATGTACTTATTAGAAAATATTTATATCCCTTGCACTGCCAACGCTTAAATTTTCAATACTACAAAGGTCATAAATAACGACTCCTTTTTCTTCGTGTATTATTGACTTTTTCACTTTATACATTACTGTGACTTATTGTTGATGTGTAAATCTTGAGATAATAGGTTTTCTTCGAAAAAAGCAATAACAACTTCAACAAGATTTATTCACGTCTTCTGTGTAGCCTTGCATCAATAAATTAGCTCCTCTTATCACCAAAGACACTTAAGAAAATCAATGTGTAACAGATTTTGGTTTTTAAAAAACTTTTTTTTTTAAATAAAATAAAATAAAATTGAATGTATATTTGTTTCAAGCCATTGTACTCTGGTAACTTCATTAGTTTTTAAGTCTCGTAACCCTTAACTTCCATAACCCAAGGAACAAGTTTCGTTTATTTTGACGACAGCTATGTAAATATTTTTGCATAATTATCTCTTTAAATAATGTAACTGAAAATAGTTGTATAATTGTCCTTAAAATTGATAACAGTTTTAAAGTATTGTACACGCTTTTAGACATTCGTATTACATTTATGCGTATTACAATTATGCAATTTATAGGTACTGCATTCAAATTAAAAATATTATTTACCAATGATAAATGTAAATCTTTTTGTTTTATTTAATGTAATGTCGTGAGCAAAATATGTTGCATTAATAATTATTATGAAAGGAAATTAGCAACTCATCAAACTTAAACACAATTATTTAGCAAAAATGAAATAAAACTTAAAAATGTAAGGATCCATTATTTTACAACCCATTTTGTTGTTACAAGTATCGTTCAGTTATATTAATATCTCAAAAACTGCAAACACGAGAATTATCAATCATTAAACAAAAAGTTTTTTTAATTTTGTTCATAAGTCATGTAAATAGTTTTACTGATTACGATTCTCTACTAATTATTGTCATTTTTCATACTTTGTAAGTTTCATCGATGACATTAGTTTTTATGATATATAAAAGAGTTGTATAAAAATTATTTAAATCATTACTAATTACAACACCATCTCTATAAAAAGACAAGGTCTTTACCAAAACAATATTTTTGCTTGTCATATGTTTTATCAATTTGCAATATTAATTTTGAAAATATCAGCAGAGTTAGTCTTTGTACAAAACAAACACTCATTAATACTGCAGAAACTGTAAGAAAATCGTGAATCACGTATTAAGACTCATGTTGTGGTAAACGTTATCAGGAGAAAGAAAATTTAACTGAATAATGCGAAATACTGGACACTGAAATTTTAGAATAAACTGGTGTTGCGTGGGATTCTCGGTGCGGGAATTATGCTATCGTACGCAACACTGGCAAAAGTATTTTCAACAATAAAAAAAAAACATGCTTACCATCTAAATTTTTTTTATTTTAAAGTCTGCGATTTATCTCGCGTTGAATAATAGTGACCATCATACAATGTACATGCATTACATCGAACGAAAATTTGTTGACCTTCGTTATCAACTGAAAAATTAGATAAGGATGACCATCGTACTTTTCTCAGGACTCATTAGGGCGAAAAGTTCCAACAGTTGTTTTGAACTTGCATGGGTGACTGTAGTTGTTTTGTCTTGGAATTCATTATAACAAATAATTTTATCAGTTGTTGTGAACTTACAAGTGAAAGTTTCACGTACTTTAGTTACAGAAATCGTCAAAAGTGATGTTTAGTACAAAGCAAAAGAAAGTGGGGGTGCAGTATGTGACCATTAGTATAAAAACTCAAATGATTTACAGTGGATGCTACAGTCGACATTTTACGGTTGGGTCCGAAATACTACGGATTCTTTCCTTCGAATAGTTTTATTTTTTGTTCTCACAATTATTGTCATTGCTTCTACAACTTTTTAGTTTCCGTATACTTCGGATTGGCTCTGGCCACCTGAAATCAGAAAAAGTAAGTTTATTAAATTATCTTGCAAATTTTTTTTTTTTTTTGTTGTAAGAAGGTCAAAGAATAAAGTAATGAATTAACACCTTATGCTAATTTTTGTTGTGTCAATCGTAGATGAAATCGTTAACGCCAAGTCTCATTGTACTTTTGGGGTGCATGGCCTTTTCCGATGCCTCTGTAGTTCATTGGGGTGACTGTCCAAAAGTGAAGCAAATAGGTGACTTTCAGATGAGTCAGGTAATTAATTTTTTGTTCATTAATTGAAACTGTGAATTCCAATTTGATTCAGAGAGCAAATGAAATAAAGAATTTTTCTCAAATTATGCAATGTGGCAACCAAATGTGATCCTAAGAGCAAGAAGAGTTTTACTTTGTTGTCAAATAAAATCGTAGCACTAAAAATACAAAGCTTAAGAGAAAAAATTCTTCGAACAATCTGCCTGTTTCAATATGAATTAAAGTAATTGTTTCTAAAGTCTGACTTGTTTTTTACTCAACCATTGGTATAAAAAATATTCAAAAATATGTCATTTAAACAACATAAAAATCATTATTTCTTGTAGTTTCTCGGAAAGTGGTATTCTGTCCAGATGATGTGGCCAAAGATTCCTGTGAGGAAAAATTGTGTCACTTACAATTACAGTGTAACTCACACACCATCCAAATACAACATCATAGAAAGCGGCCACATACCGGTTATAGGTAAAATAATCTCTCACATAAAAATGATGATAATTTGTTTTATTTACTTAATGGGGTTTTGGTCGAAAATATTTTCACATATAACATGCTGTTGTTTCATGGTGCAATAGTTAAACAGTTTTTATTAATACAAAAATGTTAATGGTCGGGGCTTAAATTTCTTTTTTTTTTTTTTTACTGTTCTTTTATTATTTTTTTTATTTTTTACTTAACCGTTTTTCACTGAAATTTTATTGAGAACAGTTTTTTGGTTTTGTTACTGTTTTGGTGATGCTTCCCTTTTTTCCACTGATACTCATACAAACTTTTTATTGTTATCTCTACCCATGTTTTACGGGTATTTCGTATTACTTTTTACAGGGTATCGTTTCGTGGGTACTTTGAACACTGATTCCAGAGGTTCTAGAAATTCTAGCCACATGACGGAGCGCTTCCCTATTTGTAAGTAAAATTCCGTATTTTAACTGTTACGCACATTTATGTACATATACGTATCATGAAGTTCCTTATCCTCATGTAATAATTTTACTTGAAACTCTTTTTTGTATGTAAATAATTAAGTTAAATTTTGTCATTCGTCATTAANGACTATAAAAATGACAATACATCTAGCAATAGGGAAGATGACTATGAAAATGAAAGTACATCTAGCAATGGGGAAGATTCCTATGAAAATAAAAATACATCTAGCAATGGGGAAGATTCCTATGAAAATGAAAATACATCTAGCAATGGGGAAGATGACTATAAAAATGACAATACATCTAGCAATAGGGAAGATGACTATGAAAATGAAAGTACATCTAGCAATGGGGAAGATTCCTATGAAAATAAAAATACATCTAGCAATGGGGAAGATTCCTATGAAAATGAAAATACATCTAGCAATGGGGAAGATGACTATAAAAATGACAATACATCTAGCAATAGGGAAGATGACTATGAAAATGAAAGTACATCTAGCAATGGGGAAGATTCCTATGAAAATAAAAATACATCTAGCAATGGGGAAGATTCCTATGAAAATGAAAATACATCTAGCAATGGGGAAGATGACTATAAAAATGACAATACATCTAGCAATAGGGAAGATGACTATGAAAATGAAAGTACATCTAGCAATGGGGAAGATTCCTATGAAAATAAAAATACATCTAGCAATGGGGAAGATTCCTATGAAAATGAAAATACATCTAGCAATGGGGAAGATGACTATAAAAATGACAATACATCTAGCAATAGGGAAGATGACTATGAAAATGAAAGTACATCTAGCAATGGGGAAGATTCCTATGAAAATAAAAATACATCTAGCAATGGGGAAGATTCCTATGAAAATGAAAATACATCTAGCAATGGGGAAGATGACTATAAAAATGACAATACATCTAGCAATAGGGAAGATGACTATGAAAATGAAAGTACATCTAGCAATGGGGAAGATTCCTATGAAAATAAAAATACATCTAGCAATGGGGAAGATTCCTATGAAAATGAAAATACATCTAGCAATGGGGAAGATGACTATAAAAATGACAATACATCTAGCAATAGGGAAGATGACTATGAAAATGAAAGTACATCTAGCAATGGGGAAGATTCCTATGAAAATAAAAATACATCTAGCAATGGGGAAGATTCCTATGAAAATGAAAATACATCTAGCAATGGGGAAGATGACTATAAAAATGACAATACATCTAGCAATAGGGAAGATGACTATGAAAATGAAAGTACATCTAGCAATGGGGAAGATTCCTATGAAAATAAAAATACATCTAGCAATGGGGAAGATTCCTATGAAAATGAAAATACATCTAGCAATGGGGAAGATGACTATAAAAATGACAATACATCTAGCAATAGGGAAGATGACTATGAAAATGAAAGTACATCTAGCAATGGGGAAGATTCCTATGAAAATAAAAATACATCTAGCAATGGGGAAGATTCCTATGAAAATGAAAATACATCTAGCAATGGGGAAGATGACTATAAAAATGACAATACATCTAGCAATAGGGAAGATGACTATGAAAATGAAAGTACATCTAGCAATGGGGAAGATTCCTATGAAAATAAAAATACATCTAGCAATGGGGAAGATTCCTATGAAAATGAAAATACATCTAGCAATGGGGAAGATGACCATGAAAATGAAGATGAAAATGTATCCAGCAATTAAGAAGATAACGGTAAAGTAGAGAACAAATCTTCTTGATAACGCACATTTACTACCTCGAATAAAGTAAATGTCAATTCTACGTTTTACTTGTAATATAATTATTTTTTATTTTTTTGTGCTTTATGTAAGTCTGCGAAGTAATTACCACAGAATTACAGAAATAGAGTTAGTAATTTTTCGAAATAGTATCAATCCGTTTTTATTAAATCATCTGTATGATAACAATAATTTTAAATTGACTTTACATTAAGACAAGTATCATTGAGCTCATACTATTTCTTATCTTTAGCGAAGTTGAATGAGTTTTTTATTTATTTTTTATTTTAAAGGTATTATATCAGATGCAAATTATGTGTAAGTTCTCCTTTTAAATGTTTTTATGGATTTTAACTATGTTTGATGAGACAATATCGTTAAGATCATTACGTAGAATAAGTATAAATATATTAAATTACATGTCAACTTACCTTTATAATTGTATAATAAACTACAATAGCTTAATATCTCGAACAAAAACATAGTTAAATAATATATTAGCAAATATATGTTCAAGTGGTCAATAAATGTACATTTCTTCATATACCGGCTTTAAATTAATTTATTTTCACATTATTTTTATTGTCTTGACGATGAGCCATTATTTCTCAAAACCTTACGTGGCATCAATAATGACTGACTTATTTGAATCATTGTTGCGCTTTCTAAAGTCTTTCATAAAATAATCCTTAAGTAGTTTTTTTTTTTTTTTTTGTTTTTTTCCCTAAAACTAAAAACTGTGTATCCCAACAACTCAAAGACCCCTGGTAAAAAAAAAAAAAAAAAATTGGAAAAAAAATCGGTCGAAACTCTGCATCATCCAATTAAAACCCCTCGACAAAATTTTATTAATACAAAAATGTTAATGGGCGGGGCTTAAATTTCTTTTTTTTTTTTTTTACTGTTCTTTTATTATTTTTTTTATTTTTTACTTAACCGTTTTTCACTGAAATTTTATTGAGAACAGTTTTTTGGTTTTGTTACTGTTTTGGTGATGCTTCCCTTTTTTCCACTGATACTCATACAAACTTTTTATTGTTATCTCTACCCATGTTTTACGGGTATTTCGTATTACTTTTTACAGGGTATCGTTTCGTGGGTACTTTGAACANAAAAAAAAAAAAAAAAAAAAAAAAAAAAAAAAAAAAAAAAAAAAAAAAAAGTCTCGATAAATCGTAATACCTCGTATGTGCGTAAATGTAAATGTATATAATATGTACAGCGCGTTACATCGATCGGAAGGACGAGGCGCGTGACGCGGTAATTTATGCCTGCAGGTGCACAGGCACCGTTTACGTAAATAGTTATATATAGGTACATATGCCCAACACCATGCATACGGTGAATCCAACAGCGAGAGCGTGTATGGATAATATCGTTGGATGTGATGTACCTAGCGGCGGCAGCTGTCGTTTGCGTCCCATATACCTTTGGTGTGTAATTTATTATTTTCGTCGGCGCGTTCGTTTTCAAGTGTGCCACGGCGATGGTGATGACGATTGTTGGTCAGGTGCGCCGTGCTCGACGACAGAGGCGCCTCAACTCATGCATCTCGATCTCGAGGAGTCTTGTTCGCATGGCTGTGCGTTGGGACAATGTGTTTTTGTAATATATATATAGACGGTGTGTTTTTTCTCTCGCAGAAGAGGCAAACTTAGAACGAGGCAGAAATAAACTATTTATTCGGCTCGATCGGGCAGTAAATTTTAGATACACATCGCGAGACTCGTGAAATAACAATTTTATCGCTGGGCCCGATAGTTGTATGACAAATGATTATACCTAATAATAATAATTTTAATTTAATCTTAATACATACCAGTTTTTTTTTGCTTGGAAAATTGTTTTTTTTTTTTTTTTCTTTTTTTTTCAACCTTACAAGTACCTCGTGTGTGTTATTCGTGACATGCGTTTGACTCACGAGAGTAAATTATTTTTAATGGCTCTCGCGATGTACGCGGACACGAAATTCGTGAAGTGAACAACCTCGTTAAAAATAGCAATAGAGAATTTTTTAAGGAGAACCAAGAAACACATGGGCTGGAAGTGGAAATTGGGTGTCTTTTGTAAGATTCATCATCAGCCAAGACTAAGTCCTAAGTGACGAAATATCGATATCGCTGGTTGTTTAAATATATCCATGTATAAAAATTTTCAAAATTTTGACCTTTCGTAAAATAATCACAATTGTGAAGTAGTAGCGGAGAAAATAGAAATGATCAACTGTTACGAGATGGGCTCGATAAGCGTTTGGCGTAAATTATAATTATGCATAAGGAGTTTAAATATTTTATAACGGAACTCAACTTTTTTAGGCGTTTCTATGAGTAGTTTCGTTTGTTTGTGTGCTGTTGATGCATTTAAGTTTGCAGTGATTTGATAAATTTTGATTAACTTGTAATTGACAAGGCGAAAATGTATACTTTGCTAATAACAGAGTTGGTACTTATTGCTTTAAACGCAAGACCTCATTGCCTTGCCATATACACACACACACACACACACACTAAGAGGCACATCCAGATCCTTGAAATTCAAGGATTTATAATCGCTAATCGAATACACGCTCGTATACCTTAATAGCAGTGGCGCTAGTTAGTTACATACAACTTAATCGATGATCGTACTTTTTTTAGAATAATTTGCTATTAACTCGTTATTCTTCTCTCGAAACCGCAGCTTTCAAAACCTCAGGTATTTTTATCCCCTATGCGATTGTAATTTAAAAAAAAAAAAAATGTATTACACCACAAACGAGCTCATTAAATCTTTCAAAGGATCGCTTAAAAGATGGTGGCACGCATTTGTGTCTTGTAATTAACAGCCTTGAAATGCATTTATACATACACCATCGATCGTATCCACGGGTGTAATAACTATTACAATACCAGATTCGGAATATCGTTCAATTGGTGCAATTACTGCGATTGGAGGGAGCAATGAGCATATTTCAAGCGATTCTCCTTTCGTTTTGAAATTACTTTTGCACGATGATTATTAACCATTTCCTTTCATTGAGTTTTCGTTTTGTTTTGTTTTATAGTACTAGTGCGTGTGGCACAATGGCCTGTGAGATGCGCTTAACGAGGGAAAACGTTGCATGGACCCTTCTACAAATATCACGGCCTAAACGGCCATTGCAACTATTTTTGTAACTTGCATGTTATCTACGTACGATGGAGGGTGCAGTAACGTAATGAAAAATAGCTTTAATTAATTTAATTTTTAATACCAACCGGTTGTGAAAGACAAAAAAAAGTGATCTCCCTCGTCGTGTGTGCCAAATTAAACTCCATCTGCGCTAATTGAGTAAAGTAAAAATTTGCTCGACCGACGAGAAAGGCACGTTAATAATCGTGGGATCACAAAGGCTCCAATTGTCGAGCGTATAGATATAAATGCATCGAAGCCGACTAAAACAAAAAAAATACTGCCTCAACTCTGTGACGTACTTCCTGTGTAAGTAGTATATCATCGACAAAAATGTGCTGTTGTCTCCTCGGTTGTACCTATACATGCACCAACAATGTACGTCACGTGTGCGTGTAGGTGCGGATTCTTAATCACCTGCGACTCGTATAAGATCATTGTTTCCGTGGTATTTGCCTTTGTTTTTCCGTACATGCATTTTTTTTTAAATTAAATAAACCTTCCAACGATGCGTACGTACAAACTAATGAAAATGGAAAGACCCCAAAATCGTATGCGAACGTCAAAAGATTGATCCATCTGTACACTTGCTCGTGGATGCGAAAACGAGTGTAGGTGAGTCGATGCCCCAGAGACCAATCAAGTGCGAGCACATTGTGTGCATGCACATACCTCGGGTAGACAGGGTGCCAAGGGCGTGGTACACACAGTGACCTGCTTGTCTCTCATACCCACTGCATCTCCTCATCTACGAACAGTGTAAAGGTCACAGATACGTCACAAAGTAAGGGGGTGCAAGTTTCCGCGTCAGTCGTTGCGACAGTGTCGTATAGAAGTTTATCAGAGGATATGGAAAAAGTCCGCTGGTCGGGTTTGCATTTATTACACAGTTATTATAACATGAACGCATTCGTACCACGGTTATTGTATATACGCGGTGGAATGACCGGCTAAATGATGCTGCACGGCCTTGGTGTTAAATTTTGTCCCACTATTCCGCTACTTCACGGGTACACGTTAATTGGTGGAGAAAAAAGAAAAATAAAAATAATAAAGTTGAGTCTGAAAAAGATGAGACGATGATAACGAGTGTTGTAAGTAGAGTACACAGCATTTTTTTGGTGGGTACACTGTTTGTCACTCTTGTGTCCTCGTCTCGATGCTCTACGTATATATACATGTCCAAAAAAACTTATCAAGTCTCAAGTTTGTGTATGCACACACATTTCCGTAATACGTACGTGTAGGGTATGGCTTTCTCAACGTGAAATAAAAAGAAGTACATGCAAATAAAATGTTACAACAAGCCATATGATGATAAGAGCCACACGCGAGGCACGGTGTATATATATTATTATACCTATTCCCCAGCTATAAACACCTACGGGTATTTTTATCATTTCAACGCGCAAGCTCCAACGGTCCCATGAAGAGGAAGCAGCTTTCTTTATTTCCACGCGTCCCTGCCTCATACGCATATCCGCTGCTCAAAAAAAAAAAAAAAAAAAAGAGAGCCCACAAGGGCGTGTTTCTAAATTCGAACCGACTTTTTTTTTGTTGCCCATACACCACACCCATTATATCCTCACGAAGGCGCCATATGCGCTTGCTCTTCCTAACTCCTCGTGTACGTGTTTGTTCCGCTGCCGCGTATACACTTTCCGTTCCTCTTTTGGAAAAAGAGGAGAGAAAAATAGCAGAGAACAACTCGAGGTTTTTCCTTTTACGCGCGTGCTAGTTTTCGCATTTTTCTCTGGTGCAGCTCTACGGGCAATTAGAGCACTCGCGGGAGTACGAATTTTAGGTTTCTAGCGCGCGCGCGTTGCTTCAGATCGTTAAGTTATACGGCACTTTCGGCGGAGGATGTATACACGGGGGTGAAATTTGAGGAACGATTACTCAACGATTTTACGAGCTGGTCGCACGTGCTTTTGTGAATAATGATAATAAATACTGCTCGCGGGTGATTCACGCACGTATAAAAGTATTATCTACGGGTATAGTACATACTCGAGACTATGATTTTTTTTTTTTTTTTTTTATCGAGATTTTCATTGATTTAGTTAAGCGGCTTATCTTTAATTGAAGTAGCACTCGAACCGTTCTATACATTTGTGTACACTGACGCGGGCGATGATGTTTCACCAATGTCTCAATTAATAAGTTCTCGAGTGGGCGCACGGATTTTTTAATTGATTTATAGCTTGGAAATACATTGTTTTTGTTGAAAAGTTAAAAAAACAAGGAGCTATTCTGTTGCACATTTAATGTTGCTAAACCATCGTTAACCATTTTTCTCATCTCGTTGAGAGGCCCCATCCAATTGAAGCCTCTCCCCTCGGAATATTCACACGTACATATGATTCCTAGTGTTTAATCTTCGTTCTGCCTCTTCTGCTAGTTATAACTGCTACTGCCGGTGCTCTCATGTACATACATCCATTTGCATCTCGTGACTCTCGCGTTAGCGCGGCGAGGCACTTGAACTCTCACCGCTGCACGCATTTCGTTTTTTACTTTTTTTTTTTTTTTTTTTTTTCGACATGGTTCTCCTCCCCCCCCTCCTTCCTGCTCGTGGAATGTCGCAATTCACATCTTGCCATGGGTGCATCGACTTTGAACGGCTCGAAAAGCTTTTGTGCGAGAAACTGTTTCGGCCAACATTATTGTAACACGCATCATTTTTTTTCCTTCGCGGCAAGGACTCAGCCTTCTCTCTCAGCGAATCGCGCGTACAATTCATCTTCAAGTGGGTACGCAAATGTACATTTTTTTTTTTTTTTTTTTTCCTTCACGCGATGTGCGGCTCGCGTCATCTGTCAAAACTTTCGTAAAAACCGTAAGCGTGTGAGTACATGGTATGTACATGGGACGTTTCGTCTCTATTCAGATGCAAACGTTTTGGGGCCTTTTAAGAAAAGTCTTTTCAGAGAAATTGCCCAATACAAGGATTGAATGGCCGTTTATGTTGTGCAAGCCTTGGTTGGCTTGCGTAATAATGCTTTCGGTCATTTGGGTCGTTGTTGTGAAAAAAGCTGCACTAACAAGAGTGTGCGAGAAAAAAAACTTGATCAGTTCATCCATTTTTTTTTTTTTTGTTTTGTATCCTCCTTGAGACGTTTCAGTGATTATTATTGATGTTTGTCGCATACCTACTCTTGTGACAGCTCGTGTCTGATACTAATTTAATTAAAAAATTATCATTTCACAAGCTGCTTGAGGTTGAGTGGAATCGTTAATTCATAGGTTTTGTTGTATACGTTTACCGGATTTAGTGTCAAAATAGTATCAAAGTTTGATATCATCAATACTGATAGTGACTCGAGATTTTCTGTACACCAGTTGCTGGATAATTGAAAAATCTCTAAACTGGTCAAAAGTCATATTCGATGTTATGATTGCGCTCTTTATCAGATCATGGCTAATCATCTTCATGCAAAAATAAAAAAGTGTCGAATTCTGATATCAATTGTTGTCTAGTTTATAAAATGTATTTGAAAAATAAGACAAACGCAAGATTGTTTTTCTTGGTTTTTATTTGTACCTAATTAGTTATCCTAATTTAATTTGATTTTAAATAATTTTACAAAGAAACTATAATAACTTCTGCTTTAATATGTTAAAAATACACGAATTTTGTATATATTTTATCTGACCCGTTACCTACAGAAAATTACACAGTAATTTATGACATTATTAACTAGCATAAGATAATTAAATCACTAATTATAGCCACTTGAACAAGTCAACAAAATTACTGATTGAAAATTGCTGTAGATTTAGGCACAAACATTTTTTTTATTTTCTTGAAACAAAATTGTTTATAATTGTAATCCATTATTAATGCTACAAAAATTTTTCAAAGTACGACTTATAACACAGGTCTTAAAATAAGTTTTCTAGAAAAATAATGCATGGTATTTTGGAAACAAAAGTAATTTAGAAAAAAATAGTCACAGTGCTTAAAAAAATCCAAATATTTGATTTCAAATACTTTACTATATAAATTTTAATTAGTATAAAAAATATTGATTTAACTACTATAAAAAAATTTCTAAAATGATGCGTTGCAAATAATGATAAATAAAAAAAATTTTTTCAGCAAACGATTATGAATTTTGGAACGAAAAATTATCTTTTCAAGTGTTGAAAAAGTACGCCTCAAATGTTAAAAACGATACCAAATATTAATCTCGCTGCTCACGAAAAAATTCCACGTGCAAAAACAAAATGATTCACCACGAAAAAACGGCATCGTTTTCATTTTCTACTATCACCCATCATTGTTTCATTCGTATTCAGTCGGCAGAGTATCATTCGGTGTTCATCTCAGCTTTAGGTATATATTTGTATACACACGTACCAATCTGTATTCTCGTAAACAAAACAAAAGATTTTCTCAGCCAAACTATGCAGTCGTTGATTATAAATCTTCTTTGGGTATATAATACATACACTGCTTTTACTTCACTCGTCAAGTGAACCCATTTTATTGATCCTTTTTATGACCAAACTTTTTTTCATTGTGGTGTACGTATATGTTTATCTATTATTCATGAAATGCGGCAGAGACAGATGGACAATCTTGATAATCTAGATAATTTTTTGTTGTATTATCTGCTTTATTTGTATAAAAATTATTTTTCAACAGCTTTTTTTTTTTTAATTATTGTCACTTGATATATTAACTACTGTACGTTATGAATTTTTCCAATGTAATGCATTATGTATGTAGGGCAAACTTTTTATTACTACTTACAATATAGTAATAATCAAATGTTTTCACCGTTTAAAATAAGTTATTATGTTTTCAAAGAAGAAAAAACATATAACGAAGCTTCTCGCCGTATACGTGTTCAATGTGCACGTACAGTATAGCCCCATTAAATATTTTTTATTAATACAAAAATGTTAATGGTCGGGGCTTAAATTTCTTTTTTTTTTTTTTTACTGTTCTTTTATTATTTTTTTTATTTTTTACTTAACCGTTTTTCACTGAAATTTTATTGAGAACAGTTTTTTGGTTTTGTTACTGTTTTGGTGATGCTTCCCTTTTTTCCACTGATACTCATACAAACTTTTTATTGTTATCTCTACCCATGTTTTACGGGTATTTCGTATTACTTTTTACAGGGTATCGTTTCGTGGGTACTTTGAACACTGATTCCAGAGGTTCTAGAAATTCTAGCCACATGACGGAGCGCTTCCCTATTTGTAAGTAAAATTCCGTATTTTAACTGTTACGCACATTTATGTACATATACGTATCATGAAGTTCCTTATCCTCATGTAATAATTTTACTTGAAACTTTGATATTGTATGAAGGTAATT
>NW_019384238.1:702045-718122 GCF_000648655.2 Copidosoma floridanum | reverse complement strand
ACACTCACCCCTAAAGGTGGTTGTCGAAACGTGAAAGACGTTTTTCGAATTTTTAAAACAATGTTGGAAGCCACGATGAAGACGCGACGTAAGGTGATTGCGCATGAAATACTCTGACGTACCCTATAATGTACTTTACCTTATCGGGATTATCTATACGGAATTCGTATTCTCGCTGACCGATTTGATTTTCTACGCAATTAACACACAACAAAGGAAAGAATATCAACGTATAATAGTGGCGCTTTTCTTTCGTTTCAACAAAACGAAAACTCGTTAGTTTGAAAAAAAAAAAAAAAAAAAAAAAAAATTAACTAAAGACAACCGCACGTTTCTCCCTTCCCGAGAGGATCGTATCCGAAATGCGCAGTGCAGTAACGGAAGCTCCCACCCAATACGTATGTATACATATATATCCTAAGTGCAAGAAAAGCTTCTCGCCGTATACGTGTTCAATGTGCACGTACAGTATAGCCCCATACAATATACACAACCAAAGTTCTCGCCCTTTCTTCCAAAACTATATGTACACATAATATGCGCGCCAAAGCTCCCCGGCCGCGCAGATCTCTTTGCACACGCTCTCTTTGTGTCATTACGTGTAAATTTACTCAAGGGCTCACAATACAGGTAGTGACTCTTATGAATTATTATTTTATTTATTTTTTATCATTAAAATAAAAATAATTATCATTATTACTATAAAATTTTTTTAGCTCGTATGGTACACCTATGCGAGCGTAGAGCGTAAAAGTGGGTGAGGTAGCGAGGCGGCGGGACTCCAGGGGTGGATGGCAACAGTCTTTTCCCCGCATCGGTTGTTCGCGGCAGTGTCGAAGGTAAGCGGCTTTTTTTACCTCTTTTTTGTTTTTGTGTGAAGATTTGATTTTTTATTTCTTTCATTTATTTATTTTTTTTTTTCACTTCAAATTTAATAATTTTTTGAGCGAGCTATTCATTTTTGGCTAGCGCTTTACGGCTGATTATTTTCCGCAAGCCGGGAAAACGACTCACGACAGAGATAATGGTTGGTTACAATATAAAAAAAAAAAAAAAAAAAATAGGTTTTTTACTTTTTTTTTTTAGCGAATCTTTCGACATGGTTCTCCTCCCCCCCCTCCTTCCTGCTCGTGGAATGTCGCAATTCACATCTTGCCATGGGTGCATCGACTTTGAACGGCTTGTATGCAAAAAAAAAGGTTTAATTATATTATAAAAAAACGGTAATCAGTACAATTTTTAATAGATTTACACAAATAGATTTCCATATCTTAATTTTGTGCACAATGTTTACACACTTTGAATTACTTTTTGCATCAAAGCAATAAAAAAAAATTCTTTTATTTTAAACAAAAGTATCAAAAAACTAATTTTCCACTAAAAATAAATAATGCAGTTGTAGTCGCACTTTCTTACTTGCTTATTGTAAATTTTGAAAAATAAATATGTAAAAGCATCTAACAACAATTATTCATGTTATAGACGGTCACGCATCTCACAAGGTCATTGATACGGATTACGTTAACTACGCGGGCATTTTCACCTGCCGAGAATACAAACCATTTATGTTCTTCACCGTCCATCGCTGGTCGGCGACTGTACTGTCGCGCAAGCCCACCCTCGGCGAGAAATACGTCAACAAAGTCCATAAAAAATTCTCCAGCTTTGGTATTGATATTTCCGAAATAAGTAACATCTCTCACGACGACTGTAAGAAAAATGTGTATTACTTCCCCATCGACTATGAAACCGTCAACAATTTCATGGAGTGGATCAATCACATTTTCGGTCTGAAGACCTCTGGCAAAGGTAGAAATCAATTTCGCAGAGGAAGAGCTACTGACTTCCATGACAAAAATGAAAATATATCCAACAATGAAGTGGAGAGCGAATCTGACAATAAAAATAAAATTTCATCTCATAACGAGGAAGATGACAATAAAGTAGATAAAGAATCTGAAGATGAACGTAAAATTTCATCCCACAATGAAAAAGGTAATAATAAAGTAGAAAAAGAATCTGACGATGACAATGACGATTCATCTAACAATAAAGAAAATGACGATGAAAAAGAAAATGAATCTGACGGTGAAGAAGATGACGATGAAAATGAAAATACATCTAGCAATGGGGAAGATGACTATAAAAATGACAATACATCTAGCAATAGGGAAGATGACTATGAAAATGAAAGTACATCTAGCAATGGGGAAGATTCCTATGAAAATAAAAATACATCTAGCAATGGGGAAGATTCCTATGAAAATGAAAATACATCTAGCAATGGGGAAGATGACTATAAAAATGACAATACATCTAGCAATAGGGAAGATGACTATGAAAATGAAAGTACATCTAGCAATGGGGAAGATTCCTATGAAAATAAAAATACATCTAGCAATGGGGAAGATTCCTATGAAAATGAAAATACATCTAGCAATGGGGAAGATGACTATAAAAATGACAATACATCTAGCAATAGGGAAGATGACTATGAAAATGAAAGTACATCTAGCAATGGGGAAGATTCCTATGAAAATAAAAATACATCTAGCAATGGGGAAGATTCCTATGAAAATGAAAATACATCTAGCAATGGGGAAGATGACTATAAAAATGACAATACATCTAGCAATAGGGAAGATGACTATGAAAATGAAAGTACATCTAGCAATGGGGAAGATTCCTATGAAAATAAAAATACATCTAGCAATGGGGAAGATTCCTATGAAAATGAAAATACATCTAGCAATGGGGAAGATGACTATAAAAATGACAATACATCTAGCAATAGGGAAGATGACTATGAAAATGAAAGTACATCTAGCAATGGGGAAGATTCCTATGAAAATAAAAATACATCTAGCAATGGGGAAGATTCCTATGAAAATGAAAATACATCTAGCAATGGGGAAGATGACTATAAAAATGACAATACATCTAGCAATAGGGAAGATGACTATGAAAATGAAAGTACATCTAGCAATGGGGAAGATTCCTATGAAAATAAAAATACATCTAGCAATGGGGAAGATTCCTATGAAAATGAAAATACATCTAGCAATGGGGAAGATGACTATAAAAATGACAATACATCTAGCAATAGGGAAGATGACTATGAAAATGAAAGTACATCTAGCAATGGGGAAGATTCCTATGAAAATAAAAATACATCTAGCAATGGGGAAGATTCCTATGAAAATGAAAATACATCTAGCAATGGGGAAGATGACTATAAAAATGACAATACATCTAGCAATAGGGAAGATGACTATGAAAATGAAAGTACATCTAGCAATGGGGAAGATTCCTATGAAAATAAAAATACATCTAGCAATGGGGAAGATTCCTATGAAAATGAAAATACATCTAGCAATGGGGAAGATGACTATAAAAATGACAATACATCTAGCAATAGGGAAGATGACTATGAAAATGAAAGTACATCTAGCAATGGGGAAGATTCCTATGAAAATAAAAATACATCTAGCAATGGGGAAGATTCCTATGAAAATGAAAATACATCTAGCAATGGGGAAGATGACTATAAAAATGACAATACATCTAGCAATAGGGAAGATGACTATGAAAATGAAAGTACATCTAGCAATGGGGAAGATTCCTATGAAAATAAAAATACATCTAGCAATGGGGAAGATTCCTATGAAAATGAAAATACATCTAGCAATGGGGAAGATGACTATAAAAATGACAATACATCTAGCAATAGGGAAGATGACTATGAAAATGAAAGTACATCTAGCAATGGGGAAGATTCCTATGAAAATAAAAATACATCTAGCAATGGGGAAGATTCCTATGAAAATGAAAATACATCTAGCAATGGGGAAGATGACTATAAAAATGACAATACATCTAGCAATAGGGAAGATGACTATGAAAATGAAAGTACATCTAGCAATGGGGAAGATTCCTATGAAAATAAAAATACATCTAGCAATGGGGAAGATTCCTATGAAAATGAAAATACATCTAGCAATGGGGAAGATGACTATAAAAATGACAATACATCTAGCAATAGGGAAGATGACTATGAAAATGAAAGTACATCTAGCAATGGGGAAGATTCCTATGAAAATAAAAATACATCTAGCAATGGGGAAGATTCCTATGAAAATGAAAATACATCTAGCAATGGGGAAGATGACTATAAAAATGACAATACATCTAGCAATAGGGAAGATGACTATGAAAATGAAAGTACATCTAGCAATGGGGAAGATTCCTATGAAAATAAAAATACATCTAGCAATGGGGAAGATTCCTATGAAAATGAAAATACATCTAGCAATGGGGAAGATGACTATAAAAATGACAATACATCTAGCAATAGGGAAGATGACTATGAAAATGAAAGTACATCTAGCAATGGGGAAGATTCCTATGAAAATAAAAATACATCTAGCAATGGGGAAGATTCCTATGAAAATGAAAATACATCTAGCAATGGGGAAGATGACTATAAAAATGACAATACATCTAGCAATAGGGAAGATGACTATGAAAATGAAAGTACATCTAGCAATGGGGAAGATTCCTATGAAAATAAAAATACATCTAGCAATGGGGAAGATTCCTATGAAAATGAAAATACATCTAGCAATGGGGAAGATGACTATAAAAATGACAATACATCTAGCAATAGGGAAGATGACTATGAAAATGAAAGTACATCTAGCAATGGGGAAGATTCCTATGAAAATAAAAATACATCTAGCAATGGGGAAGATTCCTATGAAAATGAAAATACATCTAGCAATGGGGAAGATGACTATAAAAATGACAATACATCTAGCAATAGGGAAGATGACTATGAAAATGAAAGTACATCTAGCAATGGGGAAGATTCCTATGAAAATAAAAATACATCTAGCAATGGGGAAGATTCCTATGAAAATGAAAATACATCTAGCAATGGGGAAGATGACTATAAAAATGACAATACATCTAGCAATAGGGAAGATGACTATGAAAATGAAAGTACATCTAGCAATGGGGAAGATTCCTATGAAAATAAAAATACATCTAGCAATGGGGAAGATTCCTATGAAAATGAAAATACATCTAGCAATGGGGAAGATGACTATAAAAATGACAATACATCTAGCAATAGGGAAGATGACTATGAAAATGAAAGTACATCTAGCAATGGGGAAGATTCCTATGAAAATAAAAATACATCTAGCAATGGGGAAGATTCCTATGAAAATGAAAATACATCTAGCAATGGGGAAGATGACTATAAAAATGACAATACATCTAGCAATAGGGAAGATGACTATGAAAATGAAAGTACATCTAGCAATGGGGAAGATTCCTATGAAAATAAAAATACATCTAGCAATGGGGAAGATTCCTATGAAAATGAAAATACATCTAGCAATGGGGAAGATGACTATAAAAATGACAATACATCTAGCAATAGGGAAGATGACTATGAAAATGAAAGTACATCTAGCAATGGGGAAGATTCCTATGAAAATAAAAATACATCTAGCAATGGGGAAGATTCCTATGAAAATGAAAATACATCTAGCAATGGGGAAGATGACTATAAAAATGACAATACATCTAGCAATAGGGAAGATGACTATGAAAATGAAAGTACATCTAGCAATGGGGAAGATTCCTATGAAAATAAAAATACATCTAGCAATGGGGAAGATTCCTATGAAAATGAAAATACATCTAGCAATGGGGAAGATGACTATAAAAATGACAATACATCTAGCAATAGGGAAGATGACTATGAAAATGAAAGTACATCTAGCAATGGGGAAGATTCCTATGAAAATAAAAATACATCTAGCAATGGGGAAGATTCCTATGAAAATGAAAATACATCTAGCAATGGGGAAGATGACTATAAAAATGACAATACATCTAGCAATAGGGAAGATGACTATGAAAATGAAAGTACATCTAGCAATGGGGAAGATTCCTATGAAAATAAAAATACATCTAGCAATGGGGAAGATTCCTATGAAAATGAAAATACATCTAGCAATGGGGAAGATGACTATAAAAATGACAATACATCTAGCAATAGGGAAGATGACTATGAAAATGAAAGTACATCTAGCAATGGGGAAGATTCCTATGAAAATAAAAATACATCTAGCAATGGGGAAGATTCCTATGAAAATGAAAATACATCTAGCAATGGGGAAGATGACTATAAAAATGACAATACATCTAGCAATAGGGAAGATGACTATGAAAATGAAAGTACATCTAGCAATGGGGAAGATTCCTATGAAAATAAAAATACATCTAGCAATGGGGAAGATTCCTATGAAAATGAAAATACATCTAGCAATGGGGAAGATGACTATAAAAATGACAATACATCTAGCAATAGGGAAGATGACTATGAAAATGAAAGTACATCTAGCAATGGGGAAGATTCCTATGAAAATAAAAATACATCTAGCAATGGGGAAGATTCCTATGAAAATGAAAATACATCTAGCAATGGGGAAGATGACTATAAAAATGACAATACATCTAGCAATAGGGAAGATGACTATGAAAATGAAAGTACATCTAGCAATGGGGAAGATTCCTATGAAAATAAAAATACATCTAGCAATGGGGAAGATTCCTATGAAAATGAAAATACATCTAGCAATGGGGAAGATGACTATAAAAATGACAATACATCTAGCAATAGGGAAGATGACTATGAAAATGAAAGTACATCTAGCAATGGGGAAGATTCCTATGAAAATAAAAATACATCTAGCAATGGGGAAGATTCCTATGAAAATGAAAATACATCTAGCAATGGGGAAGATGACTATAAAAATGACAATACATCTAGCAATAGGGAAGATGACTATGAAAATGAAAGTACATCTAGCAATGGGGAAGATTCCTATGAAAATAAAAATACATCTAGCAATGGGGAAGATTCCTATGAAAATGAAAATACATCTAGCAATGGGGAAGATGACTATAAAAATGACAATACATCTAGCAATAGGGAAGATGACTATGAAAATGAAAGTACATCTAGCAATGGGGAAGATTCCTATGAAAATAAAAATACATCTAGCAATGGGGAAGATTCCTATGAAAATGAAAATACATCTAGCAATGGGGAAGATGACTATAAAAATGACAATACATCTAGCAATAGGGAAGATGACTATGAAAATGAAAGTACATCTAGCAATGGGGAAGATTCCTATGAAAATAAAAATACATCTAGCAATGGGGAAGATTCCTATGAAAATGAAAATACATCTAGCAATGGGGAAGATGACTATAAAAATGACAATACATCTAGCAATAGGGAAGATGACTATGAAAATGAAAGTACATCTAGCAATGGGGAAGATTCCTATGAAAATAAAAATACATCTAGCAATGGGGAAGATTCCTATGAAAATGAAAATACATCTAGCAATGGGGAAGATGACTATAAAAATGACAATACATCTAGCAATAGGGAAGATGACTATGAAAATGAAAGTACATCTAGCAATGGGGAAGATTCCTATGAAAATAAAAATACATCTAGCAATGGGGAAGATTCCTATGAAAATGAAAATACATCTAGCAATGGGGAAGATGACTATAAAAATGACAATACATCTAGCAATAGGGAAGATGACTATGAAAATGAAAGTACATCTAGCAATGGGGAAGATTCCTATGAAAATAAAAATACATCTAGCAATGGGGAAGATTCCTATGAAAATGAAAATACATCTAGCAATGGGGAAGATGACTATAAAAATGACAATACATCTAGCAATAGGGAAGATGACTATGAAAATGAAAGTACATCTAGCAATGGGGAAGATTCCTATGAAAATAAAAATACATCTAGCAATGGGGAAGATTCCTATGAAAATGAAAATACATCTAGCAATGGGGAAGATGACTATAAAAATGACAATACATCTAGCAATAGGGAAGATGACTATGAAAATGAAAGTACATCTAGCAATGGGGAAGATTCCTATGAAAATAAAAATACATCTAGCAATGGGGAAGATTCCTATGAAAATGAAAATACATCTAGCAATGGGGAAGATGACTATAAAAATGACAATACATCTAGCAATAGGGAAGATGACTATGAAAATGAAAGTACATCTAGCAATGGGGAAGATTCCTATGAAAATAAAAATACATCTAGCAATGGGGAAGATTCCTATGAAAATGAAAATACATCTAGCAATGGGGAAGATGACTATAAAAATGACAATACATCTAGCAATAGGGAAGATGACTATGAAAATGAAAGTACATCTAGCAATGGGGAAGATTCCTATGAAAATAAAAATACATCTAGCAATGGGGAAGATTCCTATGAAAATGAAAATACATCTAGCAATGGGGAAGATGACTATAAAAATGACAATACATCTAGCAATAGGGAAGATGACTATGAAAATGAAAGTACATCTAGCAATGGGGAAGATTCCTATGAAAATAAAAATACATCTAGCAATGGGGAAGATTCCTATGAAAATGAAAATACATCTAGCAATGGGGAAGATGACTATAAAAATGACAATACATCTAGCAATAGGGAAGATGACTATGAAAATGAAAGTACATCTAGCAATGGGGAAGATTCCTATGAAAATAAAAATACATCTAGCAATGGGGAAGATTCCTATGAAAATGAAAATACATCTAGCAATGGGGAAGATGACTATAAAAATGACAATACATCTAGCAATAGGGAAGATGACTATGAAAATGAAAGTACATCTAGCAATGGGGAAGATTCCTATGAAAATAAAAATACATCTAGCAATGGGGAAGATTCCTATGAAAATGAAAATACATCTAGCAATGGGGAAGATGACTATAAAAATGACAATACATCTAGCAATAGGGAAGATGACTATGAAAATGAAAGTACATCTAGCAATGGGGAAGATTCCTATGAAAATAAAAATACATCTAGCAATGGGGAAGATTCCTATGAAAATGAAAATACATCTAGCAATGGGGAAGATGACTATAAAAATGACAATACATCTAGCAATAGGGAAGATGACTATGAAAATGAAAGTACATCTAGCAATGGGGAAGATTCCTATGAAAATAAAAATACATCTAGCAATGGGGAAGATTCCTATGAAAATGAAAATACATCTAGCAATGGGGAAGATGACTATAAAAATGACANTGTGTATATATATACATATATATTATACGAATAAAGGGGAATAACAAAACGCGTACGGCTTCGCGCGCGTTCCTTCAAAACTTCGGGGACTCCAGTCAGTGCACCGGCACCATTTGTTCGCGGCGTGGATCTCTCCGCGGTATACATATATATGCGCGACTGTCGTAGGCACGCTTGACGTGCACTTGGGGTTTCATTTGGATTGAGTATGTAAAAAGACAGTTGATTTATCGAGTCAACTATTTATTTAATTACAGTTATACATTTTTTAAGCAGTACTTGAGTTGTAAAAAAAAAAATTATTTATAAATTTAGAGAAATTATCTCCTATTAACTCTATAGTTTTTTTTAGCAGAAGTTGGTAGGACGATTGAGGCAACAATCATATTGTGTGGCTCGAAAATCATGCGCGATTACAGCTAATATTTAATTTACGAATCTTCGAACCAGACGAAATTAAGCTAGTCACCGAAAATTCAGTTTTAAATTTATTTTTTGACTAAAAACGTACGACCATTGCAAATCACGATTTTTTTTTTCAGCCGTAATAAATTGAAAATTCCCCAGTAAATCCAGTACTGATACTCGACGTTATACTCATCGTCACGAATTCTGAATTAAAAGTGCACTACTGACAAATCAATAACAACAAAAAAAAAAAATAATAATAATATTCAAGGTCAATAGCATCCAAAATAACATTGATTTAACAATCATTCCTAAAACTGCACTTCATCATACGCTACGTCTTCGCGAAAAGTAGGCACCTTCCAAATTTTTCCAGCGTATCAAAAACGCACGTCTCAAAACTATCAATACCCGTTTGTCTGTTCCCAACACGCGGGTGACGAAACACCCGCGGCTCTTTTCTTTTCGTCACGCATGTATGGACATGTTTCCTCTCGCCTGGTCATATATACTCATTATCTCCGTTCCTAATGTGCATCAGCATCGATGCGCGTGTGTGCACAGTGTAATTTAGACAAATAACAGCCCGATGGAGGCCGGTTACCACGCGGAGGCGCAATCCCCCGTTTTGAGAAGAAGCCTCTCGAAGCTGGTAAAGGAATATTAACAATAGAATCACCTGTAATAAATTATATAAAATATACACAGCCACGTGCATCGTCAGCTGAGTAAATTATCATCTCATCTTAAAATAATATGTTTTATACATTAGATTCGTTATGTTATTTTATTTAAATTAAATCGCGTTGAAAAATTGGTTAACATTTTTTTAAATACTACAATATTGTATTGTATTTTATAATGTAGTATTGGCATTTAATATTAATACATATTATTTTTACAACTTTAACTGTCATATTTTTCAACTTATGACCCTAATAATTTTGTTAAGTGGATTTTGATTCTTGTCGAACAATTAAAAAATTTGTGTTTGTTTTTGTTGACATTTTTTTGACAACACTGGTATCTACACGTATATGGTATGTTACGACATATTTATTCTTGAAATAACATTTACGACGAAACAAAACTTTAGACAGAAAAAAAAAAAAAAAAAATTATCATACACGAGTACGGCCATTTTATTGATTTCTTTCGTCTTTAATTGACGGTTCTATGTTAAAAATATCGTTTGGACGAGTTAATAAAGCCATCAGCCATGCATATAATGAAGTTTACTCAGCAATTCATTCATCGATCGGCCTTTGTGGCAGTAACCCAAATTTCGATCGTAGAGAGTAACTCTATCTAATCCATCCTACCCGTATGAATTACATCTAAAAGGTTCGAACGGACGAACATGTAAAATCACTTGATCAAAACGCGTGTACATGATCCGGGGCAGCGATGATCGTTGATTTCGGTGTTTCGGGCGCCACCGACCTTGACCGATGACACAGAGTTGAGGGAAAAAAACAAAGACGAAGAGATACACATGATGCGCGCATGCAAATGGGAAAGGAAATTTTTCTGTCCTATACTATTACAAAGCGGTGACAACATTTTTCCATACTTTCAAGTTTTACCAGAAAAAATATAATATTCAAGACAGCAGCACTTACATGATGTTTTTTTTTTTTTTTTTTTTTTTTTTTTACAAATTAGTGATAGCGCTTGTTTCGCATTGAATTTAAGAAATCGCGTTTTGATCAAATTTGATGTAGTGATAAATAGGATGGGTCGTATCTCATGAATGATTCATTAACGAATATTTACGATGTGAAACTTGGGACCAATGAATATTTATTGACGCTGTAAACGCATTAATTAACAGGTGACGAATAATTTTTCTTGTTATCACCTGGTTAAAGTTTATAAATTTGAATTTATTGTTATTATTATAAATTATCAATTTTGAATTATTTGCCGTCATGTAACTATAAATAGTGATGAAAACTTTATAATTATAAGATAANGTGTTTAAATTGTTAGTTTTCTAAAATTATAATTGTTTTTTTAAAAGACAAAAAATTTAAAACAACATTATTAATGAATAAAATTTAGTAAACAAGAACAAACAATTTTTGGTGGCTAACGTGTATAATTTTTACGGTGATAAATATTTAGGAGCCTTGTTGAAGAACAAAGGAATTCTGTTAGCTTGAAAGAGCAACTTTTTGGCATATCGAGAGTATGCAAATATTGGCACTTGAGATCTTTTGAGTCTTTCCGGGTTTTAAATATTTTAATAATTTTCACCGTAAACTGTAGAACATTTTTAACTTCAAATACAAAAAAAATTGTCCTGTAAAACTTGACTTTTACTTACTTCCTTCTAGTCAAAAGTCAAACAGATCGGAGTATTTATTTATTAAATGTATATTTTTTCAATAAAATTGCAAAAACTTAAGATTCTAAAGTACCCAATTAATGTGTTGACTACCAAAGTAAACAAATTGAAAAATAAACCCACGATGATTTAAAAATAAGTATTTAAGATAAAAAATATACTGCGTAAAAGAAAAATGTAATAAAATTATTCTGTCTTCACCACAAAAGCACACAAGTGATTGAGCTCGTTGGCCCACATGCAGCTGGAATTTTTTTCCAGAATGTTAAACATTCATTAGACTCTCCAGTGATCCAGGTTCAAGTGGCAAGGTTCTCTCTTATAGTGGGCTAATCGAGAATGATTGACCCACATTGGAGAGACACAAGGAAAGGGGGGTGGCAGCCAGTGTCAGCTTATGTACCTCCGATGTGTCGTTGCGTGTATTATTAGTCGGGGGGATATTATTAATAGACCATTTTGTTATCGCTGATTTGACATATCAGTGACTTTTACTTAGCTAACTTGATGTTTTTTTTTTTTTTTTTTCCTTCACGCGATGTGCGGCTCGCGTCATCTGTCAAAACTTTCGTAAAAACCGTAAGCGTGTGAGTACATGGTATGTACATGGGACGTTTCGTCTCTATTCAGATGCAAACGTTTTGGGGCCTTTTAAGAAAAGTCTTTTCAGAGAAATTGCCCAATACAAGGATTGAATGGCCGTTTATGTTGTGCAAGCCTTGGTTGGCTTGCGTAATAATGCTTTCGGTCATTTGGGTCGTTGTTGTGAAAAAAGCTGCACTAACAAGAGTGTGCGAGAAAAAAAACTTGATCAGTTCATCCATTTTTTTTTTTTTTCAAAGCAATAAAAAAAAATTCTTNGTCTCCTTCTTTATTTATTTACTTCTTTTTCGGCCGTTGCTCGAAAACAAATGATGGTAGAAGCGAGTGGGAGTTTTTTACTCTACTGCGCCGTTACATTCCTCTATCTTTATGATCGGGTTTGGAATTTTTCCTGTCCTAACTTTATTTTTTTTTTGTTTTTTCCAAGTTCCAAAACAGTACCAGGAAAATTTTTTAAAATTGACCAGCGACATTTATGCGTTTAACGAAGTGATTCGGGGGTACAATGGAGGAGACAGCGATTTAATTGAAATATAGCTTGGACGGGCTACACGATTTTATAGACTAATTTTCGTTAATCAAGACTATAATACTCGTATGCGTATATAAAATTTGATGAGCTATTAAAGCGTATTCTATTTCAACGCGTAGTTGCAGCACTTTATGATCGATTTTATTTTCTAAAAATGCGTTACTCCACTGTTTTGCTCAAAAATATTTTGTAAATTATTGTGAGTGATAAAAAAAATTTTGTGGGAAAGTTTTTAAAAATCTCTAAATGAATTGTGTCCAAGTCTGAAAATTAGGTAATGCTCTAGTTTATTTTGAATAAACAAACTATTCCAAGCTTACATTTTAATGTAGTCGTATGGTAACAAGAAATTAAAAATAATTCAGAAGTGTTTATGTTCATAGAACCATTACGATTTTGTAGGTTGTTGAAATTGTAGACGGTAGACTTTTCACAAAAAATTATAAAAAAAATACATAAGTAATAGTAGTGACATTAATGATCGCAAAAAGAACGCGCAAAGCGCATAATATAAAACAACGTCAAGATACAACTATACCACGTGCAAGAAAAAAAAAATAGTACTGTCATTAAGCCCTCGACTAAAAGTATACTGTATTCGGGTCGTTATTGTCTTTATACAAAATTTGAAAGTGTAGTTTCTGAAATTCAATTGCTTGAGGTTTTTAAACTTAAACTACAACAATATCATTAAATTTTCGAACGCGAAATGCCGGGCACTAGCTAGTCAAGCACCCGATGCGTAAAAACGGGGAAATACCTTGTTTAAAGTGGAAGTGTTGTCGTTGCACATTTTTATTTTTTATTTTCATCGTAAAAAGAATCTTCAATTCAATCATAAAATGACGAGTGCCATTCAGTAATGACAACCGGAAAAACAACATATCAATCAAAACGGAATGCATACGATATCATACGCGGATTAACGTTTCCTACAAACTGGTAACTGATGACTTTGGAAAATCACGGACGATGGATTATTATTAATTCTATCGAACTACGAAATTACACGCGCGAGTTTTACTTGAGAGAAGTAGTTTTCCAAGGACGCGCTTATGTGAAAATTATGGAAATATTTCACCGCGTGTGTACCGACCCACACACATATTTCTCGTTCTCTCTTTTACTTTACATTTACAACAGTGTTTGAAAATTACGGGATTTTTACAGAAAATTTTGCGTGGAGCCGTCCATTCTAATTGATGATTTCGTAAACAGGTGTGTGTTTCGATCACTTCGGGACAAGGTATAATTTAAACTTTGATTGGGTTTGATTAAAATTCATACTAACGGTAGAAAAGTAGAAATTTTTTCATGTCTTACGTGAAAATTTTAAATAAATATTACTCAACTTGGTTGAAGGAATTAGAGAAAAATCGATATTGCATACAAAATTACTATACAATATACTTTCATGAAAAAAATATCAATGTAATGTTACATAATCAGTTATGTGAATTTTGATGAAGCAGTAAATTAAACTTTAATTTGGAGATGTACAATCGATATGGTATACTAATATTTAATTTAGTACTCTTAACTAAACTTTGGCTCATTTATTTACTTATTACAAGCAAACAAATAAACTAAAATTTTACTACATTTTCCTAAAAATTATTCCTCAAGTATTTTGATTTTTAACTATGTGTAATTTAATCGATAATTATACGTGTAATTTAATAATTAAGGAATTATTTTTTTGATATTCATAAAATAGACTTATTAAATTTTAATACTTTTATTTAAAAGTAACTCCAATACATCTTCTTGGTTTTAACATTAAAATATTATTTAAAATCATTTAAAATTAAAATTACAACCATTAATATTTAAATTTGTATTTTTTATCATCATCACTATCAATGAAGTATTAAAACAATTAAGTTTATCATTTTTCATATTTTCTAGTTATGTACGAGATTATGGTTGTAATAATATTCATTTTTCAACCCCAAGTGAATAACCGCTCATTAATTGCTTACAATCATTGAGCATTAAAATTTGCTCGTGTTAAAATCTGATTAACGCAGTCAAAAAATTTTTTCGTACAAACTTGAGATAGGGCTGTTTTCCTGAGCCCGTAAAAGAAATCGGTAAAAAATAAAATCGACACCGGCACACACGCGCAAAACATTCGCGTGTATACATGTATTACTCACATAAGTGAGCGTGAAAGGAAGTTCAATGGTTTCTCTGTGCCCCGGCGCAGACACATCACCTCGAGGAGATGAAAAACGCCAGGAGGTGAACCGCTCGTCCACCTTCGGAAGGAGAATTTTTTTCTCTATAGAACAGGAAGAAAGGGAAACATAGCCCTGAGAGAGGGAGAGAGAAAAAAATCATCTCCAACGAATGGGACGGCAACAACAAAGTCAAGAGCGCGCGCGCGCGCGAGATGAGCGGCCGAAGAGAAAAATCTCTATGTGTATATATATACATATATATTATACGAATAAAGGGGAATAACAAAACGCGTACGGCTTCGCGCGCGTTCCTTCAAAACTTCGGGGACTCCAGTCAGTGCACCGGCACCATTTGTTCGCGGCGTGGATCTCTCCGCGGTATACATATATATGCGCGACTGTCGTAGGCACGCTTGACGTGCACTTGGGGTTTCATTTGGATTTTTCGTTTCGGTGATTGGGTGAATTTTTCTTTGTTCCGAAGAAAAGTGCAAATTTTTGTTTTAGTGTGAAAAATAAGTACCGAAGGGTTCGTCGGAAGTTTGGATTACATTTTTAAGGTATGGTGGTATTTGTGTGTGAGATTTTATAAAGAGATTTTTTTTTCACTTTTTTTTTTTAAAGTAGATTATGACAGATTGTGATACTGTGACAGACTTGTTGGTATTTATTTTGGAGAAAATTTTTCTGGCTGATCTTCGGTCTTTTAATGGTTTTTACAATTATTTAAATTTTTTATTGATAATACGTATGCTATTTAAATATTCGTATTTAACATACAATAAAATATTTATTAACATGTATGACCATGTTACGAATAGCACAG
>NW_019384238.1:588419-687682 GCF_000648655.2 Copidosoma floridanum | reverse complement strand
GAAACATTTTATTCATAATAAAAAATACGGTAAACACATTATCTAAGTAATAAATAGTGCTATAACAATATCAAAATATAATTTTTCTATTAATATACAATAATATTTTTTACATGTATGTAAAATACAAAGTTTTATACATTTTCAGAAGGTATTGTTAAAACAAATGGTTCTTAGCATTACACAAATGTAAAATTATCTAAGTTGTACTTTTTTCAAGGCTCACGATCTTAAACTACAGTTTTTTAAAGTTCTTCATCAGAATCACTTTTTACCAAGCATCGAAAGGATTTCACCACATCTACCATGAACTTTGATGTGCGCGTGTTCGTCTCCCCTCGTTTCACCAATATTTAATATCGCTATGGGCTTAACAGCTTCTGTTGCTTGAAGCACAATTCTGTAACCAGAGAATGTAGTCAAGGAAGTGCCAAGGACAAGCAAAGAATCGGCATCTTCCACTTCACTTTTCACTCGCTCGACAACTTCTCTGGGAACATTGTCACCAAAAAACACTATGTCAGGCTTGAGAATCCCACCACAGTTTGAGCACGGCGGTATTTTAAAATCGTCAATTTGCTCCTAAAATTCATAATAAGTATAAAATGTTTCTTATTTATTGTAGAAAACAATACAAAATAATAAATACCTGAGACAAATCAACATCACCATCAGGACGTATTTTATCGCACGAAGTAGCCATGGTGGGATTTAGTCTGTTGAGAATTTCCTGAAAGTCGAATCTGTCCAATTTCTCGTTGCAATTCAAGCACATTACTCTATATCCAGTACCGTGCAGTTCAATGACGTTTTTGCTACCAGCTTTAACGTGTAAATTGTCAACGTTTTGCGTGACAACACAGCTCACTTTGCCCACATCCTCCATAGTCTTCAGCCACATATGCGTGAAATTTGGTTGAAACAAGCTAAATCTGCAAAATTACTTGAAACCTTATTGCACGTAACATGAAAGGTGTGAGCTAAGTATGTGTAAAAGTAAACTAGCATACCTTGGCCAGGCTGCATAATTCCTAGCCCAGTATCGTCTCCTAACCTTGTCGCTGCCACAAAAGTCCTTGTAAGAAACAGGCCTGCGGTCACTGGTGGCAAACAAACCAACACCTTCCGAGCGATAATCGGGAATTCCGCTCTCGGTGGAGATCCCAGCCCCGGTGACGACGCAAATTTTCCTGGACTCGTCCACGAATCGCCTCAGCAGCTCGATGTCCTCGGACTTTACTGGCTCGCATTTCGGTACGTAGGCGAGGCTCGACGAGCAGCAGTGGATTATGCGATCTATACTTTTTTTTTTTTACAATTCGTTAATTTTTCGTTTTGTTAATTAAGGGTTTGGCTGGAAAACGGGTGTTTGACTGACCCTTAAAATTTGACGCTGTTCTGTGGCTTCTTGTGATGCAGATCATACTGTATTCCACTTCAGTTTATTATTTAACACTGAAATCACGAGTTTTACTTCGATTAGGAGTTAATTATAAATCTTATTCTGTCACGAAAGCATTGTTTCGAATGCGTCTTCAGTTCTATTGTATACAATGCAATGATTGTTATGACATTTTATGACATATATCTAGCAATCAGCTGTTCTCAAACGACCACTGATCGTCTGCTAGATTCCAGACATGCGCAGAAGAAGTAATTTTACTTTGCCGCGAATTATAAAAAAGTTTGAACAATTTAAATGGTTGCTTTTCAAGATAAAATTTAAAACATAAAAATTTTTACACCTAATAACTTATTTTGCAATTAATTGCTCGATTTTTTTTTATGAGCAAATATATCAGGTCGTGTTCTTTGGGTACAAGTACTTTAAAATATTCATGTTTTGATGAAACGTACATTTAAACAATTCAAAACTTGTTTTGACAGAAGTAGGGATTTCTTTTTTAATCAATGATAACATATAATTAAGCATTTTTTAAAACTATTATTTGACAGTAGTAAAAAAAAATTCACAAAAAATATTCATGATTTCAGATGGTGCTACTTAAAAATTATTATGACATAATGAATTGAAGAAAAAAAAAATAACAATAATAATGTCTGATGACAACAAGGAAAGACTGGGAAAATGGGTAACTAAACACGAAAGGTTTCTTTAAAATATTACTTTAATGAAAAATGCTTCTTATTTTGTAATTTCATACAATTTTGTCACTTTGATATTTGATATGTACACAAAAATCGTATAAAAGATTTATAAAGTACAAGATATAATGTATATGGACTTTGTACATTTGCATGATTCTTATTTTGTTTGAAAAATACCTTATTATCATTAGGCAAAATTGTTTACAATTTTATCATTACGACACGTAAATTTTAGAAATTAATATCCATCTCGACAACATCTTTTATGTCTCATAATTACGTATGTATAAAATATCGACAGTTTTTTGCGTATCGTTTGTTTCAAGAATGTATATGTTTTTTTTTTTTTTTTGTAATGGATGTAAATAATCTATTATTGGTTTATATTATCTATCCTATTGTTCTTTACATGTCCTTATAAAATTGTATACAATACTCTCATTTCTGTATCAAAGTACTTTGTTCTATTATATATATACACGATTCAGACCAATATAAATACTATATTTATTTGTNATATCTTTGATTTTTTTTTTTTTTTTTTTCGTCTCTCTCTTTGAACGCTGTTTCCATCACTCGATTGTTTTTTATTTATTGCGCTAATTTAAGTAAGACCAAAGGCTTAAGATTTTTTTCTTTCTTCATTTTCATTTTAAACAGTGATAACAATAATATACGTGTAGTACTTGGTGACTTTTTTTTTATACTCTAATGACTTGGCTACGATAAGAATTTATGATGGAAATTTTCAAACTGTCTAGTACATGGTTATCGTAATAGGTATACGTTACTTGACACTTTTACGAATTTCCATTGACAACAATATTACACAGTAAGCTTTTTAAATAATTACATAATGACTCACAAAAGCTTTGATCGACAAGCAGTTAAAAAGTTTAATGTCTCGCTGGGATATGTTTGTGTTCGAAGTGTCGGTAAATCTAAAATTTTGAGAAACATTTTCGACTATTGGTCATGTTTCTCGATTTGTGGAAGCGCTTATTCGAACTAAAATTCATTTTTACCAATAATAATGAGATTCACGCGATTTTTTCACGAAGTATAATTGCTTCAAGAATGATATATTTACTTGAAAAGAAATGCAATAATCTTGGTCGAATACTTAACAAAGAGTTTCATTGTAACCTAACTGTAGTCGCTGTTTTCTTTTTATGTACACCTCATGTAACGAATTAACATGCCAGTGTGAAAGAAAAATTTTCTTCACAAGGCATGGAAGACAATTAAATAAATAACTACATGCATAGGCGGTTAAAATAAATAATCCTGGTATGCGATAGTCGTAAAAATCCATTGGCACATATTAAGTATCTCCATAGCAATAAGTCTCTTTTGTTCCGATAAATTATTTGAACCCATAATTATGTACTTCCCAAAAATACAAATTTGCGACGGAACAATCAGATCTCCCACCGGCTACATCGACGATCCATACTTTTTTCCAGCCAATTCAAAAAAAAAATTCAAAGCACAAGAAAAAAAAAAAAAAAAAAAAAAAAAACAACCTCGTTCCTCGTGACGGTACGAAATTCTAAAAACCAAAAGCCGCCGGTGCTTCGATCCCCTCAACCACGGGAACAAAGGTAATCAGCATCGGGTGCCGATCTTCCTCCTCCGATCGACGGAGCCGGCGTGCGATCAGGACACGACGCATTTGTCCGAGCCCGTGGCGCCGTCCTTGCCCTGCCCGGGGGAGCTTGGGCCACCGGTGGCGCGTCTCCGGGCGCAGGCCACAGCGTCGTTGGGCACGTAAGCCAGACGGACACCCCCGTAGGCCCGCCTCGGCGGTAGCGCGTACGCCTCAGCGTCGTCCGAGCTGCTGGACGAGCTGCACGTCGAACAGCAGCTCTCCTCGTCGTCGGCTCGCGACCGGGCGTAGGCGTTTGCTGCGAACATAACAATTTTTTTTTCTTTTTTTTTTTTTTCCATCTGAAATCAAGGTGTCGCTCTTTTGCGAGAACAATGTTATTATTACAGCCGTTTTTTCTTTTTTTTTTTTTTTTCATCAACTCGTTGGTTCGGTATACGGACTCCGGCTCGAGGGTAATTTCCAACGCGCTATTGTGCTCTACGTGGGGTGGCTTGGTTTTTCACTTGGATAAATTGAACTGGCCAAATGCACGCGAGATAGCTTTGAAAACCAAAGATGCAGTATATTTACGGGTTAATTTTCGTTTGAAAAAACTGGTCGACCTACAAATGGCCTTGAATTTTCAGGTCAATGTCATATCGAAGGTCACGTCTTAGCTTATATAGGTATAATGCGAATTGATTGTTTTTATCCTATCCACATATCTATATTCATCTTGACATTATTCGATTAACTAATCATTTCAGAAATTTCTTATTTTTTTACATTCTGGGAATGGTATTGGTATAATTATTCACATAAACTGTATTGAATATTCTCACCTTTCTACGTAAAGTAAATTACGTTAATAGTTTGTTTTTTTTTTTTTCTTATAATTTTATTAATTTCATTCTGAAACCCCACCCAAAATTTGGACAAAAGTCATCTTAACAAAAAAAAAAAAAAAAAAAAAAAATTTCCCAATCTCCGTTGGGTTTTTTTCAACGTTTGCCACCCCTATGTAATATATTGTATTGTCGCGGTACAACGAAGCCACGAGTGGGGAAAAAAAAAAGAAAAATGCCGAAAACTCACACCAAGACGAGCAGCCGGGCACCTCCTCGGGCTGCAAGCTCCTCGACCTCGGCACGCTCTGATGCCTCCTGGGCAGACAAGGCGGCGACACCGGCGACCTCCTCCCGTGCCTCCTACCCCCCGATGGCCCCGGCTCGTCCACCAAATCGTCCCCCTGGAACCTGACGCGCCTCGAGCTCTGCACCACCTGAGCCTCGTGATGCTGGTGGCGAGGCGGACCCGCGGGCGCTGGCGGGGGCGGGGGCGTGGCCTTGTCCTCGGGCGGCGTCGACGGCGACACCGAACTCGACGACGGCGGGGAACCCGGCAACGCCGAGGCCATCTCCCCGCAACACCCGTCCTCCGCCACCGGCGTCGTCACTCCCACCGCGCCCTCATTGTTGTTGTTGTTGTTGCTGCTGCTGCTCTGGCTGGTGGCACTGCTGCTCTTGTTGTTGTTGTTGTTGTTGTTGTTGTTGTTGTTGTTGTTGTTGGACGTGCAGCCAAGGATGTTGGGCAGCTCGGGCATGCTCGAGGCGTGCGAGGGACTCGCCGAGCCGGGGATGCAGCGCAGGGGCTCGCGGTCGCGCGCCTGCATCAGCCTGCCGGGTGAAGATCGGTATCGGTGTATGTACTTCGTTCGGAAAAATCGGGTGTGGGGTGAGGGAAGAAGGATCGTGTATACCTGCCGAGTTCCCCGGTGGACTCCTCGGGCTGGGCGTTGCGCTCCTGGAGTAGCCGCTCGAGGTTGCGTTCGAGGAGGACCCTGTCGAGGGCCCCGGAGCGCGAGCCGTTGGGGGCGGCGCTGCCGGTTTCCGACTCGGCGCCGTTCAGCGAGGCCGGGGGTGCCGGGGAGGGCGAGTGCGTCGGCGTGCCTTGCAACGAGACGGAGTGCGGCTGTTGGTGGGCGGGCGGGGGCGGCAACTGTCGGTACGGCGAGTGGTGCTGCTGGTACTGGTGGTGGTGCCTGCGCGAGCTGCGGGGCGAGTTTCGCGGGGAGCCAAAGCCGTGGCGGGGCGACGAGCCGTCCGCCCTTGGGGAGCCGCTGCCGTTTTCGTGGCTCATCACCGCGGTGCGGGCCGTGCCGTGTCTTCGGGACATTCTGGAAACACATGGTCATTAATACGCCATCCATGGAATTTGATTTTTTTTTTTTTTTTTCGTCTCTCTCTTTGAACGCTGTTTCCATCACTCGATTGTTTTTTATTTATTGCGCTAATTTAAGTAAGACCAAAGGCTTAAGATTTTTTTCTTTCTTCATTTTCATTTTAAACAGTGATAACAATAATATACGTGTAGTACTTGGTGACTTTTTTTTTATACTCTAATGACTTGGCTACGATAAGAATTTATGATGGAAATTTTCAAACTGTCTAGTACATGGTTATCGTAATAGGTATAATATCGTTACTTGTACCCTGAAAAAAAAAATTTCGTCAATTCAAACGAACGTTTATTTGAATACAAACAAAAAGATTTATCTGAATTAAACAAGTATTTGGTTAAATCTGTTAAATATTGTAAAGAAATTGTTTGATTTACATTAGTATTACATAGAAATTGTGTTTTCCAAAGTACTCTATGTTTCGGTGACAATTAGCGCATGTTGGGTGTAAGTTTAAACAAAAGAGAGATTGTAGTTTATTTCGTAAAACCATCGAATTTTCGAGAGGAAAATGTTGGCACTTATGACACCAACTGGGAAAATTTCTGTGAAAGCATCGTTCCGTGTGATGTAGCCCCTGTAATGACGATTGGAAAGAAAAAATAAAAAAAAAATATCCTTATACCTGTGAAACGAGGGTGCCGACGGGGCAGCGCTGGTTGACGAGTCACTGGGCGTCGTGGGCGGTTCGCCTTTGCTGCAGGCGATGCTGCAATAAATGGCCCCGCGCCGGGGCAGAAATGGCCGTCCCAGGAGCGACGTCCGACAATTCACGCAACAGAAGCAACACTCGGTCGCGTGCCAGTGCTGGCCCTCGTGGGACATTTGGCCTTGGTCCACGCCAATTGGCTCGCTGCAGCTGTCGCAATACTCGGCGAAGGACGCGTCGAAGCAGTGCAGGCAGTAGGGCCTGCCCTCTCGCATCACGTACCTCTGGCCGCCCAGCTGTTTTTAACGAAATTTCACGTTTCAGACGGTCCAATGTGGGAAAAGACTCAAAGGGTTCTAAAGCGCCACCAAAAGCCATTTAAAGTCACGCAAAGACTTTGAATTGGCTTGTACAATTTTCCAAAGACTTTGGAGCCGTTCATAGTCACCCGAGCACCATCATGTTTTTCGAAGGTACTTGGAGACTTTGAGAGGTTTTAAAAGACCGGAACTTCTATGAAAACGCCTACAAAAGTCAAAAACATTTTGAAAGTTTTTGAAAAACTCCTCAAGTTTTCAAATGAGAGAGCCGTTTAAAATAATTTTAAAGTTTAACCATAGGAATCTTTACTGCACCAAAAGTTTCTAAAACAATTTTGAAATTCTTTAAAGTTTTTGAAAGACCTTTTGAGGCCTAACGTTCATATAAAAATATTGATTACACTCAAGGACTTTAGCGTTAAAAAGACAACGGACTTTTTATTGAGATTCCAAAGCCTTTTTGGGTTGGCGTTGAGATCGTCACACTTTCTGGTGGTAGTTTTTTTTTACCAAATCGTTTGAAAACGACCGACCGCATTTTCGGGTACAAGATGTGCCATCATTTGTAATTTCATTACATTTGTGTAGGTACACTAAAAAAAAGGGGGTCAACCCACCTGTCTGTCGCACTCGAGGCAGGCAAAGTGCCTCATGTGCCAGGCGCGGCCCTCAGCCTCGGTGCACTCGTCGGCGAGTATGATCTCGTCACAGGCGCAGCATCGCGGCTTGAGGGTCTCGGCGTGGTGCCGACCGCAGTAGAGCCTGCCGTCCCGCCAGAAATAAATCAGATCGACGAGCAATTGCCGGCACACGCAGCAGACGAAGCACGCCGGGTGCCACAGGGCCGCGGGACCGGCTCGGTTGGCGTTCACCGCGATCTCGTTCGGGCCGATCGCGCGACCGCATTCGCGGCAGCCGCTGCCGTGGGCTCGGTCGACCTGGAAGATGCAGGCGGGTGTTGCCGTTTGGGTTATGATTGCTGTATCCCGGGACTCAAGGCTTTTATCGAATTACTTGAATATCATGGGTATATACTTACAAGGTGGAGGATAATATATATATATATATATAAAAAAATGTTTTTACCAGCTCATATACATCATGAACATAAATAATACTCTCTTTGTTAATCAAAGCTATAATTTTTTCTTCGATCAAATGGCTTGAGAGTCATAGTTGGTTTGCTTTTCTTTGACAATCCCCAAATCGGTTTCATGTAAATGATGTCAATTAAATAGAATTAATGACTTCATTCCAAAACTTCCATAACTGTATAAGGAATCATATTTTCTGGAATTGATTATATGCATGTAAGGCTTGACAATATTAATGAGTCAATGTTTTTTGTTAAAGTGCTAGTACATAGCTCTGAGGTTTTTACTAATTCTGGCTCAAATGATTAATCTGGTATCGTTTACATTGTACGTTATTAAAAAAAAAATACATACCCATAGCAAGTTTTAAATTTTAATATTTTCAAATAAAAAATATATACGTATCATCCACATGTTTAGATAAAAAATATATGATCTTACTTTAAACGAAATCTAATCCATAACAGAATCTGCACCGCAAAAAATAAAACATCATTAACATTACAGTCATGGTCGAAACCATTCAAATTATCTCTCTTGCGAGCATAGAGTTTACAGTGTAATTGAACGAAAAATCTGAGCTCCGGATAAAAGGATCATGCACTTCCTCATCAGCCGTTACGGAAGACCGTACGAAAAGCAAACCAGTTGTAGTACAAAGGAGCATCAATAGCTCGGATACCTATATACACCCTCTCCCATCGAGTTTCGTGTTATCCTTTACTCTTGATCTCGCGAGCACCCAAGACCCTACAGCATGTAGGTGTATATACGTGTATATAAAAAAAAAAAAAACCCTCTCCACCACTATTACTCGCTGAGATCAGCCGAGCGTGAAACTATCGAGCAAAAGTTTTATGAGATTAGTAGCTACCACCTATACGTATACGTATATATATATATATATATATATATATATATATATATACATATATACCTGTAACATGCAGCAACAAACAACTGCAAGTACAAGTTGGAGGATATAGGAGGACATGAAAATCACTGAGCGAGTATAATGCGTTGTACAGAATAATATGTCGATGCTGTAGACGGGAAATATATTACACGCTAATAACCGTATTGAGGCAAAAAAATTGTGTTCAAGTAATAAGAGTCACAAAACTTTATGCTCCGAAATTTTAGAACGAAAACAAAGGTGGTTGGGGGGCCATGGAGTTTCAATCAAAATCTTATAAGCTTTTAAAATAATGGAGAAATAAAAAAAAAACTTGATTTATTTCGTGGGGGGCTACGGGGAGTACTAGAGGGGTTATGGGGGGCTCGTTGTCCGCCCCCCCACTAAAATAACTTATAAAACATAAAAAGTTGTATATTGAAGGATACACACCTGACTAGCCTGACCCCGGCCGAGGGCCTCGCGCTTTCGCTGACAAGCAAAGACGCGGAGCTCGCGCTTCTCCTCCTCGGATAAGCCGCTGCAGTAGCGAGCCTCGTTGTCGTGGGGCGGTAGTTGCTGCAACAACTGACGCACCCGTTCTCGCTCACCAACGCTGCCCACGTACGGGATTTTATCCTCTGGCAGGCCGCTGAAGTACAGGTGGACCTGAAGCACGAGCAAATACGAGGATATATTATGTGTAAGTCAAGTGGTTCATCTATTTTTACAACTATAATTGTTCATTGTGGCCGCCCCGTCATCAATTCCAAATGAAAAAATTTGTCTTTTTTTTTTTTTTTTTTTTTTTTTACAACCGGAGAACCCCATAATATCCCATCCAGTACTCCCCACGAGCAACCTGATGATAACTTACATTTGTATTGTGAACCCGCTCTTTCAATCATCATAAATTTCCGAGCCCGCAAAACCGCGGTGTACAACTGATTTAAAAAAAAAAGTAATAACCAAAATCAAAATGATATCAAAACAAAGAAACGAGCAATAAGGACACGATGTGAAAACAAATGAAAAAGCGCACGTCAGACCCTTCATTCCCTTGAGCATAAACTTTGCGGTCGTACAGTCTTGTCCCCGCAACTTTTTGTCATTCCAGCGCGTGTCTCGAGACCCTCGAGTGTATAACCACTGCTCTGACAGACCGTACTCTCTTTCCTTATGCAAACCACTACTAATATGTCCGTCAAAGTACAATAGTAAGGATGTTGCGTCTCTTTACACGTGTAAGTATGCTTCCACGTGTTTATACCTCTGTACGAGCTTGGCAGGTGTTTTTTTACCTGTACACAAAATTTTCTTCTTAACGCGTTGTAAGTACGCACGAATTCGTGAGGGAAAAAATAAATTTTTCAACGCGTGTGTTTATATTAAGCCTTATGCCATAATAGTGTATCACACGTTGTGTCATCTTTCTTCCATCAAGGATTAATATATTATATTGTTAACACAGTGTGCTGTCACGAGCAGCGAGTGCATACGCTGGTATAATTTGTGAGATTCAACATAATTAATTCACATTTTATGCGTTCGTGTGTTTTTCGTGGATAAAAATTTTAATAAAATACGAACGTGGATTTTCTCACGACGTAGCATTAAAATTCACGGCTGTGCGCTCTTGTCATCGACTTGAGATGGGAAGAGAGAGAGAGAGAGAGAACTTGTATCGCATTCCAATGCGCGGTAATCGTCATTACTTTATAAGCGCAACTGCAACTGCTCACTCGTTCGCGGGGAAAATACCAGTTTTGATAAAAACGCTCACGATGTACACATAAATTTCGCCGTGCGACTATACGTTCGAGGGTTCTTGCAAAGCTTGGGTGTGCATGAGGCTTGCAAATTTTCAGATTATAATGGTTAGTTGTTTCGTGGACAAACAACTGAGACTTTTTTAGACACGTATCAAAGATATTTTCTAAGTACGTTAAAAAAAAAGAAAAAAAAGAATCCTTGCATCGATTTAGAATAATGTGACCTGAGTTAGATGTAGCATACGTCAACGATCGTAATAGATTTATGCTGCTTGTTGTATCCATTGTAATAATTTTTTTCTTCAACTCAAAGCAATTGAGCAATCAGTTGTGTTGGCGCATTACTTGCATTTGTTGGTGTTAGTGCTAAATTGAGAATAAATTATTTCTATTGA
Source organism: Copidosoma floridanum (assembly GCF_000648655.2). The sequence continues at coordinate 676,618 of NW_019384238.1, read as the reverse complement.
GAATTGTTATTTTAACTGCAAATGAATGCAAACGGGTGATGTTTCATGGCCCAGGGGAACTAATTAAACTACTTAGTGGTACCAATAATATTCTACCATCGCAACCTTCTGTAACTTTATGTGAAATTTCGGAATTTCTATAGTCCGTAGCATCAGATGTTGCTGAATTAGTTTAATTACTTTCCTGCGGTCATTCGTGTCCATCAGCAGTTAGGAAGCCCATCCCTCATGAGACATTATCGAAATATCAAAGTGCGAAAATTTACATCAACTTTTATAACGACGTAATCATTCGATTACGAGCCACGTAATGTTGCCAACTAAATTTTGTTGTTGCAATAACGTAACATATAGCTAGATGTGTACCATTACCATATGGCTTCTTTTATAGATTTTCCTTACTTTTGTATAAAATCCCCCTAAAAAAATGTTTGTCATAGTAATCGTTTCCTACTCTATACGCGTAACGAGGTAAAAACGCACAACTGGTACTTAAAAAAAACGTTTACATTGTACGTTATTAAAAAAAAAATACATACCCATAGCAAGTTTTAAATTTTAATATTTTCAAATAAAAAATATATACGTATCATCCACATGTTTAGATAAAAAATATATGATCTTACTTTAAACGAAATCTAATCCATAACAGAATCTGCACCGCAAAAAATAAAACATCATTAACATTACAGTCATGGTCGAAACCATTCAAATTATCTCTCTTGCGAGCATAGAGTTTACAGTGTAATTGAACGAAAAATCTGAGCTCCGGATAAAAGGATCATGCACTTCCTCATCAGCCGTTACGGAAGACCGTACGAAAAGCAAACCAGTTGTAGTACAAAGGAGCATCAATAGCTCGGATACCTATATACACCCTCTCCCATCGAGTTTCGTGTTATCCTTTACTCTTGATCTCGCGAGCACCCAAGACCCTACAGCATGTAGGTGTATATACGTGTATATAAAAAAAAAAAAAACCCTCTCCACCACTATTACTCGCTGAGATCAGCCGAGCGTGAAACTATCGAGCAAAAGTTTTATGAGATTAGTAGCTACCACCTATACGTATACGTATATACAATAAGAATTTATGATGGAAATTTTCAAACTGTCTAGTACATGGTTATCGTAATAGGTATAATATCGTTACTTGTACCCTGAAAAAAAAAATTTCGTCAATTCAAACGAACGTTTATTTGAATACAAACAAAAAGATTTATCTGAATTAAACAANAAAAAAAAAAAACCCACGGTATAAGCTTGCAGCGGCTCTTTTATGAAAACTAGCTCGCATACATTTCAAAAGCCATAAATATGCGTGTGTACCTGATCAGGCCTGAGGCCGGGCGGGACCCACGTGTACTCCTCGAGGGCGCAGCCACTGTCGTCGTCGCTTTGCGAGTGGCGCTGGTGGTGGTGGTGCTGCTGCTGAACCAGCGCGTCCTGGACCACGGGCGGTAACCCACCGACACCCACACTGCCCAACTGGTGGAGCGGACTTTCGAAGCTGTCAGGCCTTAGCAGTTGCGACTGAGGCTGGTGCGGCGGTTGTTGCTGGTGGTGGTTCTGGATCGTGGAGTTGGGCGTGCTGGGAGCCGGCGAGCCCGGCGTCGTCGAGGCTGGACTGCTCTGGAAGCCCATCGCCATGGACATGCGGGTGCCGGAGACCAGGCTCGGGCTGCTCACCCCGACGCCTGGCTCGGATGGACTGCGCTGGTGCTCCTCTCTTGGGCAGCGACAGCTCTTGCATACTTTTCTGGAAATCGAGCACAAAGTTGGGTTTTTTTATTCATTTTTTTTTCCTCACGGAACACAATACATCGTATTGGTGTTAAAAAACGCAATGATTGTATACAATGACTTTAAATGTTGAAGGGAAGTACGATTCTTACAAAGGTTTCATTGATATATAGTATGTGAATGGTGAATAAATGAATAATTTTTATTTTTAATAGTTATTTTCAAAATATTTTCTTCAGAAGAGATGAATGTAACAGCTGAGACAATCACTTTGAATTGCTCAAAGCGTACAGTTGATTCGCACCCTATGTAATGGTGCATGTTCGAATCAAAAATTTGGAGCATTTCTTTGTGCTACTCTTTGAAGGAATTTAAAAAATTCAGGTGAACAAAATTGAAAAAAAACACGATCAAAATACATCGGATAGAACTTTAAAGTATAATAAAAGCAACTTGGATATTTTTTCTATTTTCTATATTTCGTCGTCACTTGGGTGACCTCATCACTACTTAAAAACTAAATTAATAATAACGATACAATTACTTCCACCTTCAAACACAAGTTATTTTTGAAAAAAAAAAAAATCCTAGTATAAGACGTGTGGGAGTAAGTTTCTTTGTTTTTGTACGATGTGATTTTTTTTATTTTTTTTATAATACCTAATTGTAAGCCAATTTTCCTGTACAGTTTCATTGGTCATACGAAATTAGGCAGCAATACCTAGAACATAGAAAGGGAACTCCTAGTAATAAGTAATCAGGTCATGTGTACGTATAATATTACGTCTGAAAGTTTAGAGAAAAATGATGCCATTACGCTTGACAATAAGAAAAAAATACAGAAAAGTGGGCACAACGTTCAAAAGCCCTGAAAAAAATACTCTTTTATTTCAATATAACAAGTTTCATTATGTGCGAAAAAAAAAATTCTGGCTTGTTTGTACTTCATGAGTTTATCAAAATGTCTGTTTCGGTTTTTTAAAAGATTTTTAATTAATCGTATTTTGTGCACATGCTCCGAACAAGATGGGCAATAAAAAAATCGAAATGGATGAAAAGCACAAAGTTTATTTTCATATGGATGAATAATAAAATATTCAAATCAGTCTCTGCTGTACTGCCCCGTCACACGCATACCAAGTTCTTCTTGATAACCCTTTTTCCTCACGGCAGACGGAATAATTGATCGAACCCAGAGTACAAAAAAGCGACGTACTTGATTTTATTTCTCTTGCGAGACACTAATTAACGACATCACCATAATTGTCCTCCCTCAAAGAGACGAGAGTTAAAAAAAATCCAACGAGAGAATGACTCCAGGATGAATAATTTTAAGAGTTGATGAAAGGGGAGCCAAAATTTTCCTACTTTTTATTTTTATTTTTATGAGCCCGTGAGAGTTCGACTCCCGATAGTCCCAAATAATATTCGGTTGAGAGGTTTATTTTTTTGGACCATTTTACACAATTAGTATGGATACATTATCCAACTATGTGTTACGATTCGTGTGAAAGGCACTATGTTGGAACGAAGGAAGGAGTGAGACAAATCAAAAGAGAATTGAGACGAGGACTCTGGGAGGTGTAACAAAAGGAGATAATGCAGTGTAGGGAGTCATCAGAGGAGAGAAGAATGGCACTGTAATACGTTGGTCAAAGAGTAGGGACCTTTTTAACTCCCATTAGGTGCAAAGAAGTTACTCGTAAATTAAATCAACATTTCCACTTTTTACATACATAGGTTCTTTAATTTTTATTTTATCTTGTGTTGATTCTTACCTTATTCGTGATATTTTGGTTTTTCCTAGAAAACTTTTTTATTTATATTTATAGTAACAATTATCCCTTAAATTGGCGTGCAATCACTGGATAAACTAGTGGAAATTCTCGTAGAAATGTTCAGTCTATTTTAAATTACTGACTTTCAATATTTTTTATAAATACATAAAATTAACAAAAAAAAAAAAATCATTGAACTTAGTTATACAGACGATACCAGAAATCTAATAACTAATGATTTACATCAACTACTGTTTTGATGTTATTTATAGAAAAGTTTTTCCACACATATTATCCACGTGGACCAAATTATTCTTGTCACCCCTTTTTCCTCACAGCAAACAGAATAATTTAAGGATCTGAGAGAACAAAAAAAAGCATAATCCTCGATTTGATTTATCTTGCAAGACGTTAATTAACTGCATCACGATAATTGTGCTTCCTCAAAGGGACAAGACCAAAAATAACGCAACGCGAAAAAGACCTTGCGTCGGATGAAAATTTCTTCAATCTCGCGTATTTGTTTGACCTCACCAGCGTTTAACTCCTGATTGAAGTTTTACCATTGCATTTATCTCCTGCTCTTTTTGATGTATACGCCGACATTTTGTGGAAAAGAAGAAGAGGACGAGGCAAATTAAGAAAGAATCAAGACAAGGACACGATAAAGATGCAAAGAATGAGATAAAAAAAGTGTGGAGGTTGGAGGAGAAAAGAGGGAGCTTTTTGAGTTATAATTAGGCTAGTAAGCATAAGTCACTCGTAAATCAAAAAGACATTTCACTTGGGTGGCTTTGGTTTTTTTTTCCTTTTTTTTCAAGTTCAGAAATGCAGATTTAATAGTCGAGTAGGTTATAAGAAAGTCAGCTTTTACCTGACACGTTATTTACGACATCATGATCTTTTATTCAACTATAGGTGTATTTTTATTTTTCTAACTGTGCATTGATTGTTGCTAATGTGACAATAATAAAATTGAAAGATAAAGGTATATAAACACGCCTATCTGTGCGGTATCAAGTTTCCTTTACATTTCTTGGCTTGTAGTAAAAACAGGACAAAACTTTGGTTAACGTGAAAAAAATAGTGCATGACTATGGTAAATGTATTGTGTATACGAAATAGAAAATTAAATAATGCATATTGATCTATATAATAAAATTTATTCTTGCGCAACCAATCAACTAAAATTAGAGTAAGTCAAGGTATTACCCAATATAATGAGAAAAGAAATTTTTTTTTTTCATTATTAAAATTATTTTTAAAATTTTAAATGAACTAAATTTTAATAGTACATCGTTATTTGCATTAAATTGAGAGCTTCACGAATCTAAAAAAATCTCGTCAATCTCGAAATTCTTTTTCTGAAATTCACGAAATTTTCTCGAAATACACGAGGTGCATGTAATTATATTCAAAGTCGATGGCGTGGGGCTTATACAAAAACAGGTTTTAGAGAAAGAGTCTACATTAGGATTAAGTAGTCCTAATCCACGCGCAGCAGCTAACTCGTAAATTGATACGCCGTGTTGGCGAAATTATTACCCAAAACCATTTAGCTAAATAAAGTGTACGAGCTATAGCCATTAGAAAATATACAAGCTTTTTCTGATTAAGATAATAGATTATTTTATTTATTTTATTTGGAACAAACAATAAAACTCTTTTATGTGAAAATATTCATAATTTCTTTGTAAATTTTTTTTGTTAGTAATTTAGGACTCATAATTATTAAAATTTTATCAGATCTTAGAATTAATCCTCTACCAGTTCAAGCGTGGTAAAAAATACAATTCTAGCATTTCATACAATCTACTTTAAAGATACAATATTAAGATTGTACGTATAATATGATTTGTTTATTCACGTACACCAACTGTATTGAATTTTGAGGATTTTGAGTGAGTAGAAATTCGTTAATTTTAATTCAGTGGTTTTATATGAAACACTTGTTGCACAAAAGTTAAAGAAAAAATTTATAATTAAATGAAATAACTGCAAATTAAACAGACTTCTCAGTTTATCAAAATTTTTAAATATTTAAACTCAATAGGTTCCACTTCATGGATGCCAAGTAATTGAGATAAAAGGTACTAATTATTATTAATTTTCTACTTAATAATAAAATTATAATTTAGATATAACGAGACTGACAAAAGCACTGATTCATCGAAAGTTGTTTTACCTTGCAATAATAATAACTCCATGAGCCTCTGGCTTCTACAGAAATCTTGCTCATATATTTGTCTCTCAAGAAAGCATGCATATGCATTTCGTAGAGGCGGGCATGAGAAAAATTAAATGAGAATTAAGACGAGAGCGCGAGGGACGCCTCAAAGAAAATGAGGCTGTGCGAGAGTTCTAATAAAGAAGAATTAGACTTGGTGTTGGTGGGAGAATTTAGACCTTTTGAAATCTAAAGATTTTACATACGCGACTCATAAATCAAAAGGACACTTTACTTGATTACAATTATTTTTTTAAATATTCCTCCCTAGTCAGGATTACTGCAGGTCTGTGGCAGTTGACACGGACATAATTTTAGTCTTCACGTAACTTTTTTTTTCATTATATTTTTAAATTACGTTTGTTGATACATTTTTTAGAAATCGATAAAATCCATCTTAATGTTCCTTTTTCTCATCATGCCTTAATTGCTTCTAAAATTAAATTAAGAAGATTATATTTACGTACATAACATATAACTTTGGAAAAATTTTCATTAAAAATTACCATAATTATTTTGAAAAACGAATATTAATATTTTCTGTGGCTAAAACGAATCTAGCTTTTAATATTGTGTTTACGCGATGAGAACGTTATATAAGCTTTTAGGTCGAAAAAAAAAAAAAAAAAAACAAAACAAAAACAAGAAAAAAAGAGTATATCGACCCTATACACGTCACGGTCAATAAATTTCGTTGGATACCGTTACACGGAGCCGAGAAATATCTGCTCTTAATTAAGGATACGCGATTGCGCGCTCATGCCTCGCGAAGGCGCAAATCATTCGTGTAACACATACATGCACCCATGCAATGCCACGTGTATAACTGCGTTAGAGCGTATTTTTCAGCTATTTATTATCAATCGAAATTTTTCCGAGTGCCGTACAATTGCGTGTAACTTACGCAAAGATGCGTTTGCCCCTGTATCCATTATCAGAAGAAAGTCCACTCGTGAAATCCAAGATTTTACCAGTGTACATTTTATACGCGGTTGTAGAAGAGTGGCGGTGGATGTGAAAAAGTACGTGTATCTTATCGCCTCGTGCGCAAGAAAGCCGCGCCAAAGTGGCACGCGAATTCCGCGAGATAATTTTGCCGTGGGTTTTTTAAAGATTCCCGTAATGGCGCGGTGCAGTAACGACATACGGGGGATCGGAAAAATCGCGAGAAATGTTGTCTTGAGGTATACGCGTCCGCAGCGTTTTTATACGGACAATAGAAAGTCGTCTTTTTGTCGGTGGCGTATTTTTATTTTTACCTTTTTGTTTTTGTTTTGAGAGGATTTTTGTTTTAAATTGATGTTTATTCGAGGGAACAGTGTACAAACGATCTTGTGCGCGCGTGTAATTAAGTGTAATTATAAAACTGGTCGAGCGTGCAGAGTTTCTTGCGTTGCTCTCTTTTAGAGCGATTTTTACGCCACGCGAAACGAGATTGTCTGATTTTCAAACAGGTTGGATTTATGGTGTCGGACAACCTGGAAAGTGTAGTGAATAAGTCGCCTTCCTAAACGGGAAGAAAAATACTCGATGTGTGTTTGCGTTGACACGAAATTTAGTAAATCAAATATGTACAGTTGTCGAATTGGGACTCAAGAAGAAGAAAATTTTTTTGGAATTTAATGCTGGCAAATAAGTCCCGTTTTTTAATCAACGCATAAATCGTCCTAGGACATTGATAAGCTACATTTGTTTGCCAATGTGTCGAATTGATGGTACAGGATTCTAAAGTCTTCACATTTTTCTCTAATAATAATGATAGTAATAATAATAATAATAATAATAATAACAATAATGATGGATGTAATGTTAAATAGAAATAATACATATAAGCTAGAATTTAATTTACAATTTAATTTAATTTGAAACGTTCACAAAGCTAAAACATATAATAATTAAATTAAATTGTAATATAAATCATTATATTTTTCGACCAGGACGAATTCAATATCGGTCAAAAATATATGTATCTCTGTTAGATCTGCTAGATTTCTCCTATCATACAAACAAAAACTAAGATGAGAACAGACATAGTGCGGTGAAGTTGAACATATCGTCAAGGTCATACAATTTATAACCTTATATATATCATGTCGTAATATCATGCGACACCTACTCCTGAAGTAAGTATGAAGTGATTTATCTTAACCTTTATCAGTTTTTGTGTGCATAAAGACATGAAATTTATTGTATAATCCAAATGTCGGGCCTAATGGTTTTTTTTTTTTTTTTTTTTTTCCATGTTAAAGACTAAGTAACCATTAGGTCTTGTCGCTCGTTTCACGCAACAATGTTCAATTAAAACGACACCAGAGTAGAAGATTGCGCTGCCATTAAACTTCAAAAATTCCGCTGCAATAATGAAAACAAAAATCATAATGACCACTGGCCGGTAGAACGATGCGGGCAGTTTTTCTCATTAAAACATGCGACCGCGAGGCTCATATGGTAGCCAGTACCCATAAAACGCGTAATTAATAACGCCCTCCTGTGTAGTACAAGGTAATGTACGAGCATACAGTACAGGCAATCCAGTACACGCGTGTGTCTACCGGCGTATACGAGTATGATTACTTTTCTTGTTTTATTCCCTTTGTTTTTTCGCAAATTCGCTGCCGGAGTACGTGGACTTAATGGAATATCGATGTCCTCGATGAGAATGTTTATCGGCGCATGAGCGACTATTTTTTTCTCTACATAATATGTCTGTGCGTGTTTACCCTTTTTTTTTTTTTCGACAGGAGGGCTTTTAGTTTCGCAAAATCACCGAGCCGTGCCGGACTCAAATGTATCGTGGCACTGGCCGAAAATAAACATCAGCTGCACGCGTTGTTCCTTCCCTTGGTGCAGTCTACGCATACACGTACACCTAATCCCGGCTTTTTACGGGCTGCTGATCAATGATGCTGCACCTGTTGGAAAATTTGTGCGATTACGGGATAACTTTCTTTTTTTTTTTTTGTTCAGAAAAGGGGGATTGGCTGGTGATTGATGAATTTCGACGCGACACAAGTTTTTTTTTTTTTTTTTTTTTTATCATGGAATATGCGTGTATTGAAAGATACATTTTTATATGGTATTTTAGATTTTACATTTTTCGCTTTTTTTTGTGCAACTGTGTTAGTTATAAATTTATTGTAAAATGTTTTTGTGGTGTCAATATCTATTCTTGTCACAACAGCGACTAGCATTACTATGAATATTTATTTCATTGGGACAAAATTGTTGAAGAATCGCAAAGATGGTAATACTGCAGTAGTTGATTGTAAAAAAAAGGAATATTTTTGTTATCTAAGAAACGAAGTGAGGAAAATTTTGAAATACGAAAATGTTAATGCATCTAACAGCTCACGATCGACAGATAGTGGGGTCGATCTCTTGATGGCTAATTTTTTTTCATATATGTATGTAAAATATAAAAATACGGTCGTCAGATTTATTGTACGTGTTAGAATATATCAAGAAAGTTAAGTATTATAATTTGTTGGCTAAACAGATATAAAAAAAGTGTTTGTATAATTTTTTTCAAATTAACTTTTACGTTTTTCTTGTATTCTAGCTCAATACTTTGTATTCTTTATTTATAATTATACGTGAACTTCTTTGACTACAGTAATTATTGCTTGTGATTTAATAACGAATGCTAAAAAAAACTTAAATAAGATCAATGCGAAAACCCATCAAGTTCTTAGAAAAAAAATCATACACATAAATCGTTTGCATGAAAAAAAATTATAAATTGATTCGGTTCGGAGAAAAAGATCCAGTACCTATGGTATTAGAAATGCAAAGTCAAAGAATAATTTCTAGAATTATTCGTTTAGAAAACAACTAATAAAAAAAAACCATGCATACATTAAACAGCCTTCACATGTCAAAGTGTCAACCTATCGACTTACTGCTTAGCGCAAGATTCACTTTTTTCGAAATTAAAATACCCTTCAACCCACACTTTTTTTACTGCTAACTTATACGAAGAAGTAACATTCCTGTATTATCAAAAGTAGCCTCTTCCTATCTCGCCGCGATGCGTAATTCTCGAGTGCCTCGAGCAATTTGCGCCCTTGCTCTCTCGAGGTAAGTATATGCGTTTTAGTAAAATCTCTGTAAAACGAAATGGTACACGCTCGAAGAGCAAAGCGGTGGGGGCTGTATAAGCGACGACACGACGCGCATGTAATACATTACGGACTTGGTTGATTTTCAATGTATTTGCATATTAAGAGAACTGCATTAATAACATATACACGCAGGAGTATCAATGTTCGGCACTTGCTGTTTGATGTGATGAAATTCAGGGAGGGGTGGGGGGTTGATTGCAACATAAGTGAGTGGCAATTGAGTTTTACCTGGTAAGGGAATGTGAAGGTCCTTGCAGGTGAGTGTAAGTTTCAGCTGAGAAGTGATGGGATAGGATCACGTGGACGGGGTTTATGCTACGGTAAAAGTTGGGTGATGGAGAGTGCAATTGCTGTTATTTCCGGGGCCTATCGGTGCAATGATCTACTTGATTAGGTTTGCTCGCCCGAGATTTCATTTTTGCTCTGTTTCAGGTATAAGAGCAGAGAAAAGATCAAACGTTCTTTGAACGGATGATTAATTTTAAAAATCGGATACAGTATGAACCGTGCGTCTGTAATTTTTTTTTTTTTAAGTTAGTAAGTAAGTACTAGATCAAATGATTTTTTAAATTTTTGTAAGTGTAGGTATTAAATTGATTTTGAAAACTGTCTCCAACTGATGTTAGCAAAAAATGTATGCCGGTACGCACGTCAGCATATTGTTTCTTCGGTAGTATAAGTGGTCAGTATCCCCACGGAAAGTTAAGACTGAGGATTCGAACCCCACGCCTCATGCGTTGGCGTTAGTAGCTCTGATCACAGAGCCACCGACGCCGACGTTCAGTTGAAACTAAGATCGCTATTTGATTGGTACTGCTAGACTTTGTTTTACTGCTCTTTAAAATTTTAGTATACAAAATAAGGACATTACTTGAATCAATGTTTAATCGAGGTAGTTTGACGGATCTGAAGTTATTAAAAAATGATGAATAAGGAGATTTTTGAACTGCAACAATAAAAAGTACACATAATTTAATAAAGGTGTACCAGAGAAGCTATAGAGAAAAATTATTTGATATTCAAAATTGGGTACAATGTAATTAGATATTGTCAATATTATTAAGCTAGATATGTTGATTTTTATTTTCATTTGAAATGAATCCTGTAATATTTCTTAAATTATTTTATAATAGTTACGTGGTTATTGTGAAAATTTTTTTACGTACTTGATATTCAAGATAAATCATTGTTTTCAGTAATAAAACATTATGAAACTTCGTCGTATTACTAATATATAATAAATTTGTTTCAAAAGAATGAAAAATGTTTTTTTTTGCACTGCATGGGTGACTGATATTAAATTGCAACAATTTACTGTACTAATTAATATTCAAACAAATAAATCCAATCAATGCAAATCACGTGTACACCAAACGTCAAACTATTTTCTAGCCTCTATATATTTAATCAGCCATCAACAAAAGATTCAAGCTTTCATTAAAATATTTTCACCACGTGATTGCATATGTTGACAAAAAACTTCGATCGTGCCCGTAACAACGTCACCCGTATTGTAAAAGTGACGTACAGCAAAAAAACGATTACAACCCTTTCACCATCTCTACAGCCTCGGTATCACAAAAATTCGTCAACACACATACTTGAGCGCATGAAAGCAGAGGCAGACTTTTAACAACCAATGTCCCTCTCACGCTTTCACGCACACCTTATAAACTTAAAAAAAAATGTTTTTATTACGCTTGAAGGAAAAGAAAAAATCGCAAGATTGACGATGGGTTGCAAAACGATCACGTTCAGCCGGTCAGCTTCCTTAACGACGTTCTTGAGACGAGAGAATAGCCATCAGGGTCGAGAGAGAGAGAGAGAGAGGGAGAAGCGGAATTATTTTTTATTGTACATCAATTGCGGTGGGCTTTTCGACGCGTTAATTAGTCCTGCGGGCGCCAAATGAAAACTCTTCCTTGGAGGGATATCCTTTATTGTCGAAGGCCTTTCAATTTTCGTTGCCACGTGTTTATACATATTACAAGGTAAAACAACGATGAGATTTTGCAGTCTGGTTATTTTTACAATACTCTTGTCGATATTTTTTTACATGGCTTTAAATGTACTGTAAATCTGGAATTGCGTGAAAAACCACGCATCCGAATCACAGAGGTGGATTCAATCCGCGGAATGAGTGGAAAAGTTGAAGTAAACAGGAAACTAGACTTTATTTTTACAATAAAAAAATGTACGCAGCTCGTGTACATCAGCTTGTTGGGGTGGTTTAGTTGCAGATCGGTCATGATAATGTTGCGGGATCAAGTATACCGATGTACTTACTTGGGATTTGAAAATGCATTGAAGGTAGAGTTTAAGTTGTAATAAGTATGGAATCTGATATTTTAAGTGCACTAGTTCATCATAGAGGTAGAAATGGTTATTAGAGTAAATGATAACTTCTAGGACAAATAGATTAATGCGACGAGAATTTTTTCAATTTCAACCACATTTCTCGGAGTCCATGTCATTATTATCTTGATGTATTCAAATTACAGCTTGTGCTTGACGATGTAAAAAAAAATTACAATTTTCTCCGAGTTAGTTTTTTCTACTGAACCATCGATGTGTTAAATGTACGGACTATTATCATGAAAATTATCAAATAATCTAGCTTCGTCGTTATAAAGGTTTATTAGTTCTATTTTATTGTCAAATGTTTATTGTACAAGTACATGATTCAGGTAAAAAAGAGTCAAAGATTATTTATAATTTTATTTTTTACTTTTCATGACATGTTTGAAAAACTAAATAACGTTTAAGATGGTATACTACCAATATATAGGTGTAAATAAAAAATTATAATCTCCACTCAAATAGCATATACTAATTATTATATTCGTTCTGTACCAAATTCATAATTAGCATAAAATTAAAATTAACATAAGCTAGGTTTCTTCTTTATATCAATACCTATACAAATTCACCATCTTTGATTTGCAGAAAAAATACGTATTTATCGGTATAAAGGAATTTGTGATTTCTTATGTCGTTTTACAATTATGTATACACACAAAAGCCAGAAGTGTAATACAAATACTTTCAAATTTTTGTACGTAAATTTGACCTTTTATTACGTCAGTACGTACAACGACTGATCTTTCAAGTAAGAAAATAATTGGACTAGGTATGAAATATAGATTTTAAAAAAAAGCACTCTGCTGAACTATGGATTTCAAATCAGAAGGTATATTGACTGCACAAGTAAAACTATACTACGCGAAAAATAGTGGATGGAAAGCAAACAAAGACTCTAATGGTCTCCGCGAATTTTTTGGTATCCACATCCCAGTCGTATCACCAAGTAAACTCTGTCAAATGAAAAATTTGACTCACGATTGTATGAAAAAAAAAAATTCTCTCGCTAACTCCATTTTCATTGCCAGAAACGTCACATACTGATACGTAAAAAAAACACTCGAATGTCCCCCACGTACACAGTAGGACAAACAGGCGAGAGAACTGCATGAAGCGAGTGTCAAAATGGATCGCATGCAGGCCAACAGTCGCTGCATTGAACACACAATCTGCCTTTCAAATAACTCCATCGGGAAAATTCGTACGTAAAAATCAAAGCTTCCCAGAAAGAATTTCTGTATTCACGTTGTTTATTCAGACACACCTTTTTTTCATGCTCCAGCAACGGCACTCTCGTGGCAAACGTTGTTTTTAAACGTACACGTAAATATTTTTTTTATAAAGTGAAAAAAAAAAAAAAAATAATAAATAAAAACTTTATAAATATTCCAAAGCACGCGTTCTCGAAATACAAATATTCCCACAAACTGTATACATCGGGAAACGCACAATTGACATCGAGGGTAAAATTATTTTGCACACCCATTCATCGGGTGAAAGCGAAACAAACCAAATTGTCCACCATTAGAGCCATTTGAAAGAAAAGGACGTGGACGCCACCGGCCACGTTTCCACGACCATTAAAATTCACTCGGGCCCCTTTTGGTGCGTGGGTGTTTTTTCAGCCCGTACCATCGCTCCAATCGCACCCTCTGCCCATGCAGCTTCCACGGCTACACCATGGCCCGCAAAGAGCTGGATAGTTTGCTTGTATAATGTTAACTCTCGTTCTCAGGAATCAGATCGAATATTTCTCGCGTAGCGCGTTTGTGAGGTGCGCGTATTGTACAACAGGTCCTAGCTGGGTTAAAAAGGAGAAAAGGAGAGCGACCCTCCCACGCGTATAAAATACACGCACGGAGGCCTTATATGTATCAAAATCCGATAATGGCACGAAACGAATAATTTTCCTCTCTACTTTTATGCACAGCCGTATATGAACCAGCTGGCAAGCAATGGCTTACGAAATCGAGCTCGAGATTGTATAATATATTTATGCATATACAACGACAATGTAAGCCGTAAGTGTACCATAAATCGTTACTCGAAGCAAGGATATTACGGGTATACGGTGTCTTCTCGATATAGTTGGAGATTTTATTTTTTCGTTGTTGGCACCCAGCAGGGGAACTTGTATGCGTAATAGGGTTACACATTGTTAGGCCAGCGCAACTCGAAGGAATTCCTCCTTGGGTTATGGTATTTATTGTGCCTTTATGGGTGACAAACGCGCTATTTCTATGTTTTAGAGGCGTGTACGAGTGTATGCTCGATCGAATTGAATAAGAATTGTTGTTTCACGGTGGTGGCAATGTTTAGCTTATTTGGGTGATAGTTTTTTGATAACCTAGCGCATTTTTTTATTTGTTCCTTGGTATACTCTTTTGAAAGCGTCTACAACGTTTAACATGAGTTTTGAATGTTTTGACAGCAATTAAAATTTTAACGTAAAAGCATGGCAGCCAGAGGCGACTTAATTTTTGTTTGGGTCTTTTATTTAATTGATTTCCTCATACCTATTATATTTTTTGGTTGGATAAAATTGAAAAACTCGTTAAAAATAAACAAGCAGACCCTTGTTGGATATGGAACCACATAAAATGGCTTTTGTACAGTCCAAACCGGTTTTACGTTTGTTCAGCATATGCTTCGTTATTTGTATGAAAGGTTTGATTAATTGAAATCGCAGCGAAATTCTATGAGCAAGTAATGCACTTTATTTGTACCTACATATGAATGGAGATCGGAACAAACAGTGATTCACGAATACTCGGGTTTTTATACTTTTCGTTTAAAAGTGCTCCTCTACCTTTGTAAAAAATGTTTCACTATAGATTTGTGTTTGGTAAACAAGAAAATGTTACATATCTTTTTTTTGTGCTTGTTTGAAAAGGTAAAAGTGGGAGAAATTGTACAATTTAATATAGATTTAATATAATTGTATGAATAGAATGACAAACCTTTTATTGTAATTCTGACATCGAATGAATACCATATTTCGATCTGAATACGGAATCATCCCATATTACTCTATACAGTTTGTGATATAAATACAGCAAGCTTCTTTTAAATCAAAAATAAAATAGATTTCAACTGAGCTTTTTGATGTTCTCCACCGTACTATCTTGTAGTCCATCATACTCGTGACATCATCGATCTTTATTGATGTTCATTGTACATATTGTTCTTGCTTGTAGTTTTGTAGCAGTGAACGTTTAAATGCCTTGATAGGTCTCGAATGAAAATTCGGAGTAAAGAGTTTTTGAAAATCCCTGTATCCTTCACGTCCCGTCAAAGTTTTGATGAAAAGCTCCAAACGAAGGGAAATTGCAAACTCTGAAATTTCGTTCAAGAGACCCATCAAGGATTTTTATTCCTTACTGTAACTGAGTTATAAGTATAGACAATAAAAATTATGTACATTGAAATTGAGCAAAGAAGTGTGATGTCTCGAATACAAGGATCTCCGAGACCTTTACAAAGATATTCCCTTCCATCGTGAAGTGTAAGAACCATCTCGTGCGTTTTTATGGAACCAAATTTCTAGTGAAGTAGAAAATATATATATTTCTTAAACTATTCGCATTCAAAATACATTTTTCATCAACAGTCATGAAAAAAACTATCTCCAAACATCTTATTTACATTATTGACACGGTCTGTACGTCGACCAATCCAAAACAGCGCACCATCGTTCTTTACAAAAGCCCCCAGCTCGAACACTCCACACAGTGGATTGAAACATCCACCCAGACTCCCATCGAATGAAAAATTCCCCCAACTTACCCATTGTTGTCAATCGTACTCCTTGATCCTGCTTCATCCAGATCACTCTCAGTTGCAGTCCTCGATCCACCCCCATCATCGGTATTTTGTCCCTCGGCATCCTCATCCCCCATGCGATCGACGATACACTTCCTCGATCTCGCCTCGTTTCTGTTCAGAAACTCGACGCACTTCTCCGTCGGGCTGGCCCTGGGCGTGGACAGTGCCGGGCAGCCCGGGTTCCTCGTCCTTAAAAACGCGTCCAGATAGTGCTCGCTGTCGCTGGGCAGGTCGTAAACCTGTCCCGGCTTCCACGGATCCCTGTTGTCGTCCACCTGCACGCTCACCGACTTGGCCGTCGGTTGCTTGGCTGGCAGCTCGTCTTTCGTACATACCACGGGGTTGACCACCCCGTTGCTGTACTTCTTCGAGTAGAGCTTGCGCAGGTAAGCCTCCTGCTGGCTGCGTGATGCCCAGCAGCTCGGGCTCCACCATCGCTTCGAGCCGAAAACGCCTGAGGTACGACGTTTCAGCGCCAAGCTGGAGATTATCGTGTCGATGGCGCTGTTGCTGCTACCGCTTTTTTTCGACGACTCGTCGCAGCTAGCCGAGTTGGCCGTGGCTGTCGAAGGAACAGTTGCGGTGCCGTTCGCGTCCATCTTTGAAAGGCTGTTCAATGTGTCGACCGTCATTTTGGACCTTTTTTTTTCTTTCACACGTGCACTTTACTTCGTCACTGAACTTCAACTGCACTTTTAACACCTTGTTTTTTACATTTTAATTTTGCATTTGAGCACCAAAATTTAGTTTGTTTTTCTCATTCGTCGACATACCTGTGTAAACATGTAATAGGAACTAGTTGAAATACGAGTTGAGAGTATGGCACGAGTTGCGTTTCACTGGAAGACTATGCTCCAAAGGTTTTACAAATACAATAAGGGTAATTAAAAAGACCGGTCTTGATTACGAAGCACATTTGCTCCATATAAACCGAGTGACCAAACTTTGCAAAACTAATAGACCAAGCGATTTTTAAATAGAATCCTACGTAGAGTCATACGCGCAGTTCAAAGTCAAGTCGTAAGCCGAAGCTCGCAAAAGTTTTCTACCTCATTAGGCTCACCCCTCCCCTACCACTTGGACCATCAAAGTCCCATTTGCCTAATTTTATCAACCCGAGAAGGCAATTAAACTGATGGTGGCGAGGAAAGGAGAAAAAGGGGAAAAAAAAACTTGGCACAATCTGATGCTCCATCTGGTAACTAACTTCACTACGCTCGGGCAGTTATAAAACGAGCCTTAAACGGGTACTTGTGTATGTATACCTGCAACGTTGGGCGAACCGCTAACTTTCGCACCATTAATGAGAAAAACAATGGCACCCGAGAGCAGACATCAGACTCCTACCATCGCTCACGTAATAAATACGACTCTTTGCCTCCGTCTGGCAATTAATCCGATACCCCATCCTCACGGCAATATTATCGGAGACCTCGCATTTCGTAAATATTTCCTGAATGTGCATCACAACCCCTTGAGCGATCCGGCGTATAATGTTATACATTTCAACTACTGTTACAGTAGAACACACGCTTCCGGCATAGTTGCCTCTTTTGTGATTCCTTCGATAGCCCTTCCACATCCCTCCCGGAACAGCTTTCCTCCTGGTCCTCCCTGTATATCCCTCAACAGCTGCGCTTGTTTTGCTTGATTTTCCGCCGCGAACGACCGCACTGTAATTTTCAGCTCTCCCGCGCGCGCTTCCTTTTTACGCCGGTACGAGGATGATGAAGGAGAGAGAGAAAGAGACGATGTTGACTCTCGTACATATAAGGGGGGGAGGCTTGATTAGCAGATGGCTATCGGCTGATAAATTTTGAAAATCGAAGCGCGCCACTCCTCGCTACCTATTACTGTTATTATTGTTCTTATTATTGTGGTTAAAGGCAGATTTTTGTCGATGCTCGCGTGGAACATGGCGTTCAATTATATTTTTGTGGGGAAAGTACCAGGTGTACACCTGGATTTATCAGATTGTTTCATTTGGAACTCGAGAGCGCGATGTTTGAGCGTGTACGGGAGATTTTTTTTTTTTTTTTCTTGGTCGTAGCTTCGGGTTATACTTTTGCGCGAACACTCAATCAATATTTGCAAACGAGAAAATACTCGGGTATAATCAGGCCGTGGAATTTATCGTTAATACGTGGGTTTATGGTGTGGTTTAATTGAAATTTTTAACCATATGATATCGGTGGTGGTTGGATTCTTTACTGGTGTGCACGGCTGGGTACGAGAAATTTAATTGGATTGTTTTTTTTCAGCACCGCTGTTGGGTTGAAATCAAAGATTTATTTCACTGGACATTACCTGTACTTTCGTTGAAATCATACGAACAATCATCCTTTTTTTCATATAGTTAAAGAATGTGTACGAGATTACGTTCATCACTTACTCTTAACTAATGTCAGTCTATAAAAAGAAATTAAAACATATAGCTTATATTGAATATTTTCGAATTACCCGCCTTCGGCAGATCACGTGATTGCTACGAGCCAATCAAATTTCGAACAAAAATGCTTCGTTACATGACCCATCAATTTTTTGAGGAATAAAAGATTGGAGATTTTAGAAAATTAAAAATACTCCACAAATTGTGCGTTCTTTGTAAAAAAAAACAAAAAAAAAAAAAAAAAAAAAAATGAAAGAAAATTATATAATTATGTGATCGCCGACACCGCATGGCTTTGATTTAATTAACACTAACAATCTCCCAGTCACGCAAAAGTGAAAAACTCGAATGCACCCGATTAAAACTCAGATAATCCACGTACAGGACAAACTCCTCTTCTTCTCGAGGTGTAGTAATTCTTCGCTTTTTAATATAATGCCTGAATTTCCCAGGCTGGAAAACCCAACGCACGCCAAGTCGCAGGAAAAGGTGGATAAGGCGTGCGAGGATTAAAAAAGCACCGACTCGCTTCTTTCTCACGTGAGACAGAGACAGAGAGCGCATGTATACGGTAATTAGACTGTTAAACGGAACCGACGTGCTTGTCCCTCCCTTTTTTTCAGTTTTGCGATGCACAGGTGTTGGGAATGCATTTTACAGTCGAGGGTCGAAGTTTGATCGTTGGCTTTTCGGGCGCACGAGTTTCGGGGATTTTTTAATTCGTTGATGGGCTTGTGAGAGGATAGAGGGAGCAGGGACTGTTAAAAAGTCGTTTGTTGGGTGGGTGAAGGGTTTTGTTTTAATTACGATCGGAGAGGGGAACAAGTTGGGGATGGGCGTTGCGTGCGTTTCCGGTGATGATTGATAAGTCAGTGGTTTTGGATTCATTGGTGTGCTGCGGAGCTCAAGTCGTGCCTAAAATCGATTGCAACTTTATTCTGACTAGTTTTGGAATTTCATGAAAATTGAAAAAAAAGTATAAGGCGTCTGGTGCTTGCCCTGGAGACATGTACCACCAGGTACGAAAACTACTATTTTGATTTTCGTTTTATTTTATTTTTATTATTATTGTTTTTTCTATTAACTCACGAGTAAGTAACATGTAAAAAAAATTTTTTTTGGTACCATACAAACAGTTACATGGGCTCCAAGCACTTTCTCTCACTGAATCATCATTTACATCCTTTAATAAAAAATATTATTCAGAACTAACAGAGACACATGTACATTATAAATTCTGCTTGATCAGTGCAAATGTTATCATAAAACTTGTTTTAATGGTTCTTTCATCGCATTGCTCAAGAAATAGATCGACAGCTCTTTGTGACGCATCCCGTACAAGAGTAATATTTTGTGATACAAATTAACCTTTATATTCATGAATTTTCCCATAGTAAAATATCATAACCAGCAAGGAAACTAAAGAATTTCATTTTGCGAGTATAAAATGTGTGTATACTTATAATGAAATATCCACGGGGACGAACATCAATTAAGGATCTGTCACGGAGAAAAGAGATGTGCAGCGGGTCGTTACCACGATCGAATCCTGCTATAAGCACACAATACTATACCTGCACACATGCAGGTAGGTATATAGGCACCTATGCAGGCACATAAAATACATAAGTATAGGAATATCGGAGTTTCTAACTGAACGGGAAAGGTGAAAAAAGAGCGCCACAGCTGTAAGGATGGACATTCACGGGGAGGAGTCGAACACTCGCGCGTGTGTGTATAATGTATACCGCGCGTGCCATGTATAGATAACCGGTAGTAGGAGAAACGCGGGGATTAACGTTTTAATACGACGACCTGCTGAGAAAACGGAGCTGAGTGAATAAGTACGCGGATATATAATGTATATATAGCTACGGAAGACTGAGAGGTGATGCTCTCTCTTTCTCCGGGTTCTTTTGTGTACCTGTTCAGTTACAGAGGGTTACGTACATTTTTTTTTGTTTAATTAAAAACAAAATTGTTTTTTCTTTTGTTCACAAATAACTAAGCTACTAGTTTTGTATGATTGTTTTTCTTCATAAGGTCTCAGATCAGACACAGAAGTCAATTAGCTTAAAGAAGTCGTAGGTAACGCTTTTGAGATGCTTTTTGTTGAACAAAAGATATAATTATACATGAACATTAATTTTTGAATGATTGTTTATTTTCCTCAATGTGAGCGAATAAACACGATCACATAGAATGTGAGTTCCAAAGAGAGGACGCACGTACAAACGCGCAGGATAACGGATATTTGTTATTCAAGTTACGTTTAAAAGTTGAAATTGGAATGAACGTGCAATTCTCGACGGCTGTGGACTTCTGAATATGTACCTATTATATACTGACAGAAAAAAATCATTTCTATTGTTTACTGTTAAGAAATGTGCATTTGAAAAGAAAGAAGTACTCGATCGTTAACAGTTAACATTAATACAAAGAAAAAAAATTAATGTTTTCATGAATAAAATAGGAATCATTCGTAGTTGGGAGGGAAATGATCAGTTGTTAAAGAAAAGTTTATTTAAATATCCTTGAAAAATTCAACAAGAAGTTGGATATCTTCGAACGATGATCGATAGCGATTTTTTTGGAATATTGGAGTATTATCCAAATTTATTCAAATCATTAAAAACTATCTTTTCATTCAATCTTCAAAAAAAAACGTACTTATTACTGCATTCAGTAAAAGGGAGGGTTGTTAATACAAAATACTAGTACATGCATGATTTTTCAACTTTCTTATTAATCTTATTGCTTGACTTAGCAACAGTGATAATGAATTGTTTAAAATTTCGATGTCGCAAAAAAAAGGAGATGAAATTTTTATAGGTAATGAACTGAAAAATTAATTGATTCTAACCAACGTTCAAAGACTGAGATGGTTATTTGCTCTTGTTGCTAAGCGTAACTGTACATCATATAAATCTATGGCTGGTCCTTTAATTATTCATGTTTTTCGATAATCTCTAATATTAATATCGATGAAAAAAAAAATTTCCCTTTAATTGTTAATGAATATTTTCATTAACTTCAAGCTGTTCATAATTAACATTACAAGTAAATGATGAATTTGTCATGAGTAATCTTTTTTATCGGTGAGTTTAAAATATTAATCAAAATGTTTCATAATAAAAAGAAAAAAAAATAAAAGAGATCGATGAAGTCCAGTGTTTTCTAGCCACATTAGACTACGCCCGTCTTAGAGCAACAATTTTTATTTAAACTTTTAATTGGAAAGAAAAGTCAACCCAGCCGTCATTGCAGAGCTCTGAGCAAACAAAAGTCACGAGCGCAATATTTGTCAAGTTATTGTTTTTTTTTCAAAGATACACACGGCCACCAACGTTCAGCCCTCGCAATAACTTTCTCAGGTTGCGGTTTCCAGTTCCCCGCAGAAACAGCCAAAGGCGCTCGCCGGGACAAAACTCGTCCCTCCCTGTTTTTTTTTTTTTTTTTTTTGTTTTTTTTTTTCGCTCGCAAGATATCGGTTTCTGCTACATTTTTCTGCGGAGCGAAGGGTGGGAGCCATTGTTCTGTAGCGCGACCTTGGAACACCTCGGCTCCGGATAGTCCCTTGGCTCTATCATTACGCTGCGATTATCTTCCGGGGGCATTTTTTTCTTCTCTCTTTTTCTTCCCTTCTCTCTTTTTATTCTTGTTTCCTACTGTNTATTCAAGTTTAAAAATGTATCAAATTGAAGCAAAAAGTGTAAATAGACTTAGAAAATCGCGAACGGAAACAAGATAAAGGAAATAAGTAATGATCGTTGTATGTTGTGTCAAGTGGTCCAGTAAAGTACGTAAATTGTATTATTAATAATAAATATTCTAAAGTCAAGAGAAATGAAGAATCAGAAGGTTGAGAGACAGCAGTGGCTACGCGGAAACGCATTAAGTCGACGTTTTATTGGCTTTCGGGGAATGAACTTTGTGTGAAGAGTTCGAACGTACTATTGTGAAATTTGTGTGGAATACCGTGTCATTTTTGTATGGGAGAATATTTTAGCGCTTGATGCTTGATGTGAAAAGCAGTTGTCGGAGAATTATGTTTTTGAAAAAAAAGTTCTTCATACATGCACCGCTATCTCGTACATCTTCGTATTTTAAGATAAAAAATGATTGGTGCATATTTTTCTTGAGCATAATCATCCACAGTTTACGATTCCTAACCTTTGTTCATTTTTCGAATCCTTATTGACCATCATTTTTCCTACCATAGGTATTTATCAGTAAGTACTTGAAATGTATAAAATCGAATCAAATTTTTGACATTTAAATATTCTTAAATTACTTTCTCTACACAAACCACGAGACAGATCTAAACCATTTAAATACTATATAAAAAAAAGGCTCCATAATGAGTGACCATCAATATTTATACGTCTTACAATTGACGTTCTTCTCTGACAAATTCTTATTTTGTCATTGTATCCTGTACCTATTCAACTGAAATTTTCTAGGTATAGTGTATTGTATTCCTAATACAAAAATCACCAGTTTTAAGGTTAAAGTTCATTATTGATCTTTAATTATTGTATCTTTGTTTTTGAACCCCTGAAGTTCCTAGTTCATAGTTTGTAAATGTCTACGTGATTTTACGTACAGTATGCGATTTTTTTTCAATTTTAATGAGCAAGAAGACTATTTTATTACTATCTAGTAACGCTCCATAGATGATGATAAAACACCACCCAGACACTTACCAGCAGCGGACTATAGACACCCTAGTAATCTAGGGAATGCTCAATCATCGACTGTATGCCCCGAATCTAAGGTCAATATTTGAGTATCAAATTTCTCAAGATCACAATTACTTTATGTTTTATTTGAGATTTTTTACTTTCTTGGCTTGAAAAATCTAATGATAAAGATTTTTACGTTGGCTTGTAATTTTTTAAATGTATCCTTTATTTAATTTAACGAAGGATCCCAGTGATTTTCAAACCAGCCCAACAACTACCGCTCACATTTCTCAACTCTGAAAGTCATCAAGACCACGAGAAACAGGATCAAAATCCTGCAGTACGTACCGAGCATTCATATAAGTATATGGACACAGGTCCAAGAAGATCTGCGGAGAAATTTCGAGGAGGACCAAAATTTGGGATAATTAGACGCGTGGCCGCAGGGTTGTATACCGCAAATTTTTCGTTGCCCCGCCACACTGCAGAAACACGTATATGGTACGTAATCACCGGCTGCGCTTCCCAAATCGCTTTGGCTCGAAATAATTCATTCTCAGAACTGATGTTTTATTACAGTCCCACACGAAGGTTCACCTGTATTTATTTATTTTTTTCAAACGTAAAATTGAGTTTGCATTGTATTTGCATCGCATCGACTCGTATAATTTGCAAGTAAAGGTATGTGCATTGAACAACCCATCCGCAAACGGCATCCACCTATAAACTAAATAATTTCAAAAATTAAGCGTCCCTAAGCAAATTACAAGCTCGACCACGCGATTAGATCCGATATCTCCCACCCCATACAGGAATGCCATAAAGAACCATAACGCCATTTCGACAAAACAAACAGTCCTAAAGAACGAAAAAAAAAAAAAAAGCTCAAAGGGCGTATAAAAATTTTCCTCGTTTACCATTAAGGCACACGGCTGCATCAGTCCTGGAGTATAGTCGCATGCGTAGGGACACGGGGCTCGTTTCTTTTTCGTGCCCGACGGCACAGCATCCGCGGGAGCGCAGAGCACCTATACGGCACATCATTCGAGAGAAGGTAAGAGACGCTCCACCTTTTCCTCGTACGTGTATATATGTAGGCTTCCATACATCCACTGGTAAAACGCAAGCAAGAGCAGAGGGGCACAGGAGCGTCGGCACCAGTGGTTAATTAAGCTCGCCTCTCCCTACCCGTACCTGTACGTATATATACGTACCCCTCTCTATGTATACCATCTCTTTCCCGCAGATTATCCCTGCGGCAACAGCACGGCATTCTTGTTGCGTTGCTGATGCAGCGGTGCCGAGGAGTAGAGATGCCCGCCGATTATCTTCATCTCTTTTCCGTCCGCGTGCGCGAGTGGGTACGTATATATGTAATATACATCGTCCCTTCTTTCTTTCGAACGATATCTTTTTGCGCTCCTTTCGCCGGCTCTTGCTTCTCTTTTGGACTCTCTCTCTCTCTCTCTCTCTATTGCTTTCTTCCTTCCTTTGTTTGTTTCTTCGTTCCGGCTTTTGTAGCGAGCATGATATAAGAAGGATTATTAGTTTACACAAAAATCTGATCTTTTCCTTTATTCTTTTCTTAGTTTTCTCCTGCTAAACCAAATGTTTGTCTGTTTACACCCACTTTGAATTGCCCTTATGTTATCATGAGGAATAGATGTAATTGTCACTAAGAACCTTTTTTATGATTACTCAGTTGTTGCAATTCCTTCTGTATTATACCATCATGCAGGAATAGGTCTCGTTGTGACGAAGGACCTTCTTATGATTACTGACCTATTTCAATTCCTTATGTATTGTCACAATGCAAGAATAGATGTAATTTCGACTAAGGACCTTCTTATGATCACTCAGCTATTTCAATTCCTCATGCATTAACATTATGCAAGAATATACGTAATTCTGACTGAAAAACTTCTTATAATTACTCAGAAGCAACTCTGCTATCGTTAAAAACATCAGTTGTGCTCATATACAACTTTAAATCTAATATCAGAAGCTCAGCTACCAGGGTATAGTCATTCCCACCGATTGAGTTGTAAATATTCTCAAATTCCGTATTCACACGAGTACAGCATACCGTGAAGGTACCTATATTTTATGAGACCTGAGAATTGGCTAGCACTCAGCGGATCCAATAAGAATCGAGCACACCGACGTAATGCTAAGTAAAAATCACTACTGGCAACAAAAGCGTGCGTCGCTTGGAATAGTAACAGATAATGCCATCGCTTTATCAAAACCACTTTTGGAGAATTTCCAATACTCTTCGGCATCGGTACATCTTTATCTTCTACACGTATGCAAATGAGTTTCAAACTTCTGTGCACAGATGTTGACATTTTTACGAGAAACAGAAAATTTATTTGCGATTTTTCGTTACCTCGAAGCCGTTAACGCACTTCTCTCGTACACATAAACTCTTTTTCACGATACGTTTATTTTCCTAGTCATACCGAACCTCTAGCTCGCTCGCTCGCATGTCCCACATGCGTTTGTCTCTTTTCGTCTCCTGCTTGTGCGTCCGTGTAAGTGTGTCTTACGGTTATACCTACACATTCTTCCATAGATACCAACCAGCCTACCTTCCTTGAAAAACGTGACCACGATCCTTTTTCCCTTCTTCATTATCACCGAGCCTATTAACACGCGGAAGCGACATTCCTCCGCATTCGTACCTATCGCGTCTACATACATACACTTGTGTCGAGATACCCACGCTTCCTCGACCCTTAATTGAGATATCCTCACCTATATGTGTATAAACGGACCTGTATCTTGTATTTTAATTAGTCATATCCCACAAAGTGCCATGCATCATCACCGTCTTATTCTTATTCTCTGGTAGGTGTCTCATCTTAATTGACTTATCGACCATTATACATCCAGATGCTGATAGTGCAATATTACGTTTATTATGGAGACCAAGAACAGAAAAACAATTTACGGATTAATACCCAGTTGAAAGATAAAGTAAATGTGGTAGCTTATCATCAGCTTTGTAATGTTTCATTTGCACGTAGCTTACCCTGATTCTATGGTAAGCATTGTACGAGTGTTCAAAAAACGGATTTAACGAGAATACACCTTTAAAAAGATCTTGTAGTCGCAGTATTGCACTTCTTAGTTGAATTTCAGTGTAAATGAATGATATTACCAATGAGTCCGGCTCAATTGCGGCAAATAATAAAAATCCTTGATGGGTCTCAAAAAAACGTTCAGAGTTCGAGATTTTCTTTAATAACAGACTATCACTCGATTTTGAGCTCCCCCTCTTCAAAATGAAATTGTTTTTGGATTGTAATCAATTGCTCTGAACCTTTATTTAAGATTTATTAATCCATCTCATAATACACAACACCCAAGCTGTAAGCAAACACAATAGCATCGATGTACACAGAAAATGAGCAAAGATGAGTGAGTACGAAAGTCTACTGATTTTGACAAAATCGATCACCCCAGTCTCTCTTACATTCTCTTCGTCAGAGCAATCGGTTCAAGGTATACTGAAGAAAGGGACTTCATTCGCTCCTTCACTCACTCACATTTCTCACCTTTTCTTTCATCATTCAATTTCGAACGCATTATCAGCAACGTGAACCGCCCGCGCCGCCCCGGAAACATCCCTACACCTTCTCATAAGACACTCATATCTTCAAACTCTATCTTCGAAACTTATCGGTGTAGGGTCTCTCTCTTTCTCGCTCCACATATCCTCGTCCTGCAGCTGCTACCGCTCTTGCTCGTTATATACGTATACACTCTCGCGTCGTCGACTCTCAGCTTTGTCTCTCAAGTGCGTGCGTGTATACGTACGCCGTACACGTGTACGTGTACGGAGATAAGGATCGACGAAAACGCGAGGAAAGAGAAAAAGAAAGAGCGCGAGCAAAGAGATAAGATCTTCGCGCTTCTTCTATGGTGCAGGCG
The DNA here is from genome assembly GCF_000648655.2 of Copidosoma floridanum. The sequence continues at coordinate 649,553 of NW_019384238.1, read as the reverse complement.
TGCGATTAATTTCACGATTTTTCACGTGATCGTTAACCCCCCTCCCCCATCCTGGTTTTCTTTATCTTCTTGTTTATTAAGCGTGGAGGGTTGAATTTTTCCGGGAAATCACGTACATGTACGCGGGGGCTCGTCGTTACCTCGTTTCGAGAAACGTATGGCGCAGTGTGCTATACGAGGTGCGAGAGAGAGAGAGGAATTGAGGAAAAAAAAAAACAACACGAAAAGCTGGAACACGCGGGGAAAAGTTTGCCAAGAAAATTAATGGATCATGCTGCCGCTACCGTTGTTTATCTTGTATCTCTTTCTTTGCCTGCGGAGTCATTTGGAGTACATGCGATGTGCTGAGGAACTCCCCTCCGTCCTTACATCTTTTCGATCTGATCTACTTGTTCCCGAAAACGATGAAAGTACGTGCGAAGCGTCGAGTCATTCTACATTTACATATGAGCCAGTCATCAGGTACCTCATTCGTAATTCTCGTTTTACGAGATTATAGTTGAGGGTGTAGTCGTGATTTTGTTTTCTACTTAGGATCGACAATAATGGCGATGATAATGACGATGATGATGCTCGATGCTTGTAGTTAGGTGGAAGAATTTTAAACGCAGCCTCGGATGAGTATATCACATGAGATATATATATTACGGTTGATGGAAAAATTGTTTCAGGGGAACTAGATGGATGTATCATTATCTGAATAATGTCGAATGAGTGACACCGAGGCGATTATATGCGAAAGTGGAAGTAATTCTCTTCCCCGTTCTTCTTCCTCTTTCTGAGCGCAGAAATAATAAGCGTCGTTGCAAGGAATATCAACGCCGTGGGCGTTTTGTCAATGTTCTCAAACATCAAGGAAATGTTTGTCTACGTACGGATAAATAGAAACTCAAAAAAAAAAAAAAAAAGAAAAAGAAAATGCACGAGATTCACGTGGTTCGTTGATTTGGCGAGTCGCTGAAAAAACACGCCAAGATGTTTGCGGTGCACTCCTGAGACCCTGCCTCGCGGTATCGTTTCGTGAGAGCTTCCGAGCGCTTTCAAAGTTTTTTCACGTCTTTCGTGTACACACCAGAGCACGCGCAAACATTGTTTAGCCGCGAAAAGAAGTTTTTCAGGTGTTGGAGATGAAAAACCAACAATCAAACAAAAAATATTTACGTCCAATGTGGACAACGAGCGAGGAGTTCTTGATAAATCCAGAACAAACGTGTACTCTTTGAAAGTGCAAGGAAGGATCGAATGCTGTAGGTACTGAAAAACGAAGCCACCGTAAACGTCCACAAACGCAGGCACGATGCGCAATTAAATCATGTAAGCACCTACATGATTAATTAAGGTGAGAGAAATGGCGTAGAAAATACAGGTATGTGTGTCCATGGACGTGGCCCCTACTTGGGAGAAAAACAAAAAGGGGGGGGGTAAAGACGGCAAGGAAAGAACGAGACCTCAGAAGAAGCAGTCCTAGAAAACGCGTTTGCTCGCGTTCGGTTTCCTCGGAAAACAAACCATATGCATCATCGCGTGTGCGCGCGCTCGCTACACTTTTCCTCTTGAACGCGCGTTGCGTATTAAACGAGCTGCTCGCGCATGGGTTGTGTGCATATATACCACGGGGTGCAAAAAAATGCGAACCTGCATGAGGAGCAATACTTGGAGTAGCAGTGGATAGCAGAAGACAGAAAGAAGGACAGGGAGTAGACCGGCCGGCCGGCTCGACCTCCCCCCTCAACCCTTTCGTTGTTTTTTGCTGTTTCTCTTCCGTTTGCAAACGTCCTACACGCGGTGGTTGTACTTACACAGCAGGAATGTACGCGTGGAACAGAGCACATACACACACACGATGTATTTCCGTTCTTGCACTTCTCGCGAACGACGAAGACTCCCTAGCTGTCTGTGTATGGTCTCTCCTTTCCTTCTCTTTCGTTAGCTCTTGCACTTGACTCCTGCGCCTATCTGCTTGCCTTCACACGCCGATCATCCATCCATGAAGCCCCATCCTTTTTTTTCTTCTTGAATACATTGTTACGTACAGATAAGGAATTCCACAAAATACCATTTGTAGTACGAATGGAAAATGAAAATTGAAAAAATTTTTATTCCCTGTACACCCTTGCAGCTGGTCTCGTCGAAATGATATGCGGTAAGGATAGTAGGGCATGACGGGCACCCATTATTGTTTACACTCTTACAATTTTTTTCCACCTTAAATATAATTCTCCAGCTGAGCATCTTTCAGAGCGTGACACATAGAATAAAACTACCCGAAATAAAAAATATATAAATCAATAAATAATTAGTTATCATATAATAAAATGTAGTTCTTAAAAATGCTCATTCTGCCCCTCTGCGGGCACAGTGAACATAGCTGTAGGGTACGATGAGCGTGGGATGATTGAAATAATTCGATGGTAGGTGAACAACAGTATTTATGTTAATAAATTTTTAATGATATTCAACAAACATAAAAAATTTATTTAAGAAACATGAAACATTTATTTGTTAAATCATTGTACATTAAATGTAATATCACAAGTTACATTACAATCTGTTAGATAAGTTATTTTAATACCACAAACATCTTGCTTTAATTTCATAAATTTTGTGTTTATTACAAATAACTGTATGCCAATATCACATCAATGTTGCACTTTAATATTATAAAAATAAAGCTTCATTAAAATGAAATATATATGTAAAAAACCTCTTCAGTCTTGCCAGTTTAAGATTGTAGGAAAAAAGAACTAAAATTTATAGGATTCATAGCAACTGAATTTACCAAAAAATCACTTTGTGTAATATTTTGAAAATTCGATTTGAATATTATGAATATTTCTCTCCATCTTCTTTTTGTATCGTCACACCATTCTTATTTTTATTCAAGTCACGATCATCAGTTAAACTTACGTACTTATAAAATAAGACAGACTAGAGAAATTTAAAGCTAAGACTAAGGTTAAGTTAATCAGCTTTGTTTTGATTCGAACAGAATGACAGCGTCTGCTGCAGACGCAGAGTTCTCAGGCTCATTGTGCCTCAAGCGTAGTGCCCATTATGTCCCCTAGAAGCCATGTTTTGAAATAAATATAACTTTTTAATGGTGGAAGATAAAAATTTTTTTTCAACGGATCTTGAAAGTAAATCAAACAGACTGTTGGAGAAACTTCATGAGATAATTACTGGAGATAATTTTTGTTGTCAAAAGAAGCCATGAAGCTATCATTGTCCGCATGGTTATTTATTAAAATGTTTTTATAAATTTTTACAAATTATTTAATTACTTTTTATCATGATACTCTTTGAGGAAAATAGTGTTGATATTTTACAATGTAAAAAAATTTATTTGAGAGAAAAACATTAATTTTTTTATTGAATACATGAGGTGCCTGAGTTACCCTACAAACTCACGCTGCCCCACTATCCCTTATGTCGTATTCTATTTTCGTCGTACAGTCAATTTATAACGCTAATGTATTTTGGTCTTATCAAAATATCATCATAAGTCTATATAAAGTTCAGCGGCGTAATGATTCATCAAATTTTTGAAATTATAGACATTGCTCATCGGCTGACTAATATTCTATCGTTATACCTCACAAGTCTTTCTCATTTTTTGAGCACTTCTGATTGCAACCTAAGTACATCCAAACGCAGTTATAACAGATAGGTTTTTATAAATTCGAACATTTGGAATTTAGTGTTTGCTCGTCATAATAACATTCATTACAGAGTAAGTGTAACAACGTGTCATTATGAACAATCAAACCGAAACAAGTCTTCACGAAGCAGTCACTCGCGGTAATGTTGAACAAGTTCGAGAAATCCTACGAAGGTAATGAAAATGTTTCTGAAAATGAAGTAGAATTTTTTTAAACTGACTATTCATGTTACATTTCAATTTTCCAGAGACCCATCGGGTATAAATGTTTTTAATCTCGACTGTTACACACCTATACATTTGGTTTACAACAGTGCAGATCAAAGTGAAGCCAGACTAAAAATAATGAAACTGCTAATAGATTACGGTGCAAATTTGAATTCTCCAGAAGTGTACAACTTTAATTCAACACTACATCTGGCAGTCGAAGATCAACAGGTAAGATTACGAAAAAAACACAAAGTCTACGAAATTTCTAATTCTTATGCTTTTAGATTTCCTGGGTGAGGTTTCTATTGGAGCATGAAGCAGATCCAAACGTATTGAACAATGATTATGAAACAGCATTGCATTGCGCAATGCTTAACAACAGTGAGACTATTACGAAATTGTTATTGTTATACAAAGCAGATCCCAACGTTACTGACTTATTTAATTCAACTCCGCTAGACATGGTTATTGTGCATTGTAAACTCAACTTCGTAAAAATACTTATAGATTACGGGTAAGATTTACGGTTATTATAGTACATTCATTTTAATTACTTATTTTAAACGATGACTTAATACTTTTGATTTTAATTACTCGCAGAGCTAAGAGCAAAAATATTTACAATAGTTTGTTGCTGGCGTGTTGTGATTTTGGCTGTTTGGACCAACGACAGTTCTTTATATACATTCTGAGATGCGCAGTTGAATTGGACAATTATAGTAATTTTTCATGCGAGTCTCTGTTGTATTATATGGAATTTGTGAAACACAGGGAAAATCATGATCAACCCAACAAATGCTTACTCTTCAAAATACTGACCGAGCAAGGCATTAATATCAATAATGGCATGAGTAACACAGAATTGCATCAAGCTGTATGTGACAGAAACTCCATAAGGGTCAGATATCTTCTTGACGCAGGAGCAGATGTAAACGTCAAAAATCAATTTAGCGAGACACCTTTGCATTGGTTGTTAAAAAAGGTAGAAGACCGTGTTGAGGTAGAGTACGAGATGACGGCTAGAATTCTGATTAATAGCGGTAAGTTTTTCTTCATTTAATACAACAATAATACTTAAATTTCAAAATGAGCTTTCCAAATGAGTAACTATAAACAATGCCACGTTGACGCATGGAAATTTGTATTCATTATTACTTTCAATGAATCTAGTGGCAATTTGTTACAGCTACAATCGTGGAACAATATTGTATTATAAATAATAATTGTAAAAAATCAATTAATTCAGATCTGAACTCAATTGTTACTTAAGTATAACAAGATTATCGTAATAATAATTGAAAGTAACAAAAGTCTGAAAGGGTGAAATTAATTTTTTAATATTTATTTTTGCTTTCAACCTTTGTTACACAACAAATATGTAAATAATATTTTGCAATAAAGTAGGATTAATAACAAAAAAATATTAACCATAGTGTCGTTTAATATACTTGTTTCATCCATATATATGTGATTATGTAAAAAATGCGTTTTTGGCAACCAACTCGCTGCCTCTCACTACTAGTCCATGTGAAATCGAAGCTTTTTCTAATTTCATTCTTCAAAAACTACGAAGCTAAACTTTTAAAATTTGGTTGGGTTATTTGCTAGCAATAAAACATCGTGACAAACCTCTTGAAACATTCGTTGTCTTTATCATTTAAATCGATAAATTTTCTAAAATAATTGAAATTTTTTAGAACATCTTATATCAACCAAGTAGCTTATTTACAACTTGGTCATCCTCACAATATTAACAGCAAATTTTTCAATTTAAAAAGTTTTTTTTATCAGTAATAGCTCATACAAATAGGATAGTTGGCCTAATTATTAAACCCTATCCCTGTTATCCATCTGAAAGATATAATTAATCATTACACTAATTATATTAATATAATTATAAACTTGGACTCTCGATAAAATAGACAAGGCTTAATAATGGGGTCGTACACCATATTACGTGAATCTTAAAAAATTAAAAGCCTGCTAAACAAATAAACGTTTATACTCTTCTTTGTTGATGAAAGATGCCGTTTTAGCAGATGTTGTAGTTAGAAAAGTTAGATCCATATATAAACAGTCGTTGCCTATTTCATCACGTTAGTGCCATCACCACTGGAGCTATTTTGTGGCCAGATCAGGGATCAAGGGTCCATAGGGTACACTATTTTTCCTACTGAGAGCGAAGTGAACATCCGAACGTCATGAAAAACGCCTCGAGATAGGAAAATTAAATATTTAATTATTACAAATATCAGAGAAGGAAACATTATTAAAAGAGCAAATTGTATACTGGTGTAAAACATTCCAATTTGCAGTTATTAAGTTTTAACATCGTTTCTCAGGTGCGGATTTGCGAGCACGGAATAATATTGGTGAAACTCCCTTCTATCTCGCGGCATTAAACAATTATGGATACTTGGTACATTTGATGCTTACCAAAATCACAGGAGTCGTTTGGAGTACATTGGCAAATGAAAATCTACATGACATCAACGATTTTTGTGCTGATGTATACAACCGTGAATCCAATTTCTATGAACTCATCGTTGCTACCTTTTTGGGTTACGAAGAAATTGTCGGTAGTTGGCTCGACATGAACAACATCGACGGGGCAGGCAATAATCATAGAGACATAAACGCAGTACTAACCCACGCTACTCTTACTCGTTGGAATGGATACAATATCGTTAAAATGCTATTGGAGGTTGGTTATCGAGCTGACAGGTTTGTTATTTAATTATCAAAATGTCGGAAATTTCGTGGTCAACTAATTTTACTCAAACGCCAATATTTTCCTATCAACAGGCGTTTTCCTCCAATTATGCGTTACTTTGGTAAGAACATATTTGACGTAAATCATGTGAAGATATCCTGTTTGTTTTGGGAATTCATGGACACCGTTTCCGTTAACCGATTGATGATTCAAAGTTTCTTGAAAGTCATTCAAACCTCCACCGTGGATGAATTGGCGCGTCTTTTGGTCTTTTACTATGTCATTGACTTGAGGTTAAATAAATTAAATGCGGACTCAATTTCAATGAAAGGACTAATCAATGGACACAAGGATTTATTGGAAACTCTGTTGGATTGCCAAAAAAAGTTGGATGATTGGAGAATAGTCGAACCAAATAAGATGATATCTAATTTTGATATCGTCACAATACGAATGGATTCGCTCGTAAAGCTGCTGAAAAATGTAAATTATTTTAATCAGATCCAAAATTTTTTATCGGAACTAAATGAAAAAGAAGAACTTGAATATCACGAATATGTGATAAAAATTCGCGCTGAACTAGCGATAGAAAGGAGAATAATGTTGAATGATGCGAAATACTTTTTGAACGAAGGTCTAAAATGTGTTTTGGAAGTGCTAGATTTCAACAGTCTGCCCGAACTCATTACGTGGAATATTTTTTCATATCTTAACGTACGAGAATTGAGAAAGCTTGCAAATACTAAGTGAATGTATGACTGAATCTTTTGTTTTTTAAAACAAAATTAATTTTTTTTCACTCTCTGTATCGTTTGTGTGGACTGTATAAAAGGTGCCGGATAAAAAGCGAGTTTGCTTGAGCACGGAATAAAATGATATTTAATAACATTAGTACAAGAACGTTTTTGATGGAAATTTATAATTTTAGCTTACAACCTTAGGCGTAAGTCTTTTTTTTTCTTAGTAGAAGTATGAAATAAGCCAAGTAAGTTATTTTAATATTATAGTTTGACAATTTTTTCGTAAAATTTCTGTCGAAAGTGTTGTTAGACTGTGAAATTTGATAATTTATTTAAATAGTTCTGTTTCCTTGGAAATGAATGTAATTTTTGTACTGTGTCATCGTAATTGCCTTTTTTGAATTTTTTCACATTAAAAGAATAAAAGTCTTATCATGTTTTTTTTCTTGCATTTACATCTACATGCCGTGACTAAAACTGTAAAAGTATACTGTCGGAACATGGTGATTCGTAGGAATAGTAAAGCTTAGCACGAAAAGTAAAAAATTTCTGAGATTTGGTCATATCTCTGATCTTTGTCAATTTAATTTAACTCTAAAATTAAATGAATCAATATTGAATCGATTGTGAACAGCTCTACCAAAAACTTGTATTAAATTTGTATTGTGATTTTAGTCAGGATTAAAGTAACAACTTGAAGATACACATGATAACTTCCTTCCATAAGTTATGTTAACTCGTGAAAATAGTACGTATTGCGAGGAACATTTAGGAATCCGACCAAAGAGAATAACCATCCGTAAGATATAATTGACTGCGCCTAGATGTTGCAACAATATTTTCTTTTTCGAAAAAACATCCCAACATCAGCATTATGTAACACACGTGCTGACGGTACATTTTAAAGGTTAGGTTGCGACGATGTCGCATGTAAATATATTTATAGCAAAAAAGGAAAACCTTTTAAAATCCTATGCCACTTGAGTGTGTAAGTACTGCTATTGAACGCGCGAGTATAGACGATGAAACGAATGGCTGAGGATGAGAGCCGCAGGTACGTGGTTTCGGGTATTTCGCGTATTTTAATTGTTGGGCAAGAGGATCTCGGATGGACTTAATTAACGCGCTTTTCCAGAAGGTGCACGACGCACGTATAGAGGGTGTTCGCGATGATGAATACCAGGAAGAACCTCAACTGTACAGCACACAGGTACATTTGTACATGTAAGATGGCGAGCTAAGATAGCGAGTATACGTGGGATGCGCAAGAATTTTTCTTATCTCCGCAGCTCGTGCGTATTTCTGATGTCGATAATTAAAAAAAAAAAATGTCGGCTTACTGATAGGTGACGTATACAGTTGACTTGTGCTTACTTTAATGATTTACGCGTAGTGTACGATTGTTCTCGATAAAAGGATTATATCTTGGAGAGGCAGAAGATGTCCAGATACGTGGACGGTGGTGCGGAGCGAAGCAGCCGAGGGAAGTCGTTGAGTCCAGGATAAAGATGATGTCATCCACCTTGAAATCGCGCTTGGGAAAAGCCCACTTCAGTCACTTCGATACTCTTGACTCCATCTTGTCCAAAACTGGTTGCGGAGGCCTCGCACGTGCTAAAATGAGCGAGTCGGTCAGATGGAGGCCATGAATCGATTGTTGAGTTGGGGGGGGGGGGCCTTCCACGAGAAGGCTTAGTTCTCCCCGAGAAAATCTCGCCAAAATGTAGCCTTACTCTGTATCTACTTACATATTGAGTTCGGAGTTGATAATCCAGCTTGAAGGATCAATGTTCTCGGTATACCGAGTTACTCGGTATAAAAGGATTGTCTTGGAGAGGCAGGAGATGGCCAGTTACGTGCTACGTGGACGGTTGTACGGAGCGAGCTGCCGGAGCGAAGCAGCCGAGTGTCGTGAAGTGAGGGGGCGGGGATTGCCGGAAGAACCCGACGTTACCGTATGTAGTGCAACTAGATTTGAGGCGCTGGCGTGCGATTCAAAACCAAACAACGATGTGTGCTCTCCCACGTGGGAGAGCTTAATTAGCTTTTTTTATGGTAAAATATTAAATACCAGCACCGATAGATGCTTTTACGAGAGGCATTAACCAATTTTTCCCTCCTAGTATGCGGGATTTCATATGTACAAGTATCGTGAATAAGGTAAAAGTACCACTGAGAAGCACTTGAAAAATTTTGTCTCCCACGTGAAATATTAATAAATAAATTTCTAGACGATTGTTTACGAAGAAATAATTAACGTAAAATTTTTTAAGTGTAAACTTCTTAAAACAATGAGACTTTTTATTTGTTTTATGGTCTGGTTAATTAAAACAAGTTAACATCGTGAAGAGCCATTTCAAACTGGGACGCATTGGAAACATAATCTCACACATATGATGCTCCTTGTATGAAACACACAGAATGCATATAAAATACATGTTTGTTTCATACGGGGGACAGTCTGTTTCAAAAATGGACAGAAATTTCGGTAGTTTTATTTGATAGACCCAATTTGCCATTAAAGTTTTATCAATGAATAAATTTTATAAAACTATAAACATTTTTAAAAATTAAAATACTGAAGACTAAGCACTTTGAACAAAAGAAAATTTACGCTGAATAAGTCAATATTGCTTTTTTTTTCTAATAATCAAAAGAAAACACTTGAAAATCGTTTCAAAGCGGTGCTTTTACCATAATTGTAAATTCACCTTAGACAGATTAAACATGTACTTTAAGGACCCGAAAAACTTGATAATTTAGAAAAATAAAAAAAGCTATCATCCAAAGTCGTTTTATTTTCGTCAGCTACTCCTTGGAAATTTCAACTCCCCAAAGCCACGGGAAATCTCGCCCCTACCTTCCCATTCAAGATCCGTGTCTTTGTATCGATCCTTGAATCTCGCCATACTTCTATACGCACGCAAAGTAGAGCAATTTCCCATCCTCCCTCTATCTCAAAAAAGACTCATTTCGGTAGCTACACTGCAAAATTAAAAAATCTGAAACGCCCAATCGAACCGAGTAATAAATCGGCGTACTGGGAAACCCACCAGCCGTGGCCTGTAATAAACGCGTGCGCTTGCACGCGCCTAAGCGCCCATTAAAAACGAGCGGCATCGGTATCGCAGCACACACATATTATAAAAGCCGCTACTTCTCGCTTTCCCGGTATATACACACGCGTCTAGCGTACACAGCCCAAGAGAGTGTACATACATATATATATGTAATTCCATTAAGGCAGCGCGACCGTAATGGGGCGCGATAAATCAGATGCCCTGGGTCCAGTATGCGCCGATCGATTGATTCGTCCTCTCTCTTTTTTTTTCTTCTTCCGAGCGACGATCGTATCAGCCCGGCGTATCTCTCGCAAGGGAGGGAAAGGAGAGAAAGAGAGAGGCGCAACCCGTTTGCCGATTTTTACAGCTTCTCCCCTTTCTGCGTCGCTCTGATTCATTAGATCCGGTGTTCCGTTGCTGCGTGTGCGAGTGTGGGTAGGACGTGGGACGCGCGAATATCCGCGAAAAACTAGGCAGGGCGCGAAGGCGAGGCTTTTTTGTTTTTATTTACTTACGGGCTTATCGATCGATACCGATTTTTCGGCCGAGTGATACTTTGAAGTTTGATAAACACCGATCGCTGCCTCTTCCGTTAATTCAAGGGGCAGGGAAGGAATGCACGCTCGCTCGAGTTCGTCTAATGGGACGTGTTTGATTTTTAATTCGACGATATTGACCTGCGTGAATAAATCTACACCTGCGCGGCAACCATCATAAATCGGATTTTCGATTTTTTCGACTTACAAATCGGTAATGTGTGATTTTGATTTTTTTCCAAACACACACGTGAAATAACTTGAACACCGTTTCATGAGGATGATTCGGTGAGTTAATCACGCGAGAAAAATCGGTAGTCGTAATCATTCATTTCATAAATCTCTAATCCAACTGGAAAAGTTCGCAACCATCGACGATGCGATTTTACTTTCCCAACTGACAGCAAGAAAAAAAAAAAAAAAAAAAAAAAAAAAAACGATCCCTCGGTCCTCACGCTCCGATGAACGAGCCGATCGGACATTTATGAGCCGTAATACGCCTCGATCAGCCATGCAAATGCGATTCAGCCGGACTCTGTGTATCTCTCTGCATGTGCGACTTCAATCGGATCACTCAGCGGTGGATTTTCTGCTTTTCGCTGCTCCGAAAGCGCGATAAAACGACATCCCAGCCGTTGACTCGTTAATTGATTCGCTTATCGCAACAACCTCACTCGTAAATATACCGAAGGGACGTTGTCTTCCAGTGAAACGCCGTTACCGCAACTTCGCACTCACTCGTTGGTGATGACACGCCAACAATCACAACACTTGGTAATATTGTACCGAGAAAGAAAACAAAAATCGGTACTCGGAGATCATCAAAACCTCATCCTCCTCCTCCTCGAGCATGTGTTAACTGGTCTAATCACTGAACCATAAAAAAAAAAAAAAAAACTTTCCTCCGCACTCGGAAAGATGAAAAAAAAAAAAACACCAACCGCTACGGCACACCCGCTCGAGCAGCAGGTGAATTCGCGAAGGGCAACGTACAAGCCGTCGTTCGCTTTACAACGCGTAAGTATAGACACTCGAGCGCGCGCGCGAATAAAAACACACGGAGGAACCGATCGTGCCGTGGCATACGCGAAGCCAGCCAAAGTCGGTACTGAAGGCTGTTGTGAGAGAGGCATCGGGAGCAGCAGGCCTGGATGGAAAAGAGCAAGAGGGAAGAAGTTTCTTTCTCTTCTCGCACTGCAGTAGAAGAAGGAGGAGTGGAAAGGATGTGGGGCCCCGCGATCGCTAAAGCAGCGTATACGTCCACAGGGAGTGGGGACGTGCGCGTATAGAGTAGCAACAGCAGCGGGGCCCCGAGGGCCTGATGTGTGCACTGCACCTATGGCTTGCGATGCAGCCGGCGACGTGGGCCCGCCTTGGTATATATACATACATGGGCGATTATCTTAGGGGAGAGGGGAATGTGTATCTCGTTCGCGAATATTGGAGCGCGTCTCAAGTGTTGTGTGCTGGTCTCCCCTACGTGGCAGGAGCTTCTTCGTTTTGATGCTTGGATGATAGGATGGTGCAGATATGGTGGACGGATAGATGCTGCGTCATGCAGCTACTGCAACAGTATTGTACACAGGGTCGAGGGGAAGAGACTCCCTAGATCCTTTTTTTTTCCTTTTTGGAGGAAAATGAGCAAGCTGATGGGTATTTAATGACGGCTCGACGAAGCATTTATTTGCTGTGCGATGTTTCTTTTGGATTTTTGTGGGGTTTTGCGTTTAGCCGCTCGAGGGGTTGGTTTTCTCGGGGAGAAGCACCACGTAGAAAACTGGAATTCATTCGATTCATTTCGACGATGAAGTACCCACGAACGAACATCGTTATCGGGATCATTCTCATCTCTAAGATATCGGATTTGCTATTTCCCCCTACGCTTCCTTAGGAATGGATAATAGTGATTGATTGATTTTTATCGGTCGTATGAGCATCGTTGCAATAATAGTACGTTATTATTACGAAAGCAAAAAAAAAAAAAAAAATAATAATAATCAAAAGTAAAGAACTTTATACACGCATCCTCGAAGAATGATAAAAAGGTACAACAACCCCAAGCCTTTTCCATCGGAGAGCTGCAGCCACGCAGATCGAAAGATTCCCCGTATTAATACTTTCAATCTGTAGAGCTACCACATATTTCTGTCGTGTCTACGTAATAATTTAATACCTCCATTCCACGACAGCATCACCACCAGCGTCTCGGCAATTTGCTTAAAGTCAAACATTTTGCAAAGAAAGCTCATCCACGGGTACGGCGCGCACGCATACCTCGTCCAGGCAACTCTCGGTGTGTTTCAATAACACACATTAAAGTGCAATTTCGTGTTGCCTCTCTCTTTCGCTACCTGCCAGGCAATCACTCTCCCTGCAACTCTCTGTTTTCTCTCTTTCTTCCAACCTCGCCTCGATCCTCATCTTCTTTTGTGATCATCTTCCTTTTCTTATCGCCCTGTCCGTGCACTTGTAATCGAAATAATACAGTTTTCTCTCTCTCTCTCTCTCTGTGCAGTCAAATTAAAATCAATTCCTTTCTTTTTCTTTGATTACCATTTTTCCAATTTTCAAAAGCTGCCTGCTTTTCCTCGAATATGGGTGGAGTTGACGTCGCTCAATCTTCACTAATAAGTTTTCTATGGTGCGAAAGCTACATATCCCTTTATCGGGATTGCTAGTAATCCTCCCAAACTCGTATTCATAGCAGAATAATTTTATTGCATTCCGCCTCATTTTCTCCTTTTCTCACGAACAATAAAATCTCAAGAGCCGTCAAGTCGTTTTTCTCTTGTCCTCGCACGTTTCAGCCACTCAACGATTCCCGATAAAAAAATCAGACCCGACTATTCCTCCCCCATGTGCAATTAGACTGTCTAGTTGCGCGCAAGTTTTAGAGCGATCGGAAGTCGTCGTACAGAACGAACACGACTGGGAAAACAGAATAAAGAAAGGATTCTGCATAACTAACTCGCTTTGCACACCATATTTCTCTCGTGTACGAGGTATACTTGCTAACACACGATACGCGTATCTATGCACGCAGGCACGTGCTAAAGAGCCAAGGCCCAAGCGTCAGCCTTCTAGATGGACCTCCTCGGGCTTCCTTACTCAGGGCTTGCTCGTTCGCCCCCGTCTTTTCCCTCCTGACGCAATATCTCTTGCAAACTCATTCTCTTCTTCCTCTTCTTTATCGTTTTCTTCATCTCTCGTTCTTTCATTACACTGATTTTCTCATCTCTCATCTCTCGTCTGCGCATGTAGGCACTTCTATCCAGCTTCAATTAGATTGGATAATTGAATCAAATACCACGTGATTCGACGTAATAATACGCAAATATTTCATTCTAATGATATTCCAGTGTATGATATGGTCGAAGGATGTACGGATGGTAGTTCTTGTCAATTTATACATTTCAATTGTAAACAAACACTTCAACTTTACGCTACCAACAGTGTAACTTCTCTCTCAAATTTAACGCGTGATACTATGAGTGCCAATGTAGTAACGAAGCTATTAATTAACTCTTTTGTTTTTGTGTAGAATCTTAGAGTGAACCAGAAGAAAGAGTAAGCTACGATATTAAGATGCCCAAACCACCAGTATAGCCAAAAAAATTTCATATAGAACTATCTGATTTAGGGATCAAAGCCAGGCTGTGGATAGACTGGATACCGGGATGGGCAAGTCCCCACAGTTACTTATTATAAAGAATGTAACGAAAACTGGTGGTTCAAAAATGCAAGGAATGTCCAAGACGATCCAGACAATAGGATACCAACTGGAATAGCTTATAGATCCTGGAAATACCTAGACGAATTCTGGCGGTTCAACACCCAGCAACAATATAAGGAAAAATAATATTGAAATGCAAACTTGGTAGTTTCAATATTATTTGATGAAAAAGGAGCAAGTGAAAGGAGTCTATGGATAAATACAAGGAAAAGACTGATAGTTAGTTGTATAGTAATGCTGTAGTCACTAGTCTTAAGATAGTTTTAATATTATAATGCTATCCTGGACAATGACTCATCACATGATAGAAAAAAAAGAGAAATTTTAGACAACATACAGTGATGGACACCCGGATGCCTAAGATAAAAAGTATCTAGAAACTAACAAGCCAAGTTGAATATTATGGAAAGAGCTTCAAAAAACACGTAACAACTACAATGATGAAAATACTTAAACCATAATTGTATGATTATCAAGATGATTATGAGATAAAATGTAATAACAATCAGTCAATCAAAGGATTAATTCCAAAGATTATCTGATAACTTGGAAATTTACGACAGAGGCCGAATTCTAGGTTTTAAGAATAATCTATTTCAGGTTATACTACACTTAGAGTTGGTCAAATTTATTGTACAACATAGGAGAAAGAAAGGATGAAGAAGAAATAGTGGCATGAATTCATGAGATTGATCTATGATTAATTTAAAGAAGACATATCTCTCCAAATACTTGCATTTTTATTTGGGAATCAAAGTGATGTTTTTACCGAATAATTACTTCCAGTATTATTTGATTATCAAGGTGAAATTATGCATCCAGTAAATGATAAATTGTGGCTGGTTGTGTTGACGGACGTTTCGTATAATTCTGAAAGGTATCTTTTGTTTCTCTAAGATATGAAAATAAACAAATGACTGCGAAATCGAAGATTGAAATCGTATATATCCTCGAATTGGATGTCAATACTGGAACCGAATCGTGTTGGAGCGGTCAGATTATAGTACCAAGGGGACTATAAGCTTCTGTAATATGAGACAACTAGAATATACAAAGCGTATAAGCTCACATTCGAGAACATTATAAAGAAAAGGACAATTTAGGTAGATTAAGTAAATTATGGTTATGAGCTGGAAAGTTTCTGATGGGGCATCCATGTTTGAACGGAATCATCTTCTTTGAAATCGGGGAAGCAAACAATATCACCTATTGGTTGTGAAGCTGAAAAGTACTATTCAAATAGGATCCCTGAAAAAGCTGGAGAAAACTGACATGTGTTTCGAATAACTACGGAAGATCTGAATAATCGAATCTTACCTACGGATTCTTGAGAAATGCAATGGTATGACTCTTGAATATCAGACTATAGTCCTTCTACAAAAAGATCGATAATAAGATATATTATAAGTTATATTTACTAAAAGTCAAAGAACCTAAGAAAATTTTGAGGTCTGTTGAATAATACTGATTAAAAATTGAAAATGAACAAAGTTTTTCAATTTTATTGATAACGCAAGGATTAAAATACCATTTTTTCAGTTTCTTTTATTCCAAACGAAAAGAAATAATGGATTTTATTGACTCTTTTTAAACACAACCATCATCAGCTAATCTCTCAGATATGCCTCGAAAGTGATGACTTCAAACACATAAAATACTTCCTGATCACAAATAAATACCGAGGGGCTGCGCACTCTGAAGTCTTTTGGAGACTTCCGAGATCTTTGAAAGACTTAGAATGACTTATGAAGTATTTTTTGATGACTTTAAGCTATATGCACTCTCCAAGTCCCGGAAAAGAGTCTGAAGTCTTTTGGAGACTTTTGAAGTCTTTGAAAGACTTAGAATGACTTACGAAGTTTTTTTTAAAGACTTCAAGAATGCGCAGCCCCTCGATAAATACAGTATTCCGATATTCAATTACGGAAATCTTGGGAACACAGTTGAACAACCGAAAGAAAACAAAGTACAAACCATCATCCACTACCAACATCAAGGAACCCGTTCATTCGCTCCAGCTGGTACGGAGTTAAATTAAGCCTTTTCACAAAGAACCAAGCTAGTACACCCGTATCATTCAATTATGTGAGTATACTGTACCAAGCACATTCATCGCCTCAACACCATACACTACACCCTTTAAAAAATCTATATCCACGTACCTAGGAAAGACGGACTTTCGTGTGCTCTGCCCCATAAATTCAGCATCGTCGTTTCGCCCGACTTTTCCGAATTCATTATCCCCCGTGATATATCCACACACACACGTTTCCCGAAGGCGTGCACACACACCTAAAACACGTTGATGTACTTCTTTCCCTCTTCATTTCTCGCTGCCTCGCTTATGTACCTTTAACTGCCCGAAGCAAAAGACACACAGGCTATTTTTCTTCGTCTCCTCTACTTCGCAGCGATATAATGTACGAAGGAAAGAGAGCGAGAGACACGCAGAGAAGAGGTGCGAGGAAGATAAGAACCGATAGATCCTCCAAGAGAGAGAAAGAGAGACGCTGCCGCCGTAGCTTCTTCATTTTTCTCTTCCTCCCGGTTCGCGACGAAGCCCGCGGGTGCACCTTTTCCTTTGCATGTATATATATATAAATATGTAGCGGTATAGCTGCCTCTATTAATATTAAATCGTTCGCGAGGGAGAAAAACGGGGGGGGGCCCTACCGGTCTCGTCCGCTGTATATATACGTACTCTCGGCCTCATGAATACATCGGGCCAGCCAAGCAGGTAGATTCGCGCTCGCGCGCTAATAGCCCAAGGCTCGCCACGGAGATGTATTGTACATGTATATATTTTAGCGCGTGTTATCGAACTCATGGGCGAACCGATCGTGTCTGCCTCTCTCTTTCTCTCTCCTCTTGCACTTCTATTGGTGTATATGAATGTAATATACATGCGCTCGCGAGATTTCGATTCGGTCGCGGGCGTGTGCAGACCCTTTGGATAACTGTTGTTCCTCTTGGCTGTTGTTTGCTCTTATTTGTTACGATCAAAGGAGCAAGTATCTTTCGTACGCTTAGACATGGAAACTGTGAGTTTATGCGTTTGTTTGTACATGCGCAGTTTGTTCGAGCAATGAATGAGACATAAAGATAAATTGCTCCTGATTAGGAAAAAAAAAAAAAAAAAAATCACACGTCTTCCTCGATCTCAGGCTTGTGTGTGAAAATTACATTTATCCGGTAGGGAGGAGACTTTCAGAAATAAGATACTCGCCGTTCAACGGAGGAATGAAGGTACAAAATTCATAATGGCATTTTATTTTTCAAAAATCTTACACGAGTTATTTCGAGGATCGAGCGCAGCTTCAAGATTCGAAGGAGAATGGAAAAATATCCTCGTGACAGCGCTAACGAAATGAGCTTTGGTCCATTTGTATTGTCTAGGAAATAATTCCAAAGTACATTACGCACAGTCATGGCAAGACTAATTAACGCCATTAACCAAAACTAAAGACCTGCTCTGAGAACAAAAAGGGTTCCGAGTTTTTTTTCATGAAATTTTTATCCTGACGAAAATAACTAATGGTTTTGGTTTTTCTAGCCTTGAATTGTGTTATTAAATGTGTTATTAAATCATGTGCAGCACTGGTACAGTTATGGTGGTTCTCTTGTTAAGAAAAGGGTGCAATAACCTTGATAAACTAAAAAAAACCTTCCTAGGACTCTGCGGATCAATACACGTATCTATAAGTTTCGTAACTTTTTAAGATTTTTTTCTGCTTACGATCTAGATTTTCCGAGCCATTATAGCCAAAGAAATGGTCCAGAGCCCAAGGGCTTCAACTGATGAATTTTTAATTACAGAGTACATCCAACAGCACCTCGTCAAGCCACAGATATTCTTAGCAATTTTCCAGAACCCAAAAAACTACTCCACCACCAATTGCTGCCCAGAAAAAAAGACTTGCTACAACCACCGATGAAGACTTTAACATCCTGAAAACCGCAAAATAACTCATAACAAGAACGAAAAAGAAGACAAAAAAGAAAAAAAAAATCCTTGCCCATGCTCGTTCTAATCGAGCTGTTATACAAGTCCAGCCACGTGTACGAAGAGCCAACGAGCACTACGACGCCGCGACGCCGATTCGACAAGTAGGAAGTACATTAGCGCGCCTCTCGTGGCCGCGCGTACACGATGCTCTTGAAAAACGAAAAGGGAGAAAAACGAGAACGGCCAACCTCGGGAATTCCATTCTACGCGTCCAGCCCGTGTACCTCGCGGAATCCACAAGGGGGTGAGAGGGAGACACAAAAAAAAAAGTACTCTCCCTCTCGCGCGTATGGACTCCCCCCCCCCCAAAACAGAAATAAAAATGAACGCGAGGCAAAAAGCCCAACGGCATTTCAAAAACCCGGCACAGTGGTTGTAGCTCGGCACCGGGGAGCTTTCAGCTTCTTTCGACAATTTGTTGGGTCGTCGGTGTATGGGCAGGGGCCGTCGAGCGCCCCATTTGTACCCGTCGCCAGCAGAGGGGTGTATGTGTGCTTGGAGAGACGTATAGGCCTCGATATAGATACAGGAACGGTATAAGGTATATATATCGCATGCTGATGCGCATTAATCACGTCGTGCGTAGAGGCGGCCCACGTGCCTCTCTTCTTATGCGGATACGTGCGCTTCCTTCCTCCCTTTTGTCCTCTTTTTGTACTTTGGTGTCGCGTCGTGTTCCGATCGCAGCGACACCCACGTGCTACCGGTGAGCGGGGACCCGTATACGTGTGTGCCATTAGGTCCGGTGTGCTTACGGAGGGAGCTTTCGGATGATTTGTGGGAATCCAAGGATTGATTTTAATGGGACTCGTTGTATTTAAATTTTTTTTTCCCGTGACAGATGCTCGAAGTGGGTTTTAATCGAAGTTTTTTTTTCTTTAGGAAAATCGTCGAATGTTCAGCCGGAGTAGATAATTTAGATGTATACATCTATGAATTCTTCAGACTTGTGGAAGTTCCTATGCCCAGGCGATTTTGACACAAGCTTAGGTAACAAAGGAAGTTTTTAACGCTGAATCAGGTAGTCTTTCAAGCGTAGATGAATTACTTGTAATGAAAAACTTAGACAATTTGATAATATATTTATGAAAAAAATATCACAAGATGTTATTTACAAACATTACCATCAAACTAGTTTAGCCTTCCTACACTTTTGGTGCCGTGAGGATAATATTATTCAAAGTAAGCGGTACATCCGCGCCAAACCAGAGCAGCCAGTACTGAGATGTAATTTGTCGATTGCACCTTATTGTGGCTGCTCAAAATTCATCAGTGAAAACTCGAAAAGATTCGTAAATTATACGAGGTATAGTCCACAGATCCAGAAAGGACTTGTGAATTAAATTCCGTTAAAAGTCTATGAATAAAAAGCACGTGACTCTTGAGTTATACAGGATCCTTAAACTCGCAATTCTGCTGCAAAACGACGTGAACAATTTAAATAACGATCTAGTTCAAGCCTTGCACTGCAGCACAGCCGATAATTAATATTCAACGTACCAATGCCAATCGGATCAATGAATCCTTTGATATCACGCCCTAAATCAAAGCAAATCACACAACCATCACCGATGTATCTTTGGTAATAATCAATTAATTCTACCAAAGCCTGGAATCAGCAAAAAAATTGAAGAACAAAAAGAGAAATTTATTGCTTGGCAAAAGGTGTACTTACGGATCCATTTTCAAAAAAAAAAAAAAAAAAAAAAAAAAAAAAACACGACGCGCACTTATCAATCATTTTCAGGTGCTTATTTCCAGAAGCACAAACAGAGACCAGTGCTACCGGTCCGGGGAGGGGAGAAAATAATTGTGAATTACGCGCTCACCCAGCTGACTTTTCCGTGTTCGAGACGCCACGTACCTAATACGTTCACGCGCGCCAAAGGGAAGATCCGAACGAAAGGGTTAGCGCGAGAGATGATGTATACGAGCGAGGCGCCTGCCCTCCCGGAATTCAATTTCCGCCGCTGTACGGAGGGAACGAAGGATACGAAAACCGGCTACCTCCGCGGCCTGGCAGGGTATTATATGTATCCCTCCCTCACTGCTAATTGTCAGCACTTTCTTCGCGTGTCGTAATCACACGCGTTGCCGCATATCGTGTCTATTCAATGTGTTTTATGCATACGTGGATCGGCTAATACAAGTGTGTATGGCTTCGTTTTCCCTGGCCGGGAGATTATAGAGTTGGTATTCCCATTGGATCTCCGTATTTCTCCCGCTTATTAGAGAGATAGTTGTTGTTCTCGTTGTTCTTCGCGATGATCCGCCCGTTGCTGGTACGGAATATATGCATGCCGTTGTTGTTTCGGGGTTTGCCGCTCTGGTGTCGAGAGATGTCATTATCCCGTCCCAGGACGTGAGAACCGTAGTAACGAGGAATTACTTTCTTTTCGAGCTTTCCTACCTGAAGATTGATACGGTGCGTTTTCGAGGGGGAAATCTGGCGCTTCGTTTTACTTGTGTAAGCACCCAGCTAAAGAAACATCACGAGAAACGTGTTTCTTTTGTTCAAATGACGTTGGGAGTCGAGACGAATGTTGAAGTACCTTTATCTAGTCCGGTGCCATTGTATATGGTCCAACAACTGACGTGGTAGAAAATACAAGGAATAGGTGGTGGGCTCAACAATCGAAGAAATGGTGCGTAACAGCGTGTCACATTTTTCTAGGTACATAGTCACAAGACTGAGGAGTTATTTGACTCGTTTTCCTTGGAGTCCTGTATCTATACATCAGTAAGAAAGAGATCTCTGTTGGAGGCAGCGGTTCGGCTCCGAAATAGGTTATTTAGCTAAAAATTATATTTGAGACCCGATGTATCCAAATTCTGATCCCCGTCACATCGCCCTCTTACGCGGGGATCCCATCCTTTCTACCTGTAATCCAAAGAGTAGTGCGCTTCACAACCAGTATCATCTATCTCTGCATCGCACAATCGGTTGCCAATCGAAGAAAAACAATTCCACCGTGTACGGAAACAAGCTAAAAAAAATCAAGTTGGGTATGCACGCAGGTACGTCCACCGGTGTCCTGTAATTTGTCCATCGTAGTCGAGGGTCATTTTCCACCTCGCCAGCCGCGTATCGAAACATCGCCGTACACGCGCACAAAGGAGCTAAGCTCGGACCGTTTCTTCCTCTCCTTCTCTTGTCCAGCGAAACAGGTGGTATGCGACCATCTCCTCGAGTCCATACGCACACATACTTCATCCTTAACTCTCTCTCTCTCTCTCTCTCTCTGTC
The DNA here is from genome assembly GCF_000648655.2 of Copidosoma floridanum. Next base: position 627,648 of record NW_019384238.1, on the reverse strand, counting down.
AGAATCAAATTGTTAGAGTACAAGACTGTGGCTTGCGCTAACGAAGCTTCCCCTTGTTCTAAGTATTGCATTTTACGGATGGACTCGCCAACGGTGTCCCCGTTGTTATACGCACGTGGTTTGTCTTGAGTGCGCTCATTACGTGTATATTTTCCTTTTTCTTTTTTCAAACAATCAAACAAGCCATCACGTATTACGGGTACGAATAAAAGGTGTTGCATCCAGAAAAAAGTATGTACGTGCCAGAAGGAGAACATTGTGCTCTCGGGGATAACGAGTGCACGTATTATCCTTCGCGTCTTACGAATCTGGCGGACGAGATAAGGTTGTCGCTGCGACGTATTGATAACTCTGTTTCGAGCTTGAGGAATTTATGTCGTTGATAGCTGGAATATACACACTATCTCGTTGGAGGTGAATCGTTATAACGGGTTCTCGGTGTGCGTGTATAGGAAGGAAGTCGTGCGGTAAAAATTTAGTGCAGCTAGGCGAAATTACTGTATTCCATCCACAGATGTATACCCGCGTATTATATTGAAGTGTATGAGAAAACGGTATAACTTTGATGGATCAATGATCCGGGAGTTTTTTTGTGTTTGTTGTTTTTCTCGTTGCTTCGTTAAAATAAATTACTTTTTTCTTTTTTTTTCTCTCTGTTCTCACGACCTATTTTTGCAGGTTTTTTTTCAGCGAAATTTTAATAATACTAGTTATGTTTGATAATTTTAATATACAACCGAACAAAATAACTTTTAATTGCATCAACAATTTTTTAATTTTATAGATACCGTAACAAGTACTTCAAAACCTTAGCCTCGTACAGTAGTATATTAACTCTTAAAATGGCAATTAAATTTAAAAGTACAAGCAAATCAAGTAGTATTTAACTCCAGATAATTGTAACAATGCAGACTAGTTTTTTATTTCATTTATTTCTTCGATTCAACGAAATTGATATTTAGAATAATTTTTCCCAATTTACCATTTGATCTTTTTAAATCCAAAAATACATCATTCAAATTTTAATTATCTCAAACCTTGACTTTTTAAACTATAATTTTTTAAACTCATTTTCGTGAGTCTCGTCCAATCACAGAACGAATAGAAAGGCTTCAGTAACGTGACAATAAATCTTTTAAGATAGGATTACGGTGGAACCGAATGTAGTCGACATAATAATATATAGTAGCAGTTCTACGGATATTTCTTTGTATCTTATAATTTCTTAATGATATCCCTAGTATATTAGTAATTTATTATAATGTAATTATTATTTGGTTAATATTACAAATGACATTGATAACTTACAACAGTACGATTCAGTATGATCCAAAAGCAGTGACTTACCTGAAACAAAAAGAAAAAGAAAAATCTTATAAACATTTTTGCGTGGAATAAGATGTTTTTTTTTTTTTTTATGATATATAGAATGCAAATAATATACAGAATCTTTACATCTTTACAGTTTCGTAATAATTTCGCTTCAAACCAGCTTGAGGATACTCCAAAAACTCGCTCGGAAACCAGATCGTTAAAAATCACAAATAAAAAAATATTGATCAACTCGAGCAGCTATAATTACTGATTAGTAAGTAGTCCGGTAATGAAACATCGGAAAGTAGAAAGCAACGAGGTATTGACGATACCATGCGTTTCGAGAGCGCGCGAGAACTTTTGACCTCGATCACATGCCTTCTTTGTTACCAAAGTGTTGTTAACCTGCTTTACCTGCCTTTACATTTTTTTTTTTTCCTTTCTTGGTGCTAAGTGTATGCAACAGCACTCGGATATTATCTGTACGCATAATGGATGAAAGTTGTGTACACTTCGACAATCATTCGATGAAAGTTGCACTCGTTAGATCAGCCGTGTTTAGAATTTACGATGACTATACGTGTGGTCCACATATTGTAGATTTTATTATAACAAGTTTTTCACACGTACACGAGAATCTTGATTTCGAGATGAAGATTTCCAGAAAATTGTTTGACTGTCTACGGAGAAACGATCAGTAGTGGCGCGGTGAAAATTAAAGGACAGTGCCTTCCCGTTGCAAATATCATCTTTGACGCGCAAATTGAAAATAATTGATTCCATTACGAGTAATTTTTCACGCTAGTGAAATTCCAACAAATTTTCATCGAATCTCTTCTCGGACCCCATGGTATGATGGAGTTCCTCGAAAACCCACCACCATCCACCGATACCATTTTTTCTATGCTCAGCAAAACATGTTTTTTCCTAAAACGTCTTTTGTCTCGTGACACTGTACAATTAAAAAAAAAAATTATTGGAAAGTGTTTTTTTTTTTTTTTTTTTTTTTAAGAATTGTAAAAGAAAAAAATTCAAGGTGAAATAAAAACTATTGTGGGAAAATAAAATTATAATTGGTTTGAAAATTAATTGCTTGGGAGTGTGGAGGGGAATGGTGGACGGAGGTGTTCAGGAGAGTAGTGCGGCACGGTTGGCAGATACATGGTGGGGTGAGGGGAAGTGTGTAGGGAACTGTAGGTGAGGGGAGCGGGGTAAGGGGGAAACTTGCGAGAAAGAGACTTCCGGTAAGCCACTTCCGTTTCATCAAATCTGTCGGTTTTAAAATTCCAGCCCCCCGAGTACGCGACATAAAGAACTTCGTTCTAAAAAAAAAAGCTCGCGTGTACTACTTTGCTACGCGCAAAAATCTCTCGACCCGCATTTTTCCGCGAACAGCTCGACTGCCTCCTTACTTTAGGTGTACGAAAAAAAGAAAAAAAATCCGAAACAAAGAAAATGCCAGCGTCATCAAGGGGTAAATAATACCTCGCTCTCGTTGCGTTCCTTCTCTCTCTCTTCCTCGCCCCCCCCCCCTTGCAGCCATTAGGAGCACCAGTGAGTCCATGAATCAAAGAACGCGCTCCTCCTAATTACACATCAAAAAGCCGAGGGTAAGTACCTACCCATCCGCTTTCGCGCTCGGGGAGATGTCGCGTGAGGCATGTCCGAGCCGCTTTTCTACGCTTGTTTCGTGAAATTAGTAACCGTTGCTGCCGACCGTTTATTTTTTTTTTTCTGTCTCAAATGTCCTTCCCAGGACGAGCAAGAAGCGAAAAAGTCACGCTCTCCTCTTCATTAGCTCGATACTTACGGGGCAAATTTTTCGCGCTTCTGTAATTACGAAAGCAGAAAGGGGACACTTTACTGCACCGCCGAATGCTTGATACAAACTCTACGTGGGTAAGTATTTTGTACAGATGTGCGCACTACTCGTGCAAATCTCTTTCGAGTGCGCCAATTAAGTATTGCGATGTGGCGAGCGAGTGACGCGCGGTTTGATTGATGCGCGCGTGATGGTTGGTGCGAGAAACCAGTAGCGCCATTCTTGTAATCATCGAATATAAAAATAGTAGGGTAATGATGTGAATTTTATTTTTTTTTATTTTTTTTTTTTCATTTCGGATACAAAACTACACTATTTACCTACAAGCAAGAAATTTACGAACCCTCCCATCGATTTATTTTGTTTCTTACTTACTGAATAAGTGATTACATTAGTTAAAGCGCACAAAATGCCAAAAAGAAAAAAAAGTGGTATCAGCAGCTTAAATATCAAAAGGAAAAGAAGAAACTTACGAATTCAACGACGAGCACCTAGTTAGTATACATCACCGGAGATCATCAGACGCAGGTCGTCCTTCTCTCGTTTCCCTCTCGCCTATAACATAACGCGCGTTCTCCACTTTTTTTTTCCCGCAATGCGGCCTCGTATGCACATTATATATGTGATGCACATACATCAAGGTATATACCTGTAATGTAATAAACAGTGTTCCCACGGTGGGTTGTTATAACTTCCTGTGTGTGGTGGTGACCGGCAAAGTAAGAAAGGAGGTAAAGAGGGAAGGCACTCTAGGGATCCTCTTCTCTCTTTCGTGTATGCGATGGGTGTACTAGTGCAGGTGGCGATGGGGCGAATTCTTGGAGACAATGAGAGAAGTCGGAGGTGTATAATGAGATGCTGTATACCAGCGGCACGAGAGGTATGGAAAAAGGAGGCTACGAGCCTACACGTGCATAGCTGAAGAGATGTACGTACTAGCGACTTGATGTCATGTTTATCCCGCATGAAACGCTGCTGGTGGTGGTGGTTGTTTTCTTATACGAGGTACATCTCCTGTGTGGACTGGCCGTGTGTTACGCGCGGGCTCTTAATTGGCTCGGGCGATCGCGATTAATTAACTAATTAATTAATCGCTCGTGATGTATGTGTGCTAGGAGGACAACCGGGACGGTTCGCGAATGTTTGGGTTTGCCTCTTGTTGGATGTGTATTTTGATTAGGGGGGGGGGGGGGGTGAATTTCGTTTGATCTCCGTATGTGGGATTGTCCGTAGGTAATTTACGTTTTTTGGTATAAAAAAGTTTTTTTTTATTGTTTCAGGATATAAATTTTTTCGTTTTCATACAAAGGTCGTCTTGTATAAGGTACTGAAAGGGCCTTTCAATTATCAAGAGTACCCATCATGTTTGGAAGTATCGTAGTACGTGGTAAGTACAGTTTTTTGAATAAAGTCAATCTTTCGGAGTGATGTAATTAATTTCAATTGTTGGTCACATGACTATGTACTGAAAAACCGAATAGATGAATAGCCCATTCTTTATTTTTATACGAGACTTTGTACTACGATAGAAAAAGAACGTCTTCATATGATTACTCAAAATAAAACCTATGCATAATATGTATTTGCGGGCAGACATAATATCTTTTGCATGTTAAGAAAATAAAAATTTTCCTTTTCCACTAACAAATCAGATGAAACTGAGCAAGTAGTTACAGTGTTATTAATTACTAAGTATTGTAAACCCGAAAAGAAAGTCACAGTACCTACGTAGGGTGGCTACCCCCTGCAGATTTACTTCAATCGTAATTGTAAAAGAATTACGATCCTTAAACACCATGACCACGTGTATTTTCAACGACAAAAATATTTAGAACGTCGAATCGATTTCAATGCTTTATTAAAAAAGAAATATGCACGGTGTCAATATAGGAGTGCAAATATCTTGTGGAGATGTATATCAATTGTCTTTTACATATAGTTACAAATTTATCCAACGTGATTTTTTTTTTTTCATGATTCATGTAATAGTAATAAATAATTTTTCCCATCGTCATACAAACATCCAGACTATGTTGATTCACTCGTCGTTCTTCAAACTTTCCCCGATTCCAGTGAAAAACGAGAGTAGTAAAAAAAAAAAATAATAAAAAAAAAATAAAAGTGCTGAAGAAGCACACGACCTGCACCCAACGGGAACATCCGCATCCGTAACGCGGCCACAATGCGGGAGCTTGAAAAAAGTCCTTCGGTTAATATTTGCCGAGGATGTTTCAACCTTTAGTCGGACGTATACGCCTCACTGGCACCAGAGTACACGTCAATTCTAGCTCTATTTACGTACACGCATACGTATATATCCGTATGAAGCTATATTTCGAAAGTATACGTACAGTGTACCATTGGAGAAGAGGGAGCTCGTATACATACATCTCCCACGGCAAACAGATCGCGGAGGTTGTTTGCCATCGCTGCTGTCTCGATGATATATATATATGTGCTCTCCCCTTTCCCCGTTTGTGGACAACTTCTTCTTCTTCCTCCCCATTATATACGTGCATTTTGCGCTTTCCCTCGTTTCTTGAGTTACACGTACTGATAATGTCCTCTTCGGACGGACACAGCGGAGTGCACGAGCTGTACATATATACATATTCTTTACGGAATAGGAGTCGCGTGGTATTATACACACATGCGATCTTATAATCATGTCTTTCTGCACGATTACGTATACATGTAGAGCTTGTTCATGAGTGATGTAATAAATCAAAGCTGGTCGTTATTTGTTTGTCCAAAGAGAAAAAAATGAAATTCATGAAGGAGAGTAGCCTATACATAGAAAACTTCGCGAGAAGCGATTGTGGAAGCACGTTTTCGAAATGACTTTCCCTCCAACGTGGCATTGGGTTCACAAAGTGAGGAAAAAAAAAAAAAAAAACAATATGTACTTCGCAGTAAGCACCCCACCTGGCACTGTACAAATCGCCGACTCCAAAAAATGTCAGTCATTCGGAACCTCAAGAGCCCGCAGAAGCCATTACAATGGTCATGGAGGGAGAATGAAATAATCCACGTGGTCACGCAACAAACGGCCGAGAGAGAAATTGTCGGGCGCAGTAGCCGATAATTACACTGCACCGAGGAAATAGAGAGCCCAAGGGGCCATTTCGGCAGCACGCGAATGGACCAGCTTTCGTGAGAGGGACTTCGAAATTTGTACAAACATGGCCACGGGCACTTGCATCGCTCGCTTTTCATGACTCAACGGCGTATTGTGCGAAACAACCACATGGCCAAGTCTGCAGAAAACGATGTTTAACGATAAATACCATAGGAAGGATAGTAGAATGGAAAATTATCGAGTGAATAACAAATTATGTCCACCTGTACTTTACAGTTATCGTTGCATTTATCAATCCCTACATCCACCATGTCATTCTTCATTAATGAGTCTGTGTATTTACAACAAAGTTTTTGTATTTACTTTTTTTGTTTTTGTTCTATTGAGTCTGTATTAGCTTATGACCACAATATGTTTAACTTTTATGTTCTGGCATTAGATTTGCATCTACGTTTTGTTTGATTTAATACCTTTTTTTCTTTACTTACATTATCTTTTTTTTACCTCAATTTATACGCTTAAAAAATTTCTCTTACTTATTGTTTATTTTTTCTTACTGCATTTTTTTGAAAAGATTTTGTTTCCTTTGTCACCTAATCTCAATATTTTGGTATTTGATCTGGAGTGTTATTGTGTATGTTTTTACGTCTTTATATTTGTGACGCTTTTACGTCTTCAAAAATTTCATCAGAGTACTTGTACTTCCGTACATTGTCCCTCTGTGCTTTTTACTTCCACATAAAGAAAGTTTTGTATTTTGTATTAAATTACTATTATCATGTCTTCACAACTATAAGTTTCTCTGGAAGATATTTGATTTTTATTTTTTATTTTTCAAAACTCGAGATTTATCCTTTCTTTTAATGAATCTTGATATCTGTAGTTATCTATTTCCATTACTTTTCTTTATAATTTATTTGTAACTTTGATTTTCTTTCTCTGAGTTCTAGAAAAAGTAAGTACCTCCCCACAAAATAAGTCTAAATTTTCAATACCTTTTTTCTAACAACTTTTTCAAAAAGTAATTTCTATATTTTTTTGTTGAATAAATTTCGCAGATAAATATGCTACTCTTAGTTATTACTTGGTTTGTTTTAGTTTTATTAAAACTTTTTTTTTTATACATATAATTAAAACAAATTAAAATTATGATTTTACAGCAATAAGTACATGCGTCTCCACTGTCTCAAGTATTAAAACAGTACACAGATTTAGTGGAAAATGTGCAGGTATTTAGCTTTGGTATCCTCACCCATAAAATATGTATTATTTTTTTTTGTTTAAAAAAAGTTAAAGTATTAGATTACTATTACTCAAATTTAATTTAATTATTTATTATACACACTAATAATTCCACAAAATACAAAGTAACAATCTGAAGAAACACATCAAATGCGTATTTAAGTTCTCTTTTGTGACGAGTGATGAGCACTGATGTGCTTTGCTTAGTCCTTTTTTGAATGTTTCAAGAAATTGTCTTGGTTGAATTCTGTAGTGAATGTTTTTCTTATGTCCTTTTCATTGTGCTCAAAAACTTTCAGAGTACAAAATAAACGTGATATTACAGCTGCATTGAGAATTACGATCACTGGTGCAGTCACGACGATAATAAAAATCACCAAAATTAAAAGCACCGTTACTTGGACGTCATATGAAATACTTAGAGAGTAGAAAATGATTTCGGACGATATTATGATTGTTGAAGAAAGAATTCCATTCAAAACTATAGCAGCTAGTAGAAATTTCTAAAAATTTATAGTAAATTATTGATTGCACAAATTTTGAAATTTAATATTATTTTTGCTAACTGAGTCTTTATTTGTCTGTTTAAAAATTAAGTGGGACTTATGAAATTACCAGTTATACCTTGGATACAGAAAAAAAGCATTCCGGCAATTGTGAGTAAAGCTGACAAACTGTGTCCGCAGATTCTTTAAAACTTTTTCCATAAATTGAAGTTATCCCCATACTAATTTCATGCACTCTTTTATAAAGTGAAAAAATGGTGCGGTAAGGTTTATTCGAATTTTTAATTATTCTGTATATATCTGGAAAAGTAACCCAAATAAGAGATCCGTAAGCAGCTGTTCCAATATGATACCTGAAATCAAGCAATTTTTTAAATATGATGTTGAAAATAAATTTATTGCAAATTTATTGAAGTTGCAGAATCAATAATCTCACAAAATATGCGTCCTGACATGGAATTTTATTTTGAAATCATACTTATAATTTAACATCATACTTGAACAAGTTTTATACTATTAAGTATTATTAGTATTGTAAGTTTAATTTATATATTAATATTTCATCAGTTAGTGTTGAATAAAAACATTACTTACTTACAACAAACTAGTTTTTCGCCCGTTTTAAAACTATTTTTTTCAAGTAAAAAGAACTTTGTAAGATTATCATTTAAGTATGTATGTTATAAACGTAGTAATATCAGATTTCAATGCTTATAATAATTATTTTTGTAACGAGAACGAAATAATATCTTCAAGGAAACTTTTTTTTTTCACTAGACATATTTTCCAACCAAAATCTTGACAGCTTTATTATTGCCTGCAACCGTTGATACTAAAATTTCATAATTAAAAAACTAAAATTTTACCTTAACGCTGTAACTACATTTCTCGATACCAATCCACGTGGAACATTTAATTTATCCATAGTTTGAAACCAAATGCAGAATGTTCCCCAAAGTACCATGTGTCGGAATAAATCTATGACTGAATGAAGCCATATTGTACCACATATATTCAGACAATGAAGAAGTAGCAGTAATAATGACGGAAACTCGAAGTAATCAAGAGAAAGTAAATGAAAAAACACAGTGATTCCAAAAGCTAATACTAGAAGTTTCGTGATTGTAAATAATATGGTCAGTTTTGTTGCTTGAGGAAATCGGAGTACAGCCCTGAAATAAATCGTAAATTAAAAAAAAAAAAAATTATTTCTCAATAGGTCAAATCTATACAATAAATTTGTAAATAGCTTACCTGCATGCTTCGCTCATGACTTCGCTCATAAATTTGGTTTCAATTTTTGATACCGTGCGTTGGGTAATATTTGAGACAAACGAAAGTAATACATTTGATGTAAACTTGAAAAAAAAGGTCACGATAAAATAAATTAAATTTTGTTTGAATGAGGACATTGCTAAGAATATGGCTAACAACTAACTATAATATACGCACCGATACGAAAATTGCCGTAAATACGAAAGAGCCGAATATAATCCACCTTTAAAAACAGCAAATAAAAAAACTCAATGTCAAAATTTTGACTGTCACGAGGATGATAAAAAGTTGATTTACCGTGAATCGATAATCTTATTTATTACTATAAATAAAACATCATTGGATTTAATGTCTTGCCTGAGTTTCATTACATTACCAGTCATGAATGCTAAAAATTATAAGCAACATTGTCACAAAGAAATTTTAATAATATTATTAAGAAATGTCTAGAAAACATGTTAGTACTTGTTTGTTATCCTAAAAATAATCATAAATTTAACTTCCAGGTAGACCCACACTTTTTCACAAACTCCTCTATAATTCATTACACTCTTTTCATTTTACTATACCTAATTGATTTGTTCTATTCAACGTTTACCCAGATTTGTTTCTGTGATGCAAGAAAAAACCCTGTAAAACCCCCAGGAGAAAATTCTGGGAAAACCTGCCCTGGGACGACCCAATTTTTTGCCTTGGGTCTTCCTCGACCTCCAAGTCATTTGGTTTGAATGCCAAAGTTGAATTCTCATACAATACATCTTCGCAACTTAAATTGTTGAGTGTGAAAAAGCATATTAGCAATGGCCATAACAAAACTAGGGTTGATCAAGCGTTTAAGTGACCAAAACACTCCAACCATTTACCCATCAAACGCAAATAATGAACCAAAAAATAAAAAAAATTAAAATTACTACGTACTATACAGTGCCACGCAAACGTATGCTGCCATACAAACTACAAAGGCGATCAATGTTTTGAAGTTAGTGATTTTCTGAGGCTTATCTTGGAGACGTATCGAGTCACTCGTCGCCATAGTATCTGTAAACATCAAACAATACAAAATGTATACATTTTAAAAGAAAAGCCTACTACATAAGTAAAGTATACCATAAAAATATTATATCTTGTATATACGATATACCTACCTATAGGTATGTTTTAACTCTCTAGGCACACATTTGATGGTCAAATTGTCTTATCATCGACCAATAAACCTGGACATCCAATTTGTGTTTATGTATAGCAATCGAAGATACCTCTATAGCACACGCTGCTTTGTTCTCTTTGTTAAAATTTTGTGGTCATACCTATGGTACCAATCTGTTTATTTTCACTGGTGCCAAAACTAAAGAAATACAGAAAACATGGAAAACATTTTTTTAAATCATATTAACGAATGATGGATTTGAAACAAACAACTGACGTGGATTTAATTAGGTAAGAACTTTGCCTGATTGACTGACGTCTCCTTGCGAGCCCACTATGATATCAGGATCAAAATGGCAAAATAGTTTTTCGGTAATCCTATTTAGACACAGCTTTCTCGTGGCTTTTTCACTGAACTTCCATCTGCATCATCACCAACTAAGTAACCCGAACGGAGCACCACACTAATGAAAAAACTTTTACAACTGGAGCTTGTTTGTTTCTTAAGTTAAATTTAATAGACGCTCATTAAGATAATACGTATTTCAACGTTGAGCGAGTTTCAGCGCCAACACTCTGGATATACTATAGAGGTGTGTTCTGAGCAGTACAGCTGCAATTAATATTTTGGAGCCGTATACGGTAAAAGGACTGTGGTTGGATTTGTGTGTGAATCGTAAAGGGATAAATGTATAACACAGTATTATCAAAGCTTTTCAGGTTTTCCAATCACAGTACTAGCGAGTTGACAATTATCTCCAACTTTGGAATGTGTGTACTCTAAAATATCGGCTTACTTTAAATACAGATTCTAGTTTTACGATAAAAAAAAAGAAAAATGTACGTATATTAAAATTGATTTTTATTTTGTTACGTGCAGATGTTGCGTAAAAACAATGATACCAGAATTGTTAAAATTACCTATTTTTGTCCAATACAGGGAAACTCTTAGGATATACAAGACTAAGTTAAAGTAGTTGCTACACTGAAAGAAAAAAAAAAAAAAAAATTATAGAAAAATTCCAGCAAAAATTACCATCTCGCGAAGTAAATTGGATGCAAGCTGGCAAAAAAAGGAGACAATTGTTATTATTAATAGTAGTGATTATTGTTTTAAAAGTTAAAATTATGGTTCGAAAAGTAAAAGTTATACGGTTAGAACAGTAAAAACTTCTACGCGGGAAAGAAAAATTTATTGACGATCCTTTTAAGGTTTACTGCCCCAGCATGGTAATTTTAACTGTTAAAACAATAATCTTTGCTATTAAAAATAATAATTGTTTCCTTGCATCCGATTTACAGTGTAAAACGGTATATCTTGCTGAAAATTCTCTATGATTTTTATTATTGTTTTCTCCACGGAACATCCGCAAGCCGACAAAAAAATTGTTCGAGATCATAGTTATTTCAGAGTTTTTTCAGAGACTTTGCCGTAAGTATAAAGTCGTCGAAGCCTCGATTTCGGCGCATTCGTTTTTTGGGAGCTACGACAGTGCCGTCCCTGCTCCGGGAGTATGTATACAAGTAGAGGCGGTAGCTGAGGGGAGGGAAATTGACACCAAAAGTCGACTGCAATGCCCTTCCTTTCTCCTCACCTGTTCCGTCCAAGGCGTTCTCGAGTTTCACGTGCGCATATAGTGTGTATGCCCCCCCCCCCCACACACACACTCATATTGTCCTTTCCAAGGGTTACATGTACATGTGTCTGTGTACACTTGGTATGGAGAGTAAATTATATGCAGATTGCAGGCTGCTCTTTTTGATGAGTCTCCGATGGAAGCTGCGGAACTTGTGGGTATGATGTTACACGTGCACGAGCGCCCGCGTGATTTGACGCGCGTGACGCGAGACCGAGCCTTCGTAAGGGATGTATATGTACGTACATTATGCACGAGTTGGTCCTCAAGTGTGCGACTACAGGAATATACACAAGGACGAGAACAGGCCGATATTTGTCTTTTGTAAGACTCGCTTGGACGACGAGATCGGTTAGCTTGTAATTTTTTGTTTAATGTTTTACGGTAAGAAATGCATTTTGTTGGTATCGTATTTTTAACGGAGGTACATCTGAAAGAAAGTTCGAAATTTGTTGAGCTATAAATCGATGTGATTAGGTATTTTTTCTGTATTTGTATAATAGATCGAGTTATGTTATTAAACGTCTCATGAATGATCAGCCCTACACCCGATGAATATGCGAAAAAACGATTACATCGATTTGCCGGCGATGCCAGGACTTCCTATCGATTTGTCGTGAAAAATTGTCGTTGAATCGACCAGAGAATTTATCACCCATGGAAGGGATATTTTAAATTATAGATTTATTCAAAGTATTGCCAATAATTGCTTAGTGGTAAGCTGTTGGAATATTGGAGCTGATCTACGTGCAATTTTAATGTGGCTGTTACTTATTTTAATGGTGTTTGTCGATGGAAATAAATAGTTGTCTATACATTTATCATTTATGTCGAAGATGCTAATGTAAAGGCGTTACTATGATTTTGAATCATAAGCTAGTTCAAGTTCACTGAGAGAGAAAAATAATAAAAAATTATACCATGCTAGAATGATAATCTGGTGTGATTTCACTGTCTAAGGACTTTTTACTTTCGGAATTACCATTTTGGACAGTGGACTCACGATAAAAATTACCGTTATAAACAGTAAAAATTATAATGTTCGACTTAACTGCTCTAGATAACCATTCTAGCACAATAATTTTTTAAATTATTTTCTCTCTCTCGCAACTATCCACTTAAAATATTTTTCCATCCAATCTACACCAGCATGTACTGAAGATTTTCTTAGGATTCCAAAGTCCCATATTCCTATATAATATTGCACCAACCAAAAATTATGTCTTTAAACCTATGACAATACGTACAAGACGAAAACATAAAATTTGGCAAAACTACTTATTGTCAGCAGCATCAAACCCTCGAAGTTAAGATGGGTCTATAAGACCCCATTAAAAAACACACGTACATGCATAGCAAGCACCTGGAGACACTTTTTTCCCCATTGCTCTAGCAAAATGCATATATGCTCGTACATATACGTGCTTGCGTGTGTAACATATCGACACGCGCCCGCCGTGGTATATACCTTACAGGAGCACGACTCGTGGAATGTGGGCAAACTCGTTAGTTCTCCCGCTCCACTTGCCCATGTAACCATACGCGCACGCCATGTACACCCTTCCAATACGCCATAAAGACGGAGAGTGCAGAGTTTTCAAGAGCAATCACAAGTTGGGAGTCTATACACGGGGGAAAAATCGGCGATAATTCTCGCGCCTCGTCTTGCACACAATTTGCGCTACGGCTATGTGGGGTTTTACAATGTAATATACCCGCGAGGTGAGCCAAGTTACGTTTCCGCGTCGTTGGTACGTTGGGCGATGCCTATCGAGAAATTGACTCGTCGGTGTGGCTCATCGATCCATCGTGCCAATGATGGTTATCTGTAAGGAGAGGCTGTAGCTTGCGTATCGTCTTTTTTTTTTTTTTTTTTTTTTTTTTTCAATAAGACATGTCTGGTTATCATCGAGGTGGTGCGTTGATGGTTTTTGCCAGACGGTATCGCGACTTGGATGGATGGGGAATGCAATCGTGGTATCCCGCTCTTGGCCTCAGAGGTTGATGGTAATCCGTCTGTGTGAACATTTAATTTTTCACTTTTGCAGATACTTGCCTCAAACGAGCTTTTTTTCGAACTTTATTATGTACGTAGATTTTGTTTGGAATAACTTTTAGTTAGGGAAAGATTTATCATTGTGCAACTGTATTCTATATCGGTTCAAACATTAATGTACTTAGTTTCGAGGAATTGGTATTAAATCCCGAAAATTAATTGATTCTCCCATAACTTGAAATTTAATTTGTACATTTAGTTTATTCATAGAATTTTTTAGTTCAAAGTTAGCTTTAAATTATTTTTCAGGTGTTGAACACAGTATACCTACTATGTCTTATTACACGCGTACATCAGTTTAGTTGCTTTACATGTTGAACTTGTATGCTTAGGAATCACCTTTTGTGTCTTGAGGGGTAGTATTAAACGTTTCAGAAGTGTATCGATATGTAAGTAGGACTTACGTATATACTTCCTGAAATTACTAATCTGCTTCGTTTTTAAGATTTTTTTTCCTTTAAGTTTCTCATTTCTAAGAAAACAGTGTTGTCTTGAGGTAGTTCTTGCGTGAAATGAAAACCAAGGAATTCCATTGAGCTTAATTTCTGCCATAGTTGATATTATAATTGAAAACATTACAGTTAACAGAATATTCAATTTTAGATTAAATAATTTAAAAACTCATGTTAAAAGGATTCCAATTAAAAAATTAAACAGTCAGTGTAAACAATGTTTAGATTATTAGAATAGTGTTAACTGCATATAGGGCCAACTTTCGTCTCTAACACCTTTAAGATCTTTTAACATCGAAACAATGACAATTTTAACAACTGTTGTCGTATTAGAATGTAATTACCAACGTAAAATTATTTAAATCGCCGTTCAACCTGATTGAAGCTAATTTGATCCTTAAAAACCTATCATAGTTTATTTATAAATAAAATCACAACGCAGTGACCCTGGTTGATGAGGTTCTGAGTATAAGAACTACCTCAAGTTCTAAGAAATGTGTGGTGTTATCATATTGCTGAGTTTAACGTGGATTCGCCTTTTGAAATAATTATCACCACTATCAAGATGTGTACTTAGCTGTACCATGAACTTAAGCACGTGAGAAATAAATATACAGGATTTAAAATATGCTTCAGGTTGCAAAGCATAAAAACTTTCGTACAAAGCAACTCAAGCGAGAAACTTAAGAGTCGATGGAAGTGTTGAAAATTGATTGTCTCCAGTTAATTAAGAACTTATAAACCCCTTTTGAAGAATTAAACATTAGTTACGAGTATCTAAGGAGTTTGTCCAAGTTTTTAAAATAAACAATTATAGTTTTAATTTGGATTACTTATACGTTGAAATGGAAATTGAATATTTGAGTAATCTACATACTCGTTGGTAAATATAAAAGTGGTTGTTCCAGATTAAGAAGACAAAGTTTTATAATTAACAATGAGGAGAATTTTTAATTATTCTGTATAAGTAATAAATAATTTTTCCCATCGTCATACAAACATCCAGACTATGTTGATTCACTCGTCGTTCTTCAAACTTTCCCCGATTCCAGTGAAAAACGAGAGTAGTAAAAAAAAAAAATAATAAAAAAAAAATAAAAGTGCTGAAGAAGCACACGACCTGCACCCAACGGGAACATCCGCATCCGTAACGCGGCCACAATGCNTTTTTTTTGGATCGACTACGTTTTTTTTTTAATTGAAAGAAAATATTTAATTGAATGAGGGTAAAGAAATTTTCTTTGATTCAAAGCATGGCATTTTGATTGTGTCTAACATTTCCGGTTAATATGATTAACCGATTCGTAGATGCGATGTAAATAATTATTAGAAAATTGAGAAATGAATTGTTTAACGAATGAGATGTTGACTACTATCATGTATCCAATTAATTTTATAAAGTATTTTGCAAGAATAACATTCCTAACGTATTTGGAGTTTGATTTTATTTGTAATGTTCTTATGAGTTCAAGTGCGTAGGATCAAAGCATGAATAAATAAAAAATGCATTAGTTAGCGAAAATAGTTGAGTTTTGAAATTTGTCTATGATATTAAATAATAGATCAAACAATGAATGATAAAAAAATGGAAGAGTTCAATGGCTGTATCACGGGTGTTTCTTCAAGTTTTTTTCTAAATGATGCAGAATCAACGAATTCGACATCACTCAGCGATCAGAACACGCTCAATATGAATTACGCCTTACTATCAGCTAAGGTAATCATGCCAAAACAAATTTTTACAAGCAATAATTAAAAGTTTTCACTGAGAAATTAAATTTGTTAAAAAAAAACATTAAAAAAATTTTTAGATAGGAAAAGAATATAAGGGAATAATATAATAGTTAGTTCTTCTTATTAATATCCTATATGTCCTTTGGTGATCAAGTAACATATATTTGATTATTTACAGAATTCTACTAAAGTATTTCAACTAGTTACATTTTTTTTGTTCTAATTTTAACAAATGACTTAAACGATGACTTTGTATCGTTGAATATTAGGAAATGATAAGACATTGTTAAATATTTATGACTAAGCTATTGAAAACTAAAAAAGATAATGTTTTAAAACCTAAGTCGTAACAAAATTTTTATCATTTCACTCAGTTGTAAATGTTAAACTAATGGATAACTTTATTTTTTCGTAGTTCGTAACAAACATTTTCTCATCTACATAAACATGAATTTTCGATACTCGCCAAAGGTTTGCTTCTCCGAAACATTCAATCGTTGCGTTCCCTTACCTACGTCCTGAAATTTTCAAAAATTATCCCACCGCAGCCACATTGACTATATATTGACTGGGTTTTCTCTTCAAAATATACCTGCACTGTACATGTGGTTTCCCAAGCATTTCCAAGCGGCCATCGGTATAGGCTTTTAGTCTCTCATGAGCAGTCAAGACGCATAGTACTTATATACAAACAAGGAATAGTGGCGAGAGTGAAGATAAACCGTACGACGTGGTCACTGTATTGGTGCATCCAGTAAAACGACGCAGTAGATTTTCATTTTCCATCTATAAGGTGAGACTCCCCATCATATTTTGTTCACTTTTTTTTATATATTTCTCTGAATCTTAAAGAAAGTCACGATCGTCCTTTTCTTATTATTACATGCAGTCATTTAGTTTATAAAAATTGTTAATATCCCTACCAAATTCTGTATAATGCATTGAAGCGTCGTTTTGGAGTTAGTAAACAACAGCCATTTTTCGAAAATTGTCCTTTCAATGAAATCAAATGATTTTTTACAGGATTGTTGGAATATTAGTTTAAATAGTACTAGCGACAAAAATTTGTATGGTATATCTGAATTCAATTTTAAGTTGGTAAAAATGATATCTTATGTTTTTTTTTGACAAAAATAAAAAGCCATTTCGATGTCATTCCTTAATTATGAGTAAGAACATTTTTTACAGAATTTTTTTATTTACGAGCTAATATTGATTTTATTTTTTTACATCCCTTCCAAACAAACAGTATTTTTTTTTTTTTTTTGCTACAAACTGATGAGTGATCGACTCATAGAAATTATTACTTTACCTTTTCAAAGCAACAGCATGAAACTAGTATCAACTGAAATAAAAGTGATTTATTTCACCCGATGTTATTTGTTTTTGGTGTGCTACGATGTCATTCAAACCGGCTTAGAGAGTAAAATCATAACAACTTTGCCGTTCACTCCGAAAAATTCAAAAATTTCACAACGTTGCCACGTTTCTTCCAAATGAAATGCTTTTCATTAGCTGCAACAACGTCAACTGTGACTCATAATATTTCAAATTTGGATGCAATACTAAAATACGAGACTTATGGTGTTACAGTGACACTGTCCTATGCTTATACTCACTGAGCAACCCAATTCTTTGATTCAAAAGAAATTTCTTTACCCTCATTCCGTTTAATTTAATATTTTTTAATGAATGAAAAAAGTATAAGTTTACTTTATTAAAATTTTTTTTTTTTTNTTTTTTTTTTTTGGATCGACTACGTTTTTTTTTTAATTGAAAGAAAATATTTAATTGAATGAGGGTAAAGAAATTTTCTTTGATTCAAAGCATGGCATTTTGATTGTGTCTAACATTTCCGGTTAATATGATTAACCGATTCGTAGATGCG
Source organism: Copidosoma floridanum (assembly GCF_000648655.2). The sequence goes on along the minus strand of NW_019384238.1, from coordinate 609,497 downwards.
ATGTAAATAATTATTAGAAAATTGAGAAATGAATTGTTTAACGAATGAGATGTTGACTACTATCATGTATCCAATTAATTTTATAAAGTATTTTGCAAGAATAACATTCCTAACGTATTTGGAGTTTGATTTTATTTGTAATGTTCTTATGAGTTCAAGTGCGTAGGATCAAAGCATGAATAAATAAAAAATGCATTAGTTAGCGAAAATAGTTGAGTTTTGAAATTTGTCTATGATATTAAATAATAGATCAAACAATGAATGATAAAAAAATGGAAGAGTTCAATGGCTGTATCACGGGTGTTTCTTCAAGTTTTTTTCTAAATGATGCAGAATCAACGAATTCGACATCACTCAGCGATCAGAACACGCTCAATATGAATTACGCCTTACTATCAGCTAAGGTAATCATGCCAAAACAAATTTTTACAAGCAATAATTAAAAGTTTTCACTGAGAAATTAAATTTGTTAAAAAAAAACATTAAAAAAATTTTTAGATAGGAAAAGAATATAAGGGAAAGGAAAAAGAGTACATTCAAAGAGAAGAATATATTTTGGAATCATTATTAAAAGAAAATGCTGAATTAAAAAGTAAGCTGTTTGAAAAGTCAGGAAAACATCAATCTTCTCCTCATAATGAGTTGTCCGTGATTTCTTCAATTATGAACGAGCAAAAAAAACACGGTGAACTTCTTAGCCGGTTAAAGGATTTAAATGAGGTAAACCCAATAAAATTTACTACAATAAGTTACTTAAATAAATTAAAAAATGCATGAAAAAAAATATATTTTAAGGAACCAAGCGATATAAATTTGTCAACTAACAGTGATTCTGCAACTCTGACTGTGCACCAAAGCGAAGAGGATGATATTGAGGTCATCATTCCAGCAAATGGTGAATTCACTGGATATCAGAACTTTTTAAGTGATACATTGTCAGATCAAGAAAGTTTTTTCTTAAAAAATAACAGTGACTTGGTCGAAACATTACATGGCAACAAAAAGTCAGCAACTAGTAGCAGTCTCTGCAGCAGCACTTACGATTTCTGTGATGACTTTGAGAACCAGCCACGAAATACAGATGTTCAAGACGGGGAAAAAAAGTTAGAGGTAACAACCGGAAGTATTCATGAGATTTTATTGGTAAAACCTCGTTTCTACTTTCCATTTATTTGTCAAAAAACCTGCCTGCACACGGTCCGTTGAGAGTATGCTAGTTGGGGTGAAAAATAATAACGTCAACGATGGTGTTCCTATACTCTCAACGGGCCATGTGCACATGGCGCAAAAAGGTTTTTCAGCACTATTTATACTTTTCGTAATTTTGTTGAAAACATAGCACTTACGAGATCAACCGATAATAATACAAAGCAATGTGAGGGATGATAAATTGAAATTTCAAGAGTCTCCTATCAAGTTCACAACTCCACCGTTTAAAAACGAATGTAGATCGATCGAAATATTGAGTAGCCCCACAACAAACGAAAACAACAAAAGTTACAGTATTTGTCATGATGATGAGAATTATGTACCAAAGATAGTGGTAGAAGAACAAATTGTGGAGTCAGATATAAATGTTAAAGAAGCCGAAGTATGTTGTGTTGAAGAGTGCAGTATTGAAATGCCGAGTCCAGCTGTAAAAAGTGTGAGTATACAATGTTTGCACTAAAACCTTAGGAATTAGATAATGCTTAAGTTGGACAGTCAACCAAAATAATTTTCTTTACTCACTTTCAGAATTTAAAGAAAGAAAAACAAAAACTGTTGGAAAATTTAAAAATGACATGTGAAAATATGGTGAAGTCTTTTGAAAAAACACTAATCGAGAATCAAGCACAGTCACCGATGGTAAGTAGAGGAGCACTTAATTTTTTTTTTTTCTATTGCAAATTGTTTTCATTTAAACTTTGTTTCCAGGACCATTCACGAGATTTTATAACAGAGATGGACGGAATAAATCCATCTCACAGGATACCAAAAAGCAAAGAAAGTGTTCATCAAAAAGACGTAAGCGAATCATTTTGTAACACCAAGGAATCATTTCAAGTGCACACATTCTAATTAATTAATTCCTAATGCATTGCAGAAAACCATCGTTTCTACAGCGTCCACATCGCTCGAGTCAACAAAAACCCCCACAAAGGTCCAAAAATCCAATTCTCTTAATGATAGCTCGTTTGCTGGAAGTAATAACCAAGACTTGACAACATCAACCATGATGCCAGTAATACTCCAAGCAAAAAACTCATCACAACTCAATATCTCTGCTTTGGCCCTACAAGCGACTTGTGACTTAGACGAGCTAGAGAGAGAGTCAGAGATACTGGTAAGAGTAAATCTTTCGCCTCGTTCAATATACCACTTAGTTGTCAAGTCAAAACTATCCTACTTTCTAGGCTCCTACCAGTGAGAACCAGAGATGCTCAAGTCCAGGAAGTGTTACGGACTGTCAGGGATCGCATGAAATGTCATCTGCAAAAAGCACTTCTCGCAACTTAAAGTATTCAATCGATGAATCCCTGTCGATCGGTAGACCAGACAAACTATCTGTGTTGTGTTCAGCTTTGAATAAGTTACGGCACAATATGGTCCACGAACGCCTAAACGAGATGTCAATGATGATGGAAAATTTGGAAGAAGCTCTCAAAGAAGGGACTTTATCAGACATTGGCGTGAAAGCTTATCAAGATATGTTCATGGGATACCGTAAGAATTTTTTGTCTGACAATCAGAATGTCATAGAAGAACAAGAAATCATCAATAACATTGCAGTAAACTATCGTGACATGTTTTACAAATGTCTTTCCTTGCGCAAAGAACTGGTTGCCCACAAGCAGTACGAGGAAGAACTGAAGAGTAAAAACGAATTGAAAAGCAATATTAGTGTTGTCAAACAGTATGAAAGGCAAATAGGTGGCCTTCGTGCATCCATCCAAGATTTGTTGCAAGAAAAAAGTATAATAAAGAGGGGCGTTGAAGAGTACATATTAGACGTAGAAGAGCAAAATAACGAAGACAAGGAAAAGCTGCGTCTGGAGTATGAAAGAAAAATGCGAGAAATCGAGGATGACTACATCGAAGAGTTGAGAGTACTGCAAGTGCAGAATCAAGAACTGGCTAATGAACTTACCATCAGTGCTAAAAATTTCAAACTTGCACAGAAACAAATCACTGAGGATCGGAGTTTGTACAAAGAAAGGATTAGTGAGTTAAAACAACAATTAGAGACAACCAGAGAAGAGTTAGAAAAGGTTAAAAAAGAGAGGGAAAATGACAAATCGGCTCAAAGTGGGTTAGAAAATACAATTAAAAACCTCGAGTCTTTGAATACAGAATTTTCAAGAGCAAGTCAGGAACAATCGTGCGAGTTGGCGAAAAAAACAGAGGAAATATGCCGCATTGACAGGGAAAACAAGAGCTTGCTACGAGTTTATAATCAAATGAAATCGAAGAGCGACAGTTTGAACATTGAGTTTACCAATATGAACAATGAACTCCAGCGTATGATCAAAGTGTCAGAGGATTTGGGATTGAAAAATGTTGCGTTGCAGGCTGAGGTAAGTGATCGTTATTTTTATAAATATACACTTAATCTTATACGATAAATCACTCGATATGATTCGTAGATCTCAGAATTTTTTAAATTAGCTATCTTAAAAAAGTTATACATGCTGTAATATAACATTGGATTATAAGTAAACAATTTTTCAATGAGAATAATCATTTGAGTAATAATATTTTCAAGCATACTACAACCAAGCATCTTTTACGTGTGGATAATTTGTTTTATAGATTTTTGGTACAGCATTTGTATTTTTTTTAAAGTTCCGATCTAAAGAATTGTATAATTATCGATGGTATACTGATAATTTTGATTAATTATTGTTTTACATTTGTACAGAGTTTAATAATTTTATTAACTAAAAAAGTCTTGTACATCACAGTTTCATACAAATGTAAATAATGGTATTAATATTTATTTTTTAGGTCAATAGTTTGAGAAGCTGCAAAGTTGATAATGAAAAGTTGGAAATGAAAATTAAGAATCTAAAAGAAGAAGAAGTTAATTACTTGAGAACGATTGAAATGTTGTCACAGCAAATACAAGTTCAAGACGAAGAAACTTAATAACTGAATGTACATAGTTATAACGTGGTGAAAAAATTAGTGCATGTCGTTTCGATTTCTAATGTTTTTTTGTTTGTTTTATTTTTTTGCGCAAAAGTTATTGTTACACATAATATTATATATACATTGTGCTGTGATTATCCTTAAAATAATACGTACTTCTACATTATTATTTTTTAGTATTATCTGTCACACCTTTAAAATCAATTTAATTATTTCGATCTTTTATTATTTATGTTATAAGTCTCATTTAATTTCAAATAAAGATCATTTGGGTTAACATTATTCATTTTGTTTACCGCTAAATTCACCGTGAACACTAAATTTTTATTCAGAAGATTGACTAGGTATTAAATTATGTGGCATAGCCAAAAAAAATCACTTTTACAAGTATAAATACTAACTATATCATGGATACTGAAACACTTCTACGATATTAATTTGGTCTACCGTTAAGGAGACTAATATTACCTTAATAAAATACCCATGTAAGTGAATATTTTTAATTCGCAATTCAAATTCAAGTATACATTTTTATGTCTTATAGAATTTCGATTAGTAAAAACTATGGCAAGTCCAAAAACAACATTTTTCAAAACTGTGACTGACTGGTTTTTTATTGAAAAATTAGTTATGTATGAAATTTGTTATCCTCCGATTCACTTATATATTATCATATTTCTGTTTTGTAGCTTACAACCTTTTTTTATTATTTAGCTTCGTTTCACAACAGAAAGTAAAATAAGAATGACGTGTACTGGGGAGTCTTCGTATCTTGTAAAAAGCGACAACAAAGCTGCAGTTCAACGCAGATACGAGTGCTCGTGATGTGCGCTGTTTTCCATTCGGCTGTCCTCGGCGCGTTTCGGTCTTCATTAAATGCTGTTTCTTTCTTTTTCCCTCTCCCGCATCAGTACTGGGATCAAAATTATACCACTACAGTTATAAAGTTAACTGAGAGCTAGAAATGAAAAAGTAAAAGCGTTCGAGAATCGGAGAATCACTGCAGCCCGCGTCGACGAAAGATACAAAGAGGTCCGCTCCCCATATCAAATGCAACTGGTATGTTAAACAGTCGTTTTGCATTAGTAGTTTAAGTAGTTTTAGTTTTTTTGTTTTTTTTTGTTTTTTTCTAAACAAGTATTCTGGTTTTTTTAACAAACATTGGTGGCCATACGTGTTGTGCTTAAATCTGTGACATAACCGAGGACATAACGAAGTGATAACTGGTGATTTTTATCAGTCAATGGATACGTTATTTTTTTTTTCATTTGCTTTTTTAATCTTTCGGTATTCCAGAAGGGCCAGAATGTGTGTGTTTATACGATTCGTTAAAACATAAATATTCTATTTTAATTCAATCTCACATTAAATCGATTTAAAAATATAAAAAGCAGCTATTGCCTACTAAAAGTGTACGTATTTAAAACAAAATAGTATTTCAAATGCTGAGTGTATCGTATTATATAGGTTAGTCAAAGTGTAACACGTGGTGAATCTAAAAATAAATTGACGTTGCAGTGGTAAACGAGGAAAATTTTTTCATTATAATTTTCAAGCTACGGAATATCAAAGATAATGATTGTGTGCAACGGCAAGTTAGTTGAAAGTTTTAGGTCATCCCACACACGTGTGAAAGAGAAAGGGAGTAAAATGTCGTTACGTATTGGAAGAAACCCGTTTTAAAGCTTGCACGAAATTCAAATCAATAAATAAGTGTGTCGAATTTCATAACACCAATGGGTATTAGATATATTTTTTAAAAGGGGGGTATTGGGTTATCGTTTTTTTGGGTAAAAGTTTGTTTTGTAAATATAATCTTGAAAAAAAATGACACGAGTCAGTAATCAATACACGTTTCAATTTTAGAAGTACGATTTTTTTTTTAATGTAAATGAAAATTTTTATGTTTATACACAGGCATTTAGGGACTGTCTCCTTAATTTTTATGGCCACTACTTTTAAAAACTTTTCATGCAGTTTATTTTTTTTTCTTTACACTTAAAAATGTCTTTTGTTTGCCGAGTTCTAGATTAAAGTTATCGAAAAATTTAATTTTATCATAGCACAAGTGATTACAATGAAATCGAAAAAAGTAAACAACCCATATCCACAGAAATGGTAAATATACCTATTCAAAAACAGTTTTAGTATTAATCACTTAGTTTTTTGCAGCATGACTATTTTTTCAATAATTTGAATGAAATTTTTGGAACCTTCCTAATTCTAACTTCAAATAAAAATAATGGAGGTGCAAAATTAAATTGAACTGTGCCATACGAGTACAAAAATTTATTTTATGCAAGCGTAAAGTAGTCGTATGTGAGAAGCAAAAATAAGCAAAAAAATCAGTAGTTACTATTACATACAATGTTAGGCTATTGTTACCTTGTCCTTTGCTTAATACCTATCCTCCATGAAAAATTCCATGAGGTTTAAGTATAGCCTTTTTTCCAAGCATTTGATTCGTTGACGCATAGTCAAGTGGTATTAATTAGGCGGAAATTTCGAAATATTTTACGTACTATCATAATTATTATTAGCATTGTCATAACATAAATTTCTTGAAAAAACAAACGTGGTAAAATTATACACAACTGATGGAGAAAAATCAACGAACTATGTCGTATTTTCTCATCTACCTTGACCAGTTCGAATTTCATTATAAAAGTTAAAATAAAAACTCAAACAGAAAAACGTGTTACCTACTTTCTACTCATTAACGCCCGACTCGTTTGCACAATCGTTCTAGCTACCAAAAACTCCGAACTCAACGTAACCCATCGTTATTCCATGTTTCAGAAAATCATCTAAAAGGGGGACAACCAAACACACAAGAGCAAAAAAAAAAAAAAAAAAAAAAAAAAANAACTATGTCGTATTTTCTCATCTACCTTGACCAGTTCGAATTTCATTATAAAAGTTAAAATAAAAACTCAAACAGAAAAACGTGTTACCTACTTTCTACTCATTAACGCCCGACTCGTTTGCACAATCGTTCTAGCTACCAAAAACTCCGAACTCAACGTCACCCATCGGTAAACCATGTTTCAAAAAATCATCTAAAAGGGGGATAACCAACCACAGAAGAGCAAAAAAAAAAAAAAAAAAAAAAGAAAAGACAAAGCAAGATGTTCTCCCGAGTCCAACAAGCGTCGAGAACCCTTAACAGAAACACAAGCCGTGGCTACTTGACAGACCTGGTGCGCGTGGTGGAGGTGGGCCCCCGAGACGGCCTGCAGAACATAAAAACGCCCCTGTCCACGGAGACGAAGGTCGAGCTCATAACGCGGCTGTCAAAAACGGGTCTGCGCTCCATCGAGGTGACGAGCTTCGTGTCCCCAAAGTGGGTACCACAAATGGCGGACAGCGCCGAGGTGCTCAATGCCATACCAGCCATCCCAGGTGTCGACTACTCGGTCCTCGTGCCCAACACCAAGGGCACCCTCAACGCCATCGAGCACGGCGCCAAGGAGGTGATTGTCGTGGCTGGGGTCACCGAGGGCTTCACCCGGGCCAACCTCAACTGCTCCGTCGAGGACAGCCTCGCCCGCATCTCCGACATCCAGCGCGTTTGCGCCGAGCACCGGGTGCGCGTGCGAGCCGCGCTCTCCTGCTGCCTCGGCTGCCCCTACGAGGGCAAGGTCGACTTCAAGGTCGTCGCTCGGCTGGCCGAGGCGTTGCTCAGGGCCGGCTGCTACGAGGTCAGTCTGGCGGACACGATAGGCGTGGGCACGCCCAAGGGTATCGGCCGGATGCTCGGGGAGGTGAGGGCAGCTGTTGGGGGTGACGTTTGGCGCTTCGCCGCGCACCTACACGACACGTACGGCCAGGCCCTGGCTAACGTGTACGAGTGCCTGAACCAGGGGGTGCGGGTGTTCGACTCGTCGGTCGCAGGACTCGGTGGGTGTCCTTACGCGCCCGGGGCTACCGGCAACGTGTCGACCGAGGATCTGTTGTACCTGTTGCACGGACAGGGCATGCAGACGGGCGTTGATCTCGACAAGGTGGCCGAGGTCGGGTGGTTCATCAGTCGACAGATACCGGCCGACAACTGCTCCAGGGTGGGAAAGGCACTGCTTGCCAAGGATAGTGCTCGATGCTATGCAAAAGGACAAAGTTCGTGATAGTAGTATACGATTTTTGTTGTTTACGGTGTTGTTGGTTCATTCCAGTGTACAGTGATTGTTCATTGGATTTTTCAAGTTGGCTGGATAGTTTTTATATTGACTCAAGATTTTTTTTTCTTCAAGATGATTCATGCGAGTTTTTTTGTATGTGTACCGGACTTTACAATACAAGAGAGATTATAGGTTTTTTTTTTATTTTTATATGTATAATACGACAGTTTGACGATGTTGCAAAGCAGGATGGATTTGAGCTGGGAAAATAGGGTTAACTTTATTGTTTTATGTAATTTTTTTGTTTTGTTTTTTTAGATCGATTTGTATACGTTGAAGAAACTGTCGTGTGTGACGTGTTAATTCGTGTTGTAAATATTGTTGTAGAAAAATTAAATGTTCAAATAATTGTGTATCCATGTGCGTTTGAAATTTGACAAGACATTTCTAATGAATATTAATAAATATAATAGAAAGAATATCCATTTGCCTTGTATTTATTTCAGAATTTTTCGTGCTTGCGAGTTGCACCCAATACTAGTAGTTTATCGTGAGTTTTGGGTATTAGTTTTTGAGGATTGGTGAGAAGTTCATCCACATAAAATTTATTGTAAAAACGGGATATAGGGATCTTTTCTAGCTAATCCATCAACAAATCGAGAAATAATCGTAATGTTCCCGTGCTAAACTTAACTCACGTTACTCGTTGATGACTAATGCGCTAATATTCAGCCCTAACGAGCTGCCGATGGCGTATCCATTTTTTCCTACGACACGCACGCACTTATAATAAACACTAAAGTTGCCCCGAGCCGGATGTCCCCACTTTCGATCGTAAAGTAATTTCGGGAGGTTGTACGTGCACGAGATCGCTCCGTATGGTACTGTCCCAGTTGCTGCTTCTAGGCTCGCAACGACTGATTGTTTGATGGCCCAAGTTTTTTAAGGACACACCTGCTTTGCCATTTGTAGTGCAGGCGAGAGAGAGAAAACGGGGTCAATTAATTGGAGATGAATAAAATCTCGCTGCATAAGTCAATGGCTATCAGTTGGAGTGTAAAATCATCACGCGAACCGGTCGGGTGGAGAAGGGGTGATTTATCGCTTGGTGCTTTTTTTTTAAATATCGTGAGAGACCGCCGTGAGGCTCTCGAGTTCGTTCTATATATGGAGAAAACTTGAGCGCGAGTGCTGCTGAAAAAAAAAAAATGATGTCATTTGATTTTAATGGAGATTTTTATACAGGTTGCTACGATTTTTTAACTTAAAACAATAGTTTTTGGGTTTTGGTTTGAAAAGTGCAGATTTTATTTTTAAAACGTTTTTACTTATAAATCATTATGCCTTTTTTTTCCGTTTTGGATTTTTCAGAAATTTTATTCCATTTTTTAATTATTAGCGAAATGCTGAAGCAAAAACAGTTATTTATACCTTAGTGTTCCATGTAGAGTTTCATCAATCCAGGCTTAAAATGTTCCTATTTCAAAATTTATGGTAGCTCAGAAACTAAAAAGTATGGTTTTACCTTACGAACGTTCCAAAAACAAATCATTTCTTAATTGAATAAAACTGATTTTTGCTGTTTTTCAGTAAAAAAAAAAAAATAATAATACACACACGTACACACATATTATGTAAAAAACAAAGTTATGAATCGTAAGTGTATACACGTGCAAATCATACCTATACTTTTCGCAAAGTTCTTTCGCCCGCCAAAGCTCCTCCTCGGGCTTGACGCACGTGCGGAAATCCGTGACCCAGGCAAAGTGCCTCCACCTGCCCAGGAAGGTGCTCTGGTCCCAGAGCGGCTTGTCCAGATCCAGCCTTTCCCCGTTGCTCGCCATTATAAAACTAATGCCTCGAATTTCTCCGGAAATGTATTATTATTGTATCCCTGCAAAAGATGCATCATTTTTATACATATATATATATCTTTCAATATACAACTTATAATAGACATTTGGCTTATTTTGTCTCGTTCGCGTTCGTACCGCACACGCATGAATTNATATAAATAGAAAAAAATTATCAGTTATTATTTCATAATTTTTTGAACAATACACACAAGATCTTATGTCATAAATAATTGTAAAAAATAATTTAGTAGTATTTGATTTAGTACTTATTGAAATATATTGACAACTATTATTTAAAAACAAAAAAAAATATTACTCTTGCAAAATTAAAATTCAAAATTTTCAATTAAAATACTAAAAAAAATTAGTTGTATAAAATTTTATTACTGTAATCTCAGTGCAAAAAATAAAGTTGATGTCTAATATTGTTTTCCAAACACAAAGCAAAAGAATAGAGCTTGAGAAAGCTTTGCTGTAAGTAATTGTAATTGAATGCAGTATTCTGTCGACACTATTAGTTAAAAAACCAGTTGGTTGATTGTTGTAACAAAGCATATATAACCTATTGAATACAAAATTAAACAATACAAAAAAACTGATATATTAAGATACACTTTATGCATGTTTTTAAATGTTTAGGAAAATTTTGCTAGTTATTTTGTATTAAGAAACACTAATCTGACACAGTTTTTAACAGTTTTTAATTTTAACGCTGGTTGTGCTCAAAANCACCCTTCCCGCAGAGGACATCCATTCGAGACGCGGTATTGAAAACTCGCGTGCCGGAGCGCTAAAAACTCGCGCTGTACACCCCAACCCCACGTGTAGAGAGAAAGAGAGCACAAAGGCTTTCGGGGAGTATATTAACATCCGGAAGAGAGAGAGAGAGAGAGAGAGAGGAAAACAGGAGAGAATTCACGTATACCCGTGAGTTATGGACGACTTGGCTGTTATGTTGGGTACTTTATAAAAGTTGGTATAACCAAACCGAAAAATTAGTTAACAATGTACTGAAAATAAACAAATAAATAAAAAAAATGGCCTGTATCGTATTAATACCAAAAAAAGGAATATTAAATATTTTGTAATTAAAGAAAAATTTTTCTTGTAAACCTTAGTTACGTACTGGATTCACATAATCTTTTTGAGAAATTTTTGAGAAACAAACAACAGTCATGTAAGAAATAAATTCAAATCTAAAAAATGCAACTTCCGCGCGCTTTTTAGTGAGAGAATTATTTCTAAACAACTTATTTCTATCATAAAAAAATAAAATGATTAACTAAATAAAAAAACCAAAAGTAAGGGACCAAACGAAAGATCGCTTTTGAAAATATCTACAAAACTTTTGACAGCATCCTTCCAAGTAAGTATATAGTCCGTAAAAAAAATTTTTAACTCACTACAAAGATCCAGAGTACACCCCCTGCTAACACCAAAACTTACGTGAAACAAAAAGCAGAAGGAAAAAGCTCATCAATAAAGCGAAAACAAAAACACTTGTGCTCTCTCATTACGCCACCACAAATCCTCTCTCCACAAAAAAAATAAAAAAAAATAAAAAATCTCCAATGCATATGCAATAGCACCAAAACTTTTACAGATGATAACAGGAAGATAGCGCACAAAACGCTCTCGCGCTTTCTTCGCGTGACTCGCTTCATTTCGCGCACGCATTGCGTGTGCGGGTAAGTTCTCTCGTGTGCACGATGCAAAACAAAAAAAAACAAAAAAAAAAAAGAAAAGGCAAAACTATTTTGAGAGAAATAGAAAGAAAGGAAAGGCGCATGATGCGACCGCGGGTGCTCATTACGCTCATCGAGTAAATTTTTTTTTTTTGTTTGCAACTCAGGTGCACACGCATGGAAGGAGACGGAAGATCCATTAAGGCGAACGCAGCGTTTACGACGCCGAGGATAAAAGATCCGCTATACACGTGGAGCGGATACATCCAACGGTCCGCACGCGCGTGTGTAATTTTGTTTAAAAACAAAACAAAACAAAGCAAAAAAAAGTGCACGTAATAAACTTCAACTTTGGAGCATACGAGGGGTAATTCATGATTGTGCAACACACGATTAGGGCACATGGAAGCGTGTAATGCTATTTGGGGAAATGAGGGAGTAGTATACGGTTTAGGCTCATTAGACGCGGGGGCCTTTTCCGGAGGAAAAGAACCGGTACAATACAAAGAGGGCCTCCTCAGTGCGGTTGAAGTAGACTCATTATTATGTGTATCACGTGATGATGACGAGAATAAGTAATAAGTATTATATTGGTACATGATTGCGCAGAGAGAAACATCGCGTCACGGTGGAACCACGTTTTTACGATATTGCACTCGTTGGAGCCAACTCGTTTCATAGGTAATAATATCATTTTTACGATCTTTTTAAACTGCATATTTTTTCTTTTTCAATTCTGTACATCACCTACATAAGCTGCTGAATCGTAAAAAGCATGGTTATAAATTTCAATTAAAAAAAAAAAAAAAAAAAAAAAAAAAACAAATTTGTTTTTGTTACCCCGATAACAACATCGCGGGGCCCGATTGTATCAGCCGAAATTGCTTGTAATGCGTTCATCAAAGAGATTTCATTACGAGCCCTAACGAGTACGCCGGTGGAGCATCAAGCCCCGATGTTATCGCGATACCCGACCTCACCACCCATTAATTACCCCCACGGACCTGCCGATCGCAACAATCACCTTTCCATTCAAGCCTGCAAAGGCAGGACAGGCTCAACGCTTCCTCCTCCGTTGCGAGCACGTGCTCCAGCCAACCTTGACCCGACGCTCCAAGCTAAGTATCCCCGCGTTCAAGGAGGAGGACCTCAGCCGACCTTCGCGGCGCGCTACAGGACGAGGCAAGCGCCGGGACTTCAAAGCTCACGGCCTTGCCCTTCGGCCGCAGGCCCTTTTCTTCTCCCTCCTGCGGGCGTCGATCTTTATATCGTTGTGTGCATCGAGAGATACTGCAGACGTACGTGTACCTACACACACATTGGAGAGCGCAGGACTTTGTTTTTCAGTGTTGCAGGTTTTTGTTTTTGCGATCGGCAGGAATGCATGTTATAAAGCACATCGGGATGAATTTATATCATAGGCGCGCGCGCGGATGATGGTTTTGTTTTGTTTTTGTTTTGTTGGGATGTATGTAACGTATGGGGCTCGTGGCTTGGTAGTCCCCTCCCCCTCTTCCTCTCGCTATCTTTTCATTTACGAGTGTAGTGGGTCTTGAGCAAACGTTGTATCGCGGGTACCCACTTACTTTATATTGCTTTATATGGATGTATTTTTAATGACTAATGAAAAATTTTTTTTTTTTTTTTTTTTTTTTTTTTTTCTTTTTTTTTTTTTTTTTTTTAGGAGTTCCCAAAGTAGCCCTTAAAACCATCTTCCCTCGTCGGATAAAGCGCCACTTGTGGTTAGCTTGATGATACTCAGCTATTGATGGATTGATTAGGATAATTAAAGACGTAGTGTAATATGTACTACATAGAAATATAATCTTTTTTTTTTTTTATCAAGGCAAAAATATTTACATAAAATTTTGTTTCCTTTCTGTTTTCAGTAATTTTTGCTACCAATGATAACGTTTTTTTGATAGAGACGAAATTATCCTTATTAATTTGAGCTAGAGCACACAGCCAACATAATTCACTCTGCGTCAACCCTAACGTAAACTGGGACAGCATTCACTTTAAAATCGGCATTTTTCTTTATACAAACCAAGCGCCGATTCAACGGGTGGTCGGGCACATTGTACTCCGACAAAATTACAAAACACGAAACACTCGTACCTGTAAAAGCGAAAAAATCTGAGCGTCCAATATTTTCTCGAGAACCAAGGCGTATATACACCCTTCCCGCAGAGGACATCCATTCGAGACGCGGTATTGAAAACTCGCGTGCCGGAGCGCTAAAAACTCGCGCTGTACACCCCAACCCCACGTGTAGAGAGAAAGAGAGCACAAAGGCTTTCGGGGAGTATATTAACATCCGGAAGAGAGAGAGAGAGAGAGAGAGAGGAAAACAGGAGAGAATTCACGTATACCCGTGAGTTATGGACGACTTGGCTGTTATGTTGGGTACTTTATATACCCACCATGCGTGCGCGCTTCCCCGCCTGCTCGTGACTGCATGGTAAATGTGCGTGTACATACCTTTTTTTTTTTTGCTCCCACCCTCTATATATATATCCAGGAAGCAGCGAGAGGCGTATTAGAAAACGGGAGCTGGTTATTGTTGCTTTTTTTTTCAAGAGGGAGAGTGCAAATGCATGTGCATTCGTTCGTCGGAGGGGTCTTTTTGTGAGCGGGTCGTCGAGGGTGTCGTGACCGTCGGGAGACTTTAATTCGTGTTTTCGGAAAAAATACGACACGGAGGGTTATTAGCGGCGGTGGACGGGGGGAGGGTCGGAAGAGAGTGACGGAATGGGAGATTTGCGAACGGGGGCGTGGAGGCGCGGCTTTTGCCGAGGGTCGCAGGATTAATGGTATCGGGATTTTAGGCGCGTTTTGTTGAAAAATCACTCCATTAGTTGGGCTTTTTTTTTATTTTTTTCAAATGAACGAAATAATTGCACGTACACTTTTTTTTTATTTATTTATAAGATAGCGATATTTTACACCTGAGATTTATTTATTTAGAGCTCCCTTGATTTGTACGCCACAATGCAAGACTACCGTATGTTTTATCTTTCGCGCATACCCCATAAATACATCGCACAAGTGATGCATACATGGGTACGGAGAAAAAGTAGAGCTTATGTACGAAGAGTTGAGTAAAAAAGTAAAGTAGGTACATGAGATTGTGTATGTGTCTATTGAAATGAGAGGGAGAGGTATACGAGATGCATTGCTGTCAATTAAGGCGTGATTGGATTTTTTTTTTTTCAGCCAACTTGGGGCATTGATAGTCTCTACTCGTTTTCTTTTTTTTTTTTTTTGTACGAAAGAGTCCATAAATCTTTTGAATTAAAATAATTCCTAGAACGCAGGTGAACTTCAATTCAGCTTTATTTGCACAGGATTTTTGAGTAACAGTAATGAGTGGTGTTTGTACAGGGTTTTATTTATTTTTTTCTTTTTTTGTCAGACCTTCAACCCGATTTTAATTTAGTAAGCCCATCAAATAAACCATAAAATAAAATATCGAAAGCGTTTTTTTCCTTTCATGTAAATGAAAATTGATTGAGACAAAATGCACGTAAGTTCGGGAGAAGGGGGTGGGGGCAGGTGACGTATAGAAATAATGAACGCGATGGTGGATCCATGCGACCCTCGAAACAGAACAGCATCGATTCGCGGTTACGTCGCAGAGGACAGGAACAATGCGATCTGCTAAAAATTGCAAAAAAAAAAAAAAAAAAAAACAAAAAACAAAGGGAACGTCGAAGCAATGCACTCGAACAAAGGGGAAAAGAAGAAGACGGCTACAGTGGTGTTATAACGAGGCCCCTTTTTTTTGCTGCCCAACGAAGAAGCGCACACGGAGAGATAAAATGATTGAACGGAATTGTAGACGGTGATGTGCGCATAGACCGTCCTATTGTGAGAATCGGGGGGAGGGGCAGAGGCAAAGGGAGGGAAGGGCGATGCTTAGGACGCAGAGAGAGAAATAATGAACGCCAGGGCCCGGGAAACAATTGAATGCAATCAAGCGAATGTTAATTGATATCGAGCTGCGATGTATTACCGCTTGGCTTGCAGTTTGATGTATTATCTGTCTATTGTGCGTGGGCACGTGTGTTGCTCATGTGCTGGCGAAGGGATGGAGGTGGAAAAAAAATATTTGTCGAAATGGTTCTGTTAGCTCGAAATTACATTATACTGTCAAGATGTGAAAAAAGTAATTGTCATTAACTTTGAAGTTGTTGTTTTTTTTTCTTCAAAACTTTAACCTATCGTCAAAGTTATTCTGAAATTTGATTGATTATAGCCTTTTCAAAAGTTGTCTCGATGGTAGTATTAATTGTACTGTCATTTTTTATAGACATTTTCGTGGCATAACTTTATTATAGTCTTGCAAACATTATCTATCAGCACAGTTAATCGTGTGAAAAAATAAGTCTCGCTTTATTTTGACAATAGCCTTGATCATGTCTGCCAAAAGACTAAGACTAAATATCTGACTGAAATCTAGCTTCTACAAATGAAATCCTTCAACCTTTTTTTTCAAATTATGGTTTAATGGTTTTTCTTTTTCATCTTTTAAAACACGACACAATTTTTTCACTACTTCAAATATACCTTAGATTTACGATAACAATTGTAATGATAATATTTGTAGCTCATAGATTAAAATTATTGCAAATAGATAAGTTACATTCGTAAGGTATATGCAACAATTAATAAACATAAGGTCCATTTTACTGTTAGTAATATAGTTCATTATTTGTATATTTATTAAACGAAGAAAAATCTTATTTATTGCTATATTCACAGTTAATATCCAACGTTTTTGTACATGGCACCTAATAGAAACAACACTTACTTTACATAGTTAAATTACAATAAAACTGAGTCGTAAAAATTATGCAAGACATTTATTAGTACGTAAAAATATTTCCACTAAAAGATAAGGGGCTTAAGACTAAATTATTTTCAAATTTTATTAATACACTAACATAGAGATTTGAAAATCTAACATCTCTAAGTATGCTCATTATTTCTTACATTTAGATATTTTTATTCATGTAATGCTCACTTTGCACTGATTACATTCAAGAAATATTGTTAAACAATCGTTTGAAATAATTTCAATTAATTTGAGTCAAGAGGTTTGGCATTTTCCGATCAGCCAGACTTTAGTAATACATTTGACAGAGAAATAGTCAAAATTGTCATCAGATCAAAAAAAGACTTTTATTTCTTACACGGTTTTTATGATGATTTTAAAATACTTTGAAATAAAATGTTTTTTAGTAAGTAGGTTATTTTTTGTTACTTCATAGTAAATATTGAACAAAATTTTTCAGCCAAATTTTTTTTTGCATAGAGAATAAAATGTATGATCAAGTATTGAAAAAAATACTATTTAAGTGCTTGGTATTCATTTTTAATTCTTTTCCCTCCTAAAAATGAATTTCTCTATTTATACTTGTAAAAAAAAAAAAAAAAAATTGTATTAACATCAGCTATGTCGCAAGTAGTAATGAAAAAATTGTTTTCTAGAATAAATGATGCAATGGAAAAAAGTTTAATAAAAAAGTATTTAAAAAAATTATCCGTGCCTGTCATCTGCACACGTCACAAGACCCTCGCTCGATAAAAAACTTATCTCGTCAAAAATGTCCCTGTCGTTCATTTTTCTCAATATCGGCATCATCAGCCAAAGGGTACTCGAAATACCGCTCAAACAAACCAAATCCTCCCCCAAAGACAGCCACGACAATGTCGCCAGCACAAAGAAGCGAACGGATATGGGAGCCGTAATCCGTCCTTACCTCGCGGTCTCGAGATCTCAGTTACCCCACACAGAGCCCAAAGTGTTGTATACGGCTTCGGAATTACTCGAGCCGACACACTGGAGGTATAAGAGCGCATTCACCTCCACCTGAAGAATTTCCAAGTCTCTCTCTCTCTCTCCCTCTCTCTCTTACCCTCAGTCTTTCGTTAACACACACACACACACACACACAAAAGATATAGACGCGCGCTCGATTAAGTTCGCGCCACGAGAAGCCATTAAAGAGCCCGGCGCTACTCTCTCACCCTTACGATTAAAACAGTCGTTTACTAGCTCCGATTACTGCTTGTAGGTACATTGCTTTGCTGCCGCTGAAGGCCCTATCAGGGCTAATTCCGTTATTGTACGGCAGAGCTGAGCCGAGTCGGATTGTTGTGCAGCCTTTTGTGCGACTCTGTTGGAACGCTTTCCTTGGAGCATTGGGCTTTATCGCGTTATCTTTTTGTAAGCCTGTACCGGTTGACGGGTGAAGTCAAGTTTGGCGTCTACTCCTTCGTCACATACAGTGGAACTATGATTCGAACCTATATTTGTTTTTGAAACTTTTTTGTAGACTTTTTTATAAATTGGATGTTTTGTGAATTTTTCGACATTGCCATTATTGTCAAAGTTTATAGGTGATGCCTTGAATGGTTTTACCTAGTTTTTGTACCACACGCTCAGTGTCTCGTAATTTACAGGTTCACGAGCCCGTCTCAGGAAAAATGAGAAAAACAGATTTCGTCGTCTCAACATGTGATTTCTCTGATTTTTTAATTTAACCAATGTTGTTTGACGTAAACGTTAAAAAAAAAGGAGTAATTTTAACTCGAGAGCTCTGGAAAAAATACAATTATTCTTCAAAACAAATATCGAGTTAGTAGATGTCAGTAAAACAGTATTGCCCACCAAAAATATTTATTTTACTTGTTGTAATAAAATCTTCATTTTGTAAAGATAAATACAATGCTTAAGTGATTAATAAATAAAAATAAATACAATTCATCAGTATTTTTGAAAATAATTTTAAATTACTTGTAGAAAATCATTTAAACAAAGTTAGATAAAAGGAAAATGTACGTGAGTATGTTTTTACATATTACAGTATTACATAAATGAACGATAAATTTTAAAAAACAATTAATGAATTTTAAATTTAAAAAGCAAACATTACATTATTATTTAACAAATTGTTTGTTTTTTCCAGATAATTTTCAAGACACTAGACAAATCTGATGATCTTACAGCTCAACGAACTAAAATCTTTATCAGCCCAACAAAATACATAAAAGTACTAAAAAAATTATTGCATTAACTATTAAAATTTTTTATACGATTTTTTCCTATTTTTTATTATTTATTTTTTTTTTTTACTATCACCAAATTCCGGAGATATTGGGGTATTTTTGATTGAAAAACATTTTTTTTTACCAAGACAGTTCTTTAGCAAAAACATGGAAGGAAATAGCAAGCAAACAATTCCACCTGATACCCAGACGACGTCATTCCACCAACCAAGTGTATATATCAAGACAATAGATCGGACGTCTGCGACAAGTGTCGCTAAACACCAAATAAGAAGAAAACCCAAGACCGACGAGGAGGAGAGAGACGGAGGCGAAAACGTCGCCCGCGACATCTGCTTCAACGTGAAAATTATTAATCCTGTCAGAAGTAGTAAATCGCGCCCGAGAGAAGGGCTGTTGGAGGGATGAAAAGTGTGGCAGGGGGTGGGAGGTTTACGTAGTTCTGGTACACGCTGTTGGAAGCGAGGGGCGCGTCGCTTTCGTCGGCTTTGATTTAAGAGCCTCACTCCCACACACGCGAGCCCTAGCTTCCTCCTTAGAGAAAAATGCCTCCCTCTCGGATTTACAGCCAAATCCTTTAGCCGATCTTGCCTTATTGCCTCGTATACCGGCTGCGAGGTGATTGCCTCCCCCCCCCCACCTTTTTTTAAGGTCTTAACCGGGGACGCGATATTACCGAAAATCGTTATTCCCTCTGCCAAAGAAAAAAAAAGAGAGAGAGAAAATGTATCAGGTTTCCGGGCAAAGAGTACAGCCGAGAACTGACGCTGCTTGATTTATCGCTGGGGTATTAGGAGCTTTGCAGTTTGTCTTTTTGGGGAAACATTGTAGCACTTGCACTGACGCGATGTTGTGTCTTGAGACGTGAGTTTTCTTTGCTTTTTTTTTTTTTTGATTTACGAGGTTTGTCGGTTCGCTTTTTTTTTCAAACTTTTCTTTGAAAACACGTGGTTTTGACGTCTTGCGATGCTCAGACATATTGTATTGAATGCTAAGTTGAAAAAATTTATTTAATCTATACTGTCGAGTTAAAATTGACGTCAAAGTATTAATCGGTTGGCTAGCTTTGTCGGGCAAAGCGTACGGAACGAAATCTGGACGGCGAATCATCGATCAAAGTGAAAAATGGAGCTTTTAAAATTTATACTCCCCGGGGGTAAGGGAGGTTTTTACCCTTCGTGAAATATTTCTTTTCCGATTAGGCCCGGCGAGATCGCCATTTATCAAAAATTCTGGTAGAAAAGGTGTTTAGGTTTTTCGGGGCTTTCGTAAAAAACAAAAGATAAATAAATAAATTAAAACACTCATTTTTCACGAATAGTGTTTTATTTCTTTTTTTTATGGTCAAATTAATGGGAAAATATGATTGTTTTCCTGAAAAAAACAAGCGGATGGTGTACAACGAGGCGATGGCGACGACACTCATCACGTCTGATAAATATAACGCTGTTAATAAACGTCTCGTTTTCGCCGCGCCCTCGTCGTCTCCCGAGTTGTAATGGAATTTCTGAACGTTGATTAAAAGAGCTCTCACTTTCCGCAACACTCCCTCGGCCTGCGGAGTAAGCCCATTTTCACGCTTAATTTCAACTTAATTTCGCGCGTCGCCACTCGTTTTATTTTTAATTTATGTTTGCTTTTTTTTTTTTTTTTTCATGCTTGCTGAGGTAAATATAAATAGGGAGACAAGGTGCTTTTAAATAAAATTCGTTGAGTGATGGCGTTGATTAAATCAACAGAAAATTAAAATAATTTCAAGTCCGTTAACAATGTTACCTTTTTTTTCTTTAACCACTTCAGAAAACTTTTATTTGCACATGGAAATTTTTTGGTACCTTTAAAAAAACGTAATGCACTATTTGAGCTGAAAATTTTTTTTCATTACTGCTAAGAAAATTTTATTTCGAATGCCTTTTTTCGAAAATATGCCACCCAGGCTTTACAAGACGAATTCCTGTGAAGAATTTAGTGATTAGCAGCAATAATATTTGATTATATTCAAGAAGACAAGAAAAGAAAATTATAAAAAAATGTATAAATATTTTTAAAAAGTATTTCAATGGTATCGGTGTATTTGAAAAACTTAATCTTTAACCAAGAGAGATAAGACCAATTTCTATTAATTTTCTAAGAAATATTTATACATTTCTTGCAATAATTCAAAATAAAATGTATTTTAAAAAAATCTTCCACTGTAGTGGGTCTTGAGCAAAC
>NW_019384238.1:576306-588312 GCF_000648655.2 Copidosoma floridanum | reverse complement strand
AAAAAAAAAAAAAAAAAAAAAAAAAAAAAAAAAAAAAAAAAAAAAAAAAACTCCCTGCATCCCTACACCAGAATCTTCGTAAAATCAAGAATAAGCTATACAACCCCATGACTTGGAGAGAGAGAGAAAGGAGGGTAAAAATAAAGTCATAAATGAAATCCATCCTCGTGGATCGGCTCCGGGTCGTCTCTCTGCGCATCGACTGCGGTTTTGAATTGCCCGCGCACACGCACGACTGCAGCAGATACGCTCGCGATGTGTGGAGAAAGACAGGGCAGCGCGCAACACACATACACACACGGACACGAGGGATTACGGCGCGGTTATTAACTTTTACGTGCATTAGACGTCAATGGCTCTATCCCCCTGCTTCCTCTCTTATCTCGTAGATTCCACGGCTCCTTTTCTCCCTCTCCCCCCTTCGTTTCCTCTTTTGGTCTATTTTCTCCAAGCGCGGAAGCTCGAAGTAGGAGAGGGTCGAAGGAAAATAATGTGTTTGTAAGCTGGTTTTACCGGCTACTCTGCGAGGGTCTTTTTAGAGTCTCAACGCGATGATCAGGGTAATATCAATTGAATGCCGAGTAGGCATAGGGAATGGTGCCGGGAGTGCTTCGGGGCTGTTGAGGAGGCGATCGCGGGACGTTGGTTGAATGTAATAAGAGGTTTGTTTTTGTTTGCTCTTGTGGGAATGCCGATGACGACTTTGTTGTACATTTTATTGTATTGGAAAAATTTTAAATAATACCGTGGTCACGCGATCTAACAGTGATTTAATTGTTTATTGGTATGAGTTATTTTTGCACAATGTATACACTTAGTAAGTCTTTTCCAATAAATGAAAAACGATAATTTTGTAAGTAAATACTTATATGTTAAAGAGAATAAATGTGAGATAAACGACGTCTGGTGCGAGGGGCTGTGCACTCTTGAAGTCATTAAAAAAAGTCATTCTAAATCTTTCAAAGATCTCAGAAGTCTCCAAAAGACTTCTGAGTGCGCAGCCTCTCGGTCTGATGTCATTTTTTAACCTTTCGTTTTTATCTATTTTTTTCTACAAACTAGTTATTTTTCTACAAACTTCACATTCATTTCCGTAAAAATCTGCCAAATGTCAAAAATGTGTTTTTTTTTTAACTTTGCCAATTTATAAATGAAAAAACGATCAGAAGCGATTTTTTTCTCTTAATTTTCGCTCGAACAGTGTGTTACTTTCAATTTATTTCATGCCCATAATTACCATTTTTTTTAAGTCCTCCAGAAGATAAAAACCTTAACCTCAATTTTTTAATTTTATTAAGGATGATCTTTAATTTTTGATGACCCCTAAGTATAGATTTTTGTGGGAACCCTCGTAAATTTTTCCTTGTTGTCAGTAGTTAGAATAAAAAACTGCATAAAAAAAAAAAAGTTTGGATGGAATAATTATTTATTGAAATCAAATTTTCTTAATAACGTAATCTTTAACGTTATAAATTAAACTAGATATTTATTTTATTCAAATAAAATTTTTGTGGTTTTTATTTAAATAAATGTTTGTTTGAATTGAGGAATTTTTTTTTTTTTTAGTGCGTAGCGTGTAACAAAAGGCTCTACAGTACAGGAAAATCGCCGATAAAAAATTAACATCAGAATGCAATTAAACCCTAATCCTCTAGTATGCAGTACTCGAGAAACGACGGCGTTTTGCGACGCAAATCGATCGATGAATATACGAAGGATTAGCATCCGCAGATTGCCAAGATTCGAGGAGCGCATTGTGCCCCGATAAAGTACGCTTGGGGTATTATTGCCAGGGGATTAAGAGAGCCGTTTAACGCTCGTGGGTCGAAGGTTAATAAATTTATCGGAGCCCTTTGTCGACTCTTGCCTAATTGATTTACAACTTGATCGTCCATTTGCGGGAATTTGATATTTTGAAATTAATTTTTGTTGTTCATACTTGCGTCTTTTGAGTTTTTTATATGCATTAACTCGTAAATTTTTTTTCTCGAGTCATAAAAATCACAACAATTGTTGAAATATTCATACAACGATTGGTCGAATCATAATAATAAGACCTAAAAACACTTTCAAACGTCATTTTTGTACATAGGTTTGAAAAATGTTGTTAATAATTTCAATTCGTTGATTTGCCTTGCAAAATGCATGAAACTTCTTTGTTTCCTTGTATTAAAAAAAATACTGATGTACTTATTATAACATTGAAATAAATTTTAACGTAATTCCAATTCAAACTACGATCGATTTATCGATTTATCTTCAAAAAATAATTTTGATAAACTTTACAGAAAAATATAATTTGTTGAAAAATGATACTTGTTGAGTATAAAATTTCAAAATTATACTCTAGAAACGTTCAATCTAAAGTTGAAAAATCATTTTTCCTAACAAAATTATTCATAGTCTGCATGTACGTACCGTAAAAAAAAAAACCATACGCTACACGATGCAAACCTCGTACACATTCAAAGCAGTGCCAAGGATATTAACTTACGCCGTTGGTAATAAACCATCATCTTAAAAACTATACATGTAAATTCCACTACCCATAATGTCCCGAGTGAAAAAAAAAAAAAAAAAAAAAAACTTGCATACCAAACAGCACAACACCGGTAAAACATCTGATTTCCTCGATAAATCAAAGACAAGCTCGATAAAATTCGTTATCAAGGACACGCGCGCACATACCTCCGCCACCAAGGCCACCATAACGCACTAGTCGGCAGCAACAAAACAATACGAAAAGCCTCCCTTATCGCTGTATACATCTCGGTGTATAATTCTCGATAAACATCCTGCGGGACGCTCGTGTATACACACACACACATACGCGTACACTCGAGGGCGCGTTAGCTGTGGGTATTAATTTTTTCGCGCGTCAAACGTACACCCCACACGCGGCTCGCAAGAGGAGGGCCCCTCGAGTACAACTCCCCGGGCGCAAATCGCTCTCTCTCCTCTTTCCTCCCTTATGCAAACTAAGCCGTCCGCACCTACTCTCGCCAAATTGACTCGATCCTCTCTCTCTCTTACACTCCGGGGCACTTGCCGTGTGTTGTATATACGTATGGCCTCCGTCTTCCGTAATTAATACCTCGGACTAATCCCGCCCGAGTTGAATTTCCTACGCGCCCCTACAGCCGAGACCCGCGAGCGGCTGTGTTATCATCGCGCGGTGAAAAAAAAAAAAAAAAAAAAAAAAAGAAGGTGGGCCCGCCACACCCCCGTCCATTGGCTGCCTACGGGATTAACGGCCACCCTGGGACAGGACCTCCATGCGCCGGGGGTGTATAGGGAGCGTGCGAGGGAATTTCCCAATGAAATTCCTGTCGCGCTCGTGTGTGTGTATACATGTATATGGGTGCTCGATTGGTATGCGCGCACCGCCGCCCGTGTGGCGAGTATAAATTTTGATTTGAGCGTCGTTTTGCGAGTGTCTCTTCGTTGTTTTTTTTACTCGTTTCTCCGGTGAATTGGCGTGTGAGAGATGACGGCGATGGGAACTTTGTTCAATTGGCTATTCCATTTTTTTTTCTTTCTTGTTTTGCTTCGATCGCACTTTGATCGAATAGATGGTAAAATTATGTAAAGTTTGGC
Organism: Copidosoma floridanum; assembly: GCF_000648655.2. The sequence continues at coordinate 584,715 of NW_019384238.1, read as the reverse complement.
TTGTCGAATGAAAAAGTTGACAGCAACAAGTGATGGTAACCATAAAAAAATCAAGTTTTATTTCAGCCGAAATCTTTGCGTTTTCATAAAACTTTGCGCTCGTGAAGAGCTCGCGTACGCAACGCCTTTGGCCTTACGAGCGAGCGAGGGCGAGTCGTCGCTCATTTTCAAGCACGTGATATCCTCGTAAAATTATTTGATCCATCCGTCTTGCCCATTGCACGCGAGCGTCCCCGTAAAACGTGAGGTGATAAAGCGTTTGATGAAACTGTCTGTTACATTGTTTTATAAAATGTGAGTTAGAAAAAGGCAATGGTTTTGTGAGGTTTCATTAAAAAAGTATTTGTTTTTGTTGCAACTGCTCAGAGCCCATCCACAAGTACTTCTTAAACAATTCGAAACTAAAAATATTTGATTTAAATATAAATGAAATGAAATTTCTGAAAAATTACATATTGGAAGGAAAAGTTATTTTCTTTAATCGTATATTTTTTATCCAAAATACCTTTGCAATAAGCCTTTATACTTTTATCTGTTAAAAAAAAAAAAAAAAAAAAAACAAACACACCAATAATCAAGAAAGGACGTACCAACGACAACAAAAGTATATTTTTACAATTTTATTACATGGCCATTTTATCGAGATCTGTATTTCTGTTTTTGTGACTCATTTTATGCGACCAAAGTTTGAATACTTCTTAATTTTTACATTATCCTTTAACTTTTCGTCTCTCCACTTATGTCCTCGGAAATTCGGACCAACTTAACTGACAGTGACTTTGTAATACACAAAGGGAAACGAAACAAGGAAAGTGGCATTATTTTTTTACGACCATCGTGCAATTAAAAAACTCAACTATGGCATATTTTGGCAATCTACATACATTGAAGATACCTCCGTAGCGATTCACAAGAAGAAAATGCAATAATACTCCGACTCTTCCTTCTTCCCCCCTCACTCACCATTCAATTATCACATTAATTACATCCCGAAGCAGCGAACAAAGTCGAATCCCTTTATCTCCTGCACCTATTCTTTCTTCCTTTTTTTTTTTTATGGCCCGCCGTAAAATCCAGGAGATCCGCCCGAAACTCAATATTCTTAGCGCTTAACGCCAGCCAACGACAAGCACTGACAATGGAACTCGCTAAGTTGCTGAGAAAAGGAGGGAAAAAAAAAAACGGATCTCCTTTTCGCTTCCACCGCCGTGAGGTATACGAGGGAGCTTAGCCGAAGTACGCCCTCGGAGATGAGAAAAGCTCGGAAAGGTATACCGTCCGTACACATCGCAAGCACCTATCTTCGAAACGCGCGTTAGGGAGAATACAGCCCGCGATCCCCGTGGGGCCTCGTAAGCGTTTAAAGCGCACCCGAATTTACGTATACGCGCGTTGGGCGAAAAACCGGCGAGCGAGTCCTTAAGAGCCCCCCCCCCCTCCCTACGCACACCCAAACGCGAGGTTATGATCTTATGAATGCATAAAAATCTTGAACTTTGTCGGGAAGCGCATGGTTTTTCACCCTCCCCTTCCAGCTTCTTGATTTTAGTCGAGCCATTTTTCAGCCCGAAGGCATGTTGCAAAGTTTTGCCAAGGGGACGGGAGGGCTCGTTCGACTCTGCCGAACTTGAACTGTGCTCGGGGGTGGTTGCTCTCGCCCTGCCTGTCTGTGCGTCTGGAAAAAGCGAAATGATTGATAAACAGCGCGACGCTCGTATGTATAAAAAGCCATTTTCCTCTTTGGGCGTAAAATTTTGGGCATTTCTTTTCCAGGCACGTTTGTATGGGGCACGCGTGACTGCAGGGTGAGTTATCGTTTTGAAATGTAAATGTAAAGATTTTTTTTTTTTTTTTTATTCATAAACAAATTATCAACAGAGAATTTACGGAGAGTACAAAAGCTTGCTGGATTAAAACAAGTGCGAGTTTTATAATTCAATATATTACGTGGAGGTGAAGAGGAACTTTCATAAAAGTATCGCCTGCTTGGAGGCAACTGTGCTGACACTGCCGCGAGGCGGGTTGCGGTTTCCGAGGCGCGTCATTTTCCGCGAACTTTAGCATAAATGCCTTTCTACATTTCACCCGTGACAGAAGAACTGGAAAGTATAATGGTGACACGAGTTTTCAATTCATTCGGCTAAGGAACTTTTGTTTCATACATTTTTCGAGAAAATCATTCATTCATTTTTTTGTGAAAGGCACAGAACAACAAAATGCTTTTCTTTAAATTTAAATCTCTAGTTCTCTATTTTCATGCCATTTTGTTTACACATCTTTATTCATGTCCCAATCTCTAGTTTTGTTGAAAAAATTGTTCAAGACAATCATCAATTGTCCTCAAACGCAGAAAAAAGACAAAACACGTCACACCAAGCATCAGCTTGAAACTAAGCGCACAGAGGAAACATCGGGAACCTGATATCCTATTTTTCCATAATTAAGGAGCCATTCGCCCCTTTCTTGGATAACAAAAGAGAAAACCGGACATTTCTTTTTTTCCGGGAAAAAGCGTCCCTCCTTTTCTGCACGTCTTTCATTTCCGAATGGAATAGCCCAAGAGAGCGCAAGAAAGAAAGAGAAGATAGGCGCCGGGAGCGTCCGATCGAGCGGGGCAGATTTCGGCTGATGGAGGGCTGTCGTCGCTTAACTAAAATGAAATCTGACGGCGATCGTAAAGCACACCCCTGCACATCCCTCCCTCCTCGCGCGAGCATCGCCCACCGGAGGAGGAAAGTCGTAAACTCGCTGGAGACTCTCATCGGTCTCCCAACTCTCTCTCCTCGCTTAAGCCTAATACGCTCCTTCGGATCTTGGCAGTAAAATTCCAGAACAGCCAAAGTTCGCAGTGGATTCGAGTGCGAGCTTTCGATGCTAATGTTGGACTCGAGCCTTGGGTGTCGATTGTTTTTTTTTTTTTTTTTTTTTTTTTTTCTTTCCACCCCACCAGCCTTGGTTGCATCGCAGTTTCACTCGCTCTTGGCCATTTCCCGTAAATCTCGCTCAGGTTTAAGGGTTTGCGCCCGTCAAATTTGATAAATATACTTCTGGCGGTTGTGCTTTCTTCCGCGAAAACTGGGCCTGTGTATTCAATTTACGAGGTTTAGAGGAATCGCTTGGCACTGCGAGTTGTCCCGTTAGCCGGGGCTTATTTATTTATTGCGACAAAGTGCCAAGGAGAGCCCGTCCCCGGAGAAGGAGGTCTGAAGTTGTAACGACCGCTTGATGTTATCAGAAAACTCGGTTGGGGTGGCGGGGCGCTTGGGGCCGGAAATTGAAGGGAATTTACCGAAACTACGACAGGACGAGCCCCGCCCGCGAATCCACTTTATCATGTACGTGTGTTTTCTTTGCCCCTTCGACATGAAGTATACACAGAAAAGTTGAATTAATACTTTTTAAATGTCAATGCTCTATTATCATCTCGTTTGTTCATTTATTTTTTCTTCGCTCATGCATCGATACATTTTCCCAAACGACTCGATAGAAAAGTGATGGTTATTTCAAGAAGTTTTCAATATTTTAGGTGATTTCAAAGTCTTATTTACGTTTTTTATTACTTGAATGAACAAATAAAGTTTGATTTTTTTTTTTATGATTAACAATTATTGAACGTAAAAGAGCGATAAAAAATTACACATATTTACAATATTTTTTGACTATCATAAACAAGTTCATATAAATTCTGTACCCTATAGAATATTAAGATATAAACTATTATGTAATACCTTATTACTTGACACTCAGTGAGAAAAAATGTTTACCGTCAAGTACTTTTTCGTGCATCAGTACATCAAACACTGTGCAAGCACGAAAAGTTCAATTTCGCATTCTGCAAATAGGAAACATTGCTCGCAATTTGGAAAAAAATTTTCGTACTGCAGATATAAGTGATTAACTGGGGTGCACCAAAATCAGGGAACTAGCCTTTTTTACACTTGTTACGAAAATTGTGTGTCTATTTTTTTATAAAACTACTGTTGCACCATAAAAGTTCCTCAAAATAAAGCGAAACCCAACTTCAAGTAAAAAAAAGAATTAAAAAAAAAAATGACCCTCCTTAGAACAACCCTCTTGAAAACAAGGCGCAAAGCACAATAACGTAACTCTGAAAATTAGTGTCGGAGTCTCAAAAGCTCGCCGTCAATCAAAAGCCAGTCCTCAAAACGTCCCTACAACCATAACACACCCATACAACCCGCGCCAAGCCTCGTTCTCTCTCGTCCACAATAAACAACGCGTCCCATCGCTCTTCTGCCACTTAACCCCTTCGCTCTCATTATCCGCGTCCAGAATCCGATGTACATACGTATACACAGACCGAGGGAGTACACCCAAGAACTGTGTAACATAATTATTCTCAACCTCGACTCATCCCTCCTCCCCCCCTTGCCACACTCGACGACGACAATTTGGCTCTGCTACAGGAGCACGTCAACCGTGGTAGCAGCCAGACCAGTCTACCGGCATGTGTCTATGTATATATAAAGCAAACGAGCAAACGTTATAACGAGGGAGGGACACTGACTACCTTATCTCGGCCTCCGGCTAGAGCTCTCTCTCTCTCTATCTATCTATCTCTCCCGTACAATGCACGTATATACCTGTATACACGGGGCTGATAATGCCTCTGCGGCTTTAAATTCGAATGGCAAGAGAGAGGGTGTGTGTGTGAGAGGGCTCCTGATTTAGTGCAAGAGAAGCTATACCTACCTACCTACCCTCTGCACACCACGAGCGGATAGCCCGAGGCGTACCTTTGACCGCGTACGCCTCTGCGTGTGTAATACAACGCCGCGTATACGCGCGCTATTAGATACCAGCCAGCGATAAGCTAAATGCTCGACGGCGCAAGCTTGCGACCGAGCGATTATTACTGTGCCTTATACTCCGCGTGTGTGTATATATATATACCTGGGGTGTGTGCTTTATAACGCCCTGTATTAGGAAATCGCTTGTGATTGCGTTGCGTATAGGGGGAGGTTTGGGGAGAGGGAGAGTTTTACGATTGTTTTTTTTTTTTTTTTTTTTTTCTCTCTTTCGTTTGGAGGACAAAGTTTCGAAAGATACACGCTATCGCAAGTTCTGGCTCGGCTTGGGGTGTTGCCGGGAGCTTTTTGGGAAGTAGTCGGAGGACTCCCTTTGCTTCGTTTGAACTTTTTCTTTGTTTTAATATATTGTATTTGTTATTAATACAGCGGATTGTGGTGAACGTGACTTACTGAGTCTATGAATTTGATGTTGAATATTTGACGATTCGGAACTTACCTGAAACAAAAAAAAAGGTTTTTCTTAATTAGTGATGATTTCATTGGTACAGGTGGATATTCGTGAATACTTATTATTATTTTTAAATTTTATTATTAAGTATTGTTATTATTATTATTAGCATTATCATATATTTTGTTAAAATTTTGAACTAACTGAAACACGTACATGTTATGTGACTAATAAAATGTTTCAAGTATTTTTTTGTACGAATGCACTAGCGTGCTGATGAATATATTGACGAAACACTTTTTTTTAAGACACGCAATGTGATGTGAGTACAATGAACCTGATCCTGGAAAAAATCACGAGTACCAAAAACCAAAATTTTCATGTAAAATATAATATACTCTGAACGCAGTCATATACCTTTAGGTAATATACCTCCATATTCAGCTACTGGAAGTTTGCTTCAGGTTATCGGGATTGATATACTAGTTCTAATTAAGCTTATTGTATTTTCAGATCAGTACTACTTAAGTATTTACCGTCTTAAGATAAGATCTCAGAGAATACCTAAAGTTCATCAGCTATTATTATGACAATACTTTTGGCTAACTAGTACTTAGCTTAGGCCAATGGTAAAAATCTAAAATGTAATGTAGAGAAAGACATAAAATTTAATTGGACATATATGCTCGTGTCTTACGTGTACTTTCAGTAATATCAAAAACATGAAAATATAATCTTGGTTACTACGTTTTTATCATTTAACACGTACATCTACATAATTCGTTAAATAAAAATATCCCCAGACTTTTAGTTCTTTAAAATAAAATATACTATAATAATTAAGTATATTAACTCGTTATGCTTAAGTAATAATCCATGAGTATAGTATAAACGTTTTAATGGATCCATTGTCATTGTCTACAAGATTTCAAGTCACATTCAGAATCCGATATCACATCTAGGATTCCTTCGGTTGCGTGTCAGTTCTCTACTGTCGATTATTAACGAGTAGGCCATTTTTTTTAACCAAACAAAGCTTTTGGAACACATCTTGGCTTAGAAATAAAATGCATAGATTTTTTGTTAAGATACGCAATCCATATGTAAGAGACAAATATGAGTGGTACTCAAATACGTATCTGTCAATTTCTTTTGCGTTATTTTTGTTCAAGCGTCGATATTATTAGCTTTTCGCAATTGTACAATTTCAAGACGATTAAATAAATGGAACGATAACAAAAATATTGTTTAAATGGGTTTTCAACGTGAAAATTTTTATTTAATAATTAAAAGGGTAAGTGTGCAGTTACACTTTCTGCTGTTCCTAAAACATAAAGTACTATTGAGTTGGCAAACAGTGAATTTAATCACAACTAACAACCAAGAAAGCTCACACCAAGAAATAAAGCTAATATATCATCTCGAATCATTACTTTGCTGGAACAATTGTTTTCTCTTACCTCCAAAACAAAAGAATAGAAAAAAGTTCCGATGACCGATGTGAGTAATCGAAAACGGGCAGGCACGGACCAGGGGAGGAAAAAGAAAAAAAAAAAGTTACGTAGCACGTGCCTCGCGATCAAAGTGCACTTATACTATAGGGGATCCGACCACATGGGGCTGAGAGTTTCTACGATTCAATATTTCAACAGTTCTTGCTCGGTTTCCACGAGAGTTTTTCGCTGTCCAGAAACAAATAACACGCGGAAAGAAGCACGAGATATTTATTTTGTTTTTCCTGGACATTTTTTTTTTCTCAGAAAAGAAGCTACTCTTTCGTGCGAGGATGTTTTTCAGGCAAACATTTGGCCATGAGTCAGATTTTACAGGAGGCCGATCGACGTGGGGTGACTGCTGTTGTGTGTATGTACAGCCGTGGGGTGGAGTTTTCCAAGCTCAAAAGCGCGGGTAGGTACACGATAATTCCATTAGTTCTGCGCTTTCGTCAGAAGATTTCTGCTTGCTACACTTTCGAGAGCTTTAAACTCGAGCTCTTCACGTATTATACGTACTCATACCATTTGGTGGATGTTCATTCGAGAGAAAATTTTTCAAATGTCCATATACCTTTATAACTTTTCAAGTGCTTGATGTATATTTTACTTGTCTAACAATATAGCACAAAGTATTATTTTACGGGAAAAGTTTAATGCGTTTTACGAGGCCTAATGTATAAGAGCACAATTTATAAGATGCTACGTGACGCAATTTCTCTCGCTTGCTCAAAGAGGGGAAGAGGAAAAAAATTAATTATCGCTAGTATCCCGTGAAATGGGAAAAGCCTCGACGTGTATGGTTGTTGCAGAGTGGACGCCCGAGAGAAGGCAAACATCAACGAGGCCGGAGTCGAGATTAAAGTTGAGGCACGGACAGTTTACGATCGGCCGCTAAGTATCCCCTCCCAAATTAATTGGCTCTTTTTCCTGCTCTTTTTCCCCTCGGCTGCCCGTCTCGTCTTGTTTTCACATTTTCTTCATTGCCGGCTCTCTCTATAGATCGTATCGTAAACGAAATACTCTCAGCCTGTCTTGTCTTTTCATCCCAGCCCATGCGGGAGTATTAAAAAAACCTAATTACGAGTCGCTTGTGAAACAAATAAATCTTTCATTTTAGGAGATGGTTCGTTTTTTATTTATTTGTAAAACACGCAAGAGTTACTTGTTCAAATATATTTTTCATATTTTTAGAGGGATTCATTGAATTCGTCTTGTGTATTGATTATTAGAGAATTAGAAAAGAATTGAAAAATTACAGAAATCGTAGATGGTATGAGTATAATATCTTCGTTTTTTTGACTTTTTAATGGAAGTATTTTAATAAAAAGCGATTTATGACAATTGACAATGTAAAAGAATTTTAAGATAATTTTAATATTCGATTATACGACAATCGAGCTTATTATGATAAAAGACTCAATAAATTTTAAGGATCTAAAAGTATTATAAAAAGATATTTTTATGCCAAAATCCAGGTCTTTAAATCTCTCTTGGTAGGTGTGACTAATCAGAACGTGTTTTTCAGATTTACTTGATTTTCTCGGTTTAGTAAATGAATAAAACTATTAAAAAATTACAAAAATGCACTTAAGTACGTCAAATTAAATAAAAAAAACATTCAAGTATTTTTCAAAATTTCTGAAGATAAAATTCAAATTTTCAGTGATGTTTAAAATTTTTAAAAAGTTCTAGA
>NW_019384238.1:532594-546730 GCF_000648655.2 Copidosoma floridanum | reverse complement strand
GAAAATAATTAGAATTTTATTATTATTTTTTTTTATGATAAGAAATTTATCCTACCAAAAATATTTTAATTTCAAAACATATGAATTTTATTTTATTCTAAATTTTTAATCAAAGTATGGGGAAATTACGTGTCAATCTATTACGGACAACTTTTCACAAAAATCGTAATATCAATTTTATAGTTTTTAACTTCTTTTGTTTGTTACAAATGCTCTTGAAAATTTCCAAAAATTCTCTTCTCAGTCTAATAAAAACTCTTTGAGTTGATGAAAAAAAAAAATCGTCACTCCCTCAGCAGGTTACGTACAGCACCATGTTTATACACTCGAAATACTCATGACTCGATCGAAAAACAGAGAAAGACGGATTAAACGCAAAGCCCTTTCGTGCAGCTGCCGTAGCTCTAAAAATGCCCGAGCGATCGAAACGCGACCCGGGACGCTCTCGAGTTATTTATTTTCCATTAGCATCACAGGAGCGGGAAGCAAAAATCGAAGTGCGCCACGTGGACCGAGAAAACCGGACCGTGCGTTTTATAGACGAAATTTACGAACAAAAGTCCAGACCGGTGCCACGCGAGGGCCGCTTATACACACTCCCCTTTCCGACTTCCTCTTGCCAAAAATACGATCCACGCGCCGTTTAAGAATATAATCCGTGAAGGAGGAGTGAGAACGGGTACGTATTATGTGTGGGTACAGCGACGAGGAGGAGGAAACCGGTCGTCGCGTCTTCATTTCGATGTTAAGTAAAAGCCGTGTCGCGTGCACTTATAACGAAGCAAAGGGAGAAGACGAATTTTTCCATTTAGATTTTTGCCGGGGTGGAAACCAGTACCGGCTTTTAAATGCAAATTGCCATTGCTTTGGACTATTTTTCGGATCTCTGTTTGGATACGTGCCTCAGTTGTAGTTTTATTTTCGGTCTATACGCTGGTTGGGCGGAGTCCATTAAAATAATCACGAAGAGCAAGCTTGTTATATTTATTAGAGATCGGGTTAGGATGGAATTATCATATGGGGGATAATGTGTAGGTACATGGAAACGTGCTGCGTTCACTTGACAGATGTAATTAAAATCACGGAAGGCACGTTATCGAATACTTAAGGGTGATTGTGTGGTGCTGTTTTACTGATGAGTTCAATTTTCGAGGCTGAGGAAGACAGACAATTTTTACCGTAATTTAATAGCACGAGCGTGTTGGTTGATAAATGCTAGTTGTGATGTGATTGGGTCTCTTGAGCTTCATAATTTTATGGTCTCCATTCTCTATTGAATGATGTGAATTAATAGATAATTACTAATGAGTTGAAAAATTTATAAATAATATAATCGATCTAATACAAATCTCAAGAAAAACCTGAAACCTCATCGGGAATTTAAAACCATCATGCATCAGACAGATAAAACCTACTATATAAATTGATTAAGTACAGTTAAACTTATAAAATTTATTTTTCCATTCCACATGAAAAGCTGATGCAAAACAAAAGCATGCCTACTACTTTTTCTTATACTTCTATATTTTTTTGTATTTTGGGTCACAAGTCACAATAACATATTATGTTTTGTGAAAATAAATTTTTTTTTTTAGTTTCCAAGTACTAAATATTGATACACACAAAAAAAAACAAACAAACAAACAAAAAAACAAAAAAAAAACTAATAATGATGGAACAATAGGTTTTGCAGAGATTATCAAATTGACAGGAAATACAATTCTTATTTTTCATGTTATTGTGATGGTATGAATATCAAAAAACCAAAAACATGAGAAAATGGTAAATTTCGCCAGAAAAAAAAAGAAAGAAAGAAAAAAGAAAAAAAAAACAAGACGATCAACAAACTACTTTCAACTGAAATTCTTTATCAATATTTCCAACATTACAATTCCAAATAAATAAATAAATAAAACTCTGTAGTAGTGCTTCCTCGTACCTGTGAACAGCCCATAGTATTGTAATTAAAACAAATAGCGGTCCACGGCAAGTGCGGAGTAACAGCCCCTGCAAATCAAATTACGCCAAAGTACACCTCCTGATCCACCAGAAAGTTGTAAACTAGATCCAAGTAAACGTTCGCATAAACAAATGACACGAGCCGTTCCGTAAAAGGTAACTTTCTTAGCTTCGTCAAAGTCGCGGCCCATTAGCTCTTCCTCCTCATACGCGCAAAGTAACGCGCTAACGCTGACGAATAAGGGGACCCCTCCTCGCCCACCGTACCCATCTCGCTTTTAATTTCGATTACACGAGAGCGTCTCGCGAGACGCACCACAGCGACGCTCCTCCGGCACCGGCGTGCGTGTACATCGCAAGACACCCCTTTGATTGGAGCCAGACTATCACGGGAGCAGCCATACGCGCGTGCAGTTGTACGTACATGGGCGTCGGTGGCTCGCAGCTGATAAATATTAATAAGGGTGCGTATTAAGCGCCAAAGTTCGCCGGGGCGGGTGTGGGTGGAATTTTCGGGCTTAGGTGCGTGTAAGTACACGCGCTGCAGGCTTGGGTGTACGCACGCGGAGGTATGTGCATACACGTGTGGGGTAGGGGGTGGGGGTGGGAATAGGCGGTCGTTGGTGTGCGGCTCTGTTTTATGGGCGAAGCGTGAGAGAATGTACACGTATACGCGAGGATCGCCATTATTCGTACGGATTTGAGATTATGCGGGAGTTTTAATTAAAATTTGCTTCGGTGTGGTTGGCTGTTGTAGGGAGAGTGTTTTTGAGAAATTGGGAGGCTGTTTTATTGATAAAGTGATTTCGACGGAAAGTCAATGGTGGATGGTAGTTGTGGTTATTATACTGCGAAGGAGGAAAAAACGTCCTCGTATAGCTCAAGTGATTAAATAATGTTACACAAGTTTGTCGTAAAAATATAAATACATGTATGTTACAGAATGAAAAATATCTCTCGATTCAATACTCCCGAGATGTAGAGTAATCAAAAAGAGAAGTAATGAATCATTGCTCGTTTAGTAAAGTGCGATTTGCTTAGTACTTAAAAATTTTTTGTGTTTGCCAGTATTTTACCAAGTTCGGTATATTATATGAACATGGTGCAATGCAACAATTTATGTGCAGTATTGTGGGATTAAGGTAATAAATTTTTTTTTCTTCAATATTTCCAGAATTTTAAAAACTTTCCGACGAAATTGCATTGTATTAGTCATGGATTCAAGTAAGTATTTTTTCTCCTGTGTTAATCTTACCTCATTTTCTATATTGATCTCACTTTATGTCGATCAAATAAAGTGTGTATTTTTGAAATATTTGTCTACTTGTACGCGTGTGCGTAGGTGGTGATTCAAACAAATGTTTTGACTGAAAATTCCGCTTGTACATGACTGTTCATTGAACTGAGCTTTTAAAAAGATTTTAAAATCTTTCGATCATTGAAACCCCCCTAAGAAGGGATACTTATTAATTGATTAAAATGAAATGAAAAGTATGAAATTTTTAGAGAAACTTGTCGTAATTAACGCAACGTTTATAAACAGATGCTATACGACTATTGAGGTGAAATTTAACTACGAAAAATCAGGATTTAGAAGCTGTCAGATAGTATAGTGAGATAAAGAGTTTTTGAATAAGGAAAGTTTTTTTTCATCAATTGACGTAGCAACGTTCCAACCACATTAGTTTAAAATATCAAACAGCTTTTTCCTTGTTATTTCATTGAGTCAAAAATTTTCCCCTGACTCACAAAGTAAGCTCGCATAACATATAAAAACCCACCACTCTTTCACTCTATCAATCAGTGTTGTTTCGCTACTCTACTGAGAAACTCACAGTCATTTCACCATGGTCAAGCTACAAAGCATCGTAATTTTAGGTGGTAAGTACAAAAGAAAATGTATAAAAAAATTTTTTCGATGAATGCTTTTGTTAATGTAATAATTAATAGTAAAAATTTTACATCATATGGATTCATGAACTTTTCAGTCATCATGATGTGCTTCGTGCTGTCAAGCGAAGCTCAGAGGAAAAAACCGTGCGATTGCGCAGCTATTACTCTTTATAAACCTGTCTGCGGTACTGATGGACGTACATACGGCAATTCCGGACAATTGGGTTGCTACAATAAGTGCAACAACAAGAGTAAGTTGATTTTATACTTTGTTCTAATGATAAGTATGTAAAATTAGACGAAATTAGACTGCAACCAATGCATTGGTTAAACTTTCTTCAACAGATAATAATTAAAGATATATATTTATTGTACAAAGAAATGAAATGGCAATTTAGTTATATCTAACGATGTTTATTAATTTATTTTTTGTAGAAGTCAGAGTAGCTCACGAAGGACGTTGTAGGAATTAACAATTTGGATTCTATGGAGAACGAAATCATACGGAAAGCATAACATTGTCTGCGTGATGATTTGGAAATGTAACTTAAAAAGTTAATAAATATATTTGATGTACAAAAGCTTAAAAATTTTTTCGTATAGAACTTTACAATGTCTTGTTACGCTTATATTTGTATTACCGAACACCAAAATACATAGAGATTACTTTGATACTCAGCACTAAAAGAATAGAATATGATATTAAAATAGTAAGGTGTGCGCGTTCACTATTATAAGCTCATTTTTTACAGCGAGACTTGATTTTTTCACAAATTCAAAAGAGTCATACTGTTCTTGAAATAAAAAAATTTTTAAATCAGCATTTTTTAAGAAAATTTTTCACCAAAAATCCTAAAATAAATCTAAATTATTTTCTGATTTTTACTATTCACGATTTCAACAATATTATCTAATGTGCACTTATTTTGAGGTATCAAGTATAAGCATTTTTCAAATTGATTTGGTTTTAGTTATAATTTACTAAAGGAGGTTATCATAATTTTTCAAATTATTGAGGCGTTCTTGAAAAAAATTCCATGGATACATTTCAATATCGCTTACATGATATTTGTATCACAGAGGGACCAGTGGTACAACTTTTTAACATTAAATTTCAAAGTTTGCAATTTAAACAGTTTAATTATGAATCCCTAAAAAGTTGATATGTTTTTCTATATCATTAAATATACGTTAAATTGAAATTTTTGAAAGCTTTTGCGATAACGCGTCAAGGAGATTATTATTTAATTCATTTAATTCACAGTTCAAACTTGATGATGTATATATATATATATATATATATATATATATCCATACAGTACGACCTAAAAGAAAAGATTGTGCATAAATTTGGCGTTAAAGTGGGTATTATCAATTTTTCTACAACTTTTTGTAATTGTATGCTATAATGTAAGACTATTTACATGATTTATACAGAATAATGGTACTATAAAAATTATTCAAACTGAAACTAACTTTTGAGGTGGATAGTATCGCTATAATACCCATTTAACTTATGTGTGCGAATAATTAATGAGAATTTAAAAATAATTAGATTACAAATTTCAAATTAAAAGAAAAATGAATCTTCAATTGAAAAATAATTTTTGATAAACTCGAATAAATGAATTGGACATCATATGTATCAATATAAAATATACGTGTAATCTTAGATTTTCTATATTATTGCCCTTTCGTGTACGCTATTTTGTTATTGATCAACCAAACTGGAGGTCAAGCTACAAACAGTATAAATAATAAATTGAATGATTCCGTAGTACAAAAGGTTACAAATTTCGTAGCACACCGATTTTATAGAAAATAGAGCAAGACAATTATTAAAATATTTCTTAGTGACTCCATCAAATTTGAATTTGATTTAACCCATAATGTTTACCTGAATTCGTCTTACGATCATCATGTCGTTGTTCCATTTTCAGATGCATGAAAAAAAATTAATTTGTCATTTCCGGCAGATCGGATCTCATTAAGTTTCTTTATGAAAAGGGAACTATAATTTCTGATTGATAAGAGTAATATGACATAAAACATAAACAAAAAATATTAAATATTCAAGCAAAAAAAAAATACAGATCAATAAATTATAAAAATTAGTGCAATTTAAAACCACAAAGATTTTTATGATCTTGAGGTAATGAGGGACAACTTAATTCAATTTCAAATAAATTATGGAACAATTGGTCCCCTACACTCAAAACATTATTATCATCAGCTGTGTGTATTTATTTAAGTGTTTCGTTATTATTCATCGTAAAGAAATCGTCTATTATATTGCGTAAGAAACTTGATTGTTATATATAAACCAGACATTTTTTTCAACTCATAATACAAGTTGATTCGTTTTTCTTGCGACAATTATTATAATCATTTTGCTATGGCCAAAGTGTGGAACATCATGCTTTTTGGTAGTAAGTAAATCAAAAGTCTGTCGTTCAGCGCAAGTTTGAAAATTATTTCACAATTAATTTATATTTTAGCGGTCTTAATCTGTTTCTTGTTGTCGAGCAAAGCTATGAGAGGAATACCGTGCCAATGCAAAGATAGCGAAATCGATGACCCTATCTGCGCTAATGGCCGTACATTTCGTAACGTCCTAAAATTGAACTGCTTCAATTATTGCAATCAAAAAAGTAAGTTTGTTTTATGACTTTTTTAATAATAGTATAATGTTAGACGAGAGTAAACCACAGCTATTGTAGCATCGAATTTCCGTAATTATGTTTATATTATGTCTATTACATTTTTTTTTATTACATTGCTATTACATAAAAAGAATTTATTAGTAATTTGATACGTTTGATGACACACAACCAATATAACTTATGTAAATCCATGAAAATTACGAACTGTACGTAATGGCCCTTTTTATTTTTGTAGATGTTAAAATATCTCACAAAGGACCTTGTTCAAAGGAATATAATGGATTCAATAGTAACTGAACATAAATTTCATAAAAACTACTGTCCATGATTGTCTCACAAGTGAATTCAAAGAATAGATTTTAAAAAAAACCGAAACATGACTGGTCACCAATAATAATATGTAAGGTGGCTCATGCGTGACTCCGAAGGTATGTAATAGCTATAAAACGATTAATTGTATATTTTCGTACACTATAATAAAGAAGTAAATGTCTTTTAACTATTCACAAGTGACTTGTTATTTGCAATTTGAATAGCATCACAATGAGAAATAAAAGAAGCTTTTGGAACTATTTCGGCTGCAATTGTGCATAATAGACAATGAAACATAACTTGATTTCATCTCGGGTCACGTGTAGTAGTTAGTTTTTATTGTTGCTATCCGTATAATAAATTGATATTTAAAAATGAGTATCTAATTAAACAGAGCTAAAACTGACTAAGAGAAAAAACTAAAGAGAATGGCCAAGTGCTTTTTTGAACGTCGTAATCTCCCAAATTATGAACTTAGGTATAATTTTGGTGTCTGTAGTTTGTATTAAGAATAAGATATTGTGCTATTTTCGGTGTAAAACTTGTTTATTTCTATAAGCGCTTACGTTACAACTCGATTTTCCAGTGGTGTATCAACACTGTACAAATAACCTTTCAAAATTTCATTTGGTTCTCTCGTTCATTGATTACCGCAAGAGGTACCTTTAGTTGTGTGTTTACTTTATCTGTGTACTAAAAAGAGATTAACCACTTTGAAATGTAATGTCGAATCTACAAAGAATAAGTAAAATTTTTAAATCATTTGAAGAAAGTTATCTACGGTTTCAATATCAATACTATGGAATAAAACTTTACAACAATATTCACAATATGTTTTTGCCTACAAGAAGCTTACGACCTGCAATGGGTTGTATTTTTTAATCCATCACAACGCATTTTTTTAAGTAATAGATCTTAGAATTAGTAAAAAAGTTAAGACAATATACATTTTAGTAAAAATTAAAAAAAAACAAAGTATGATTTATTTTACACACATCAACATTTTTCAGAATACTTCTTTTAACTCAAGAAAGTAATGTAAGTATGCAGAGACGTAATTTTAAACGTGTAAGAGATTTATTTCAGTTGAAAATGAAATTATTGAACGCAGAAAATGACTCGTGTAGGTGAGCAATAGGTATATGATATAACAGGTAATGTATGGTTTGTTAAAAAAAAACACGAATCAAGTTCTTACTTAATAAGTAGTTTTTAATTTACCATGCTTTGTTACATATCTTCTTTAATACACGTTGATATGATAGTTCGCAGACATATTTTGGTCATCGTGAGATCAATATCTACTTACATTCTCCATCATATGCTTTGTCGACGACTGCAAAAAGAAACAGAAACCAATAAATCCAATCATTTGTTTTTTAAAATCCAACACGTTTATTGCTAAACATTATTAAACATAATCAAGTATATTTATGTACGTAAGCAAGAGATCAAGTATATTTGTATACTCGATAAAAAATAACTTATCGTAAACGTCAATATTCATGATGTAGAGGCCAATAAATATGTCCATAAAATATTGTTAGTCTTTTTTTTGTCTATTTTATGATGATTGTTAAAACAGCTTATAAAACTTACCTGGACCTGTGTTATCGCACCGATTAAAACAATTTAATTGACCCACATTTCTGTATGTTCGATTGTCAGTACCGCATATGGGTTGAATGAGATCGCTTGTTATACAAGAGCACAGCTCGTCGTTCTGAGCCTCGCCCGATAACACGAAGCACACTAAGATAACTATAAAATGATATTAATGTGTATCAATGAATTCGTGAATAATATTTTATGGATTAGATCAAAAAAGAAAATTTCGTCTCTTACTTCCTAAAGTAGCGACAGCTTGCACCTTGACCATATTGGATATTGCAGTGATCTCTCTAAGAAGTAAAAACTACTTACACTGATAAACTTGAGAAACGTCAAGCTTATATACTACGCGTTGGCATACTTGATGAATCAGGAAAATTTTTATTTAATCATTATAACAAGAAATCAGTTCTCTGATTTTTCACTCGCGACTGAAATATGGCACACTCACTTTAACCCAGACATCAACTAAATACCAGAAGATAATAACGAGAAAATGTTTTCCTGCAAGATTTTTTATCTTGCTGGGCTGAAAGTTCGTTTGGTGCGTATAGTTTAATCATAGACGATGTTTGGACAATGTGTGGAAGAAAAAATAGTGAAAGGAAGGAAATTAAACTATGCTACACGCATGGGCATGGTCATGCAGATAATTGTTCTATGAGTATTTGTTTCTTTCGATAATCTTAGTAATAGTGGTTTGGTTTTTTCGATAATTCTGAAAAACAAGTGTACACACTGTCAACGTTTTGGTGAAATGCTCTGATAAAGATCCAATCTGTTTATTGAAACTAAAATGGTGTTTACGTGCAACTTCTAGTTTATTTACGAAAATTTCCAGTTTAAAAAATATGCTTTCCAACTATATTTTTGTTTTTTAAATGTAAATACATTTAAATATTTTGATTGTTTCCAAATTAATCGATTTTTTTTCAAATTTAAATTTTTATCCAAAATTAAATTTTACAGCAGTAAAAATAAAACAAGTAACTAAGTTAATAAAAGACTATTATATTCTACAATAAAATCCTAATGCTACATTTTTCGAAAGGAAAAATCGACGTTTACGGAATACTCTTACAGTCGAGATTTTTTTCACAAGATGCTTTTTTTTAAACTCAGAAAAGTAGTTAGAGAGAAAAAAGATTTTAGAAGTATATATATATGCACGACATCGAGACTAATTACACACATCTAATGTCTTCATATTTTCCGCGCGTCAACTTCGCACACGTATGAATAATCTCGCACTCCCATCCGTCAAAACGAGTCTTGAATGGCCCTTAGAAACACTCGTGACGCATACATCCACACACACACCGGCGTACAAAAGAAGCCTCATCGCTTCCTCCATTAATATCGTTAATATCCGTCTATTATCTTGATGCAATGGGCACAGACGGGAAAATCCTTGCGTTTCTGCAAACTGAAAGCTTCTTTTCCAAAATAATTAGGGTAATTCATTAATAGCCCAAAAGCTCCTCAAAGTGCACGCATCGAGGGTGAAAGCGCGAGTTTACGTATATGTATGTATGAAAGCAAAGCAGAGTAGCTTCTTCGATGTACACCCACGCGAGCATCTACGTGCGAGGTGTATTTAGAAAAAGGAAGAAAAAAAAAAGAACCTCCCCGAGAAAACTAGTGCCAAAGAGGAGATGTACACACAGCAGAGAGAGAGAGCCGCGTAAGCGCGAAGATGAAGAAGCAATTATTCTAATGGAGGCTTTAGGTGGATTGTGGCCGAGACAAGTAAGGTAATCCATGAATAATACCCCCGACCCCCCTCGCAGCCAACCCCCTTTTCCGCTACGCGATATCTATACATATATACGCAAGTACTCCCTCTCTCTGTACTCGCGAACATCCCTATATTCGTACCTGCTAATATTATGCTAAACTCACATAATCCTTAAATGCCAGTCCTTCTCTCTCTCTTTTCATTCTCCGCACCCTCGCTGTGGCTTCGCACCGCCCATGCATGTACTTCACGCTTCGTCTGATCGCACGACTCCCGAATATAATGTATAACGAGCCCAGTTGAACGTATATATTAGTGCGCACAAGTCTACACGCTCGTCGTCTGTCTGTCTGTCAGCGGGGCTTTTGCCAGTATATATATNAGCATATTTCGGCACTAAGGATCACACGTATTTTATTCAGAATAAAATCCAAAATATTATTTTTTACCTCCCTTTTTACAGCCATTTTCATGAGCTATCTTGATATCTGAAATAAAAAACATAAATTATTTAACATAATTGTCATTCAGAACTCGATATGTCTATTACAGAATTTGGCCAGATGCTAAATTGCTGATTGTATAAAATAGAAAATATCTTAATTCAATTGTCATTGATTACAACACGTTGACCCAACATGACATTGGATGCTCTATACATCAACATAAAAATTATGTTGAAACATATTTTTACATTTTTATCTATGGCCTTGTAACTTACTTAATGTTGTAATATGAGCTAGTAAAATAAACTTACTTGTGTTGTTACACTTATTTAAACAATTCAACTGTCTGGCATTCTGATATGTACGTCCGTTGGTACCACAGACAGGTTTATAAAGAGCAGAAGGTGAACATCTCTGTTCACACGTTCTTTTGTTCTGAGCTTGGATCGACAATACGAAGCACATCAAAATAACTATGAAGTAAATTAATAGTGTATTAATTGGAAGGTAATTTTTTATAACTTCAACAAAAAAAGTGATAAAAACTTACTCCCTAAAATAACAATAGAGTGCAGTTTGGCCATATTGAATGTTGTAGCGATATTTCTTGATAGAGTAACAATTAATTAAAACTGAGAATTTGTCAAACCGTCAGGATTTTATATAACGTTTGAGGCTACTTTAGCTTTATAAGGTGGTAAAAATTTTTATCTTGATAAAATAACAACAAAACACTTGGTTTATTTTTTGGATGTGACTGAAATGAGAGATTGCTCTTTGTAACTCAAATAAATGAAAAAAAATTTCACATTTAAGTGTACATAGTTAAAAAATCGTTAATATTCATATATTTAGCGTCGTATTTCGTATATTTTCTTCCATTGTGTTTGATTTTGTTGTTATTAATGACTCTATACAAGGAAAAAAATTCGGTAAAGCAAATTAGCTGTTTTATTGTGTTAACAGAAAAACTGTCACGTACAATATTTATTATTGTTTAACATTAACTTACTTTCCAAGACTTTAATCACGATTTTTTATTATAAGACCAAATATATCTACTAGCACGCAGTGACGGTACTGATTTTTTTTTTTTCAACTACGATAACTCAAAAGTATAACGACAATTTCTGGCTGATACATTTTTGTATGCTATCAAATTAATTAAAAAAAAACAAAAAAAAACAAATAATAATAAAATGGATTGATGAATCTCAACTTTTATAATTGAAATTTCTGAAAGTCAGTGTTGGATGTGTAACTTGAAAGTGATTTAAATACTTGCAACTTTAAACACATAGACGTAAGTGATTATTTACTAACAATGGTAAAACTTAGTTTAACAATCTAGTTCAGTACTTCATTGAAAATAAGTGCGTGTTGTAAACTTGACTTTTTTTTATTTACTGTAACTAAGTCACATTGGTTATAGCTATCCTTAGATTTGTATAAAAATCCAAAATTATGTACCCAGCTTGTAAGCGAAGTAATGTATTCAACCACTATTCTTATCATCATCACATATCAATTTAATTTTATGAATCTATAGCTGATATGCCAATAAACCTTCTCATTCTGGCACCGATTAAATAAAATAATGGAAATTCTATACGAAGCTTTTGAATAAATTAAAAAAAAAAAAAAAAGGTAAAGCTCTCCAGTAATCCAAAATGAGATAAAACCATCGCAGTGTACACAAGAAAGCTCGGTTTATCGGATGGTCTTCACGAGCATTATCCCAAGAGCCGGTTATGAATTTCAAAACCGCAGCAACGTCGGTGCACATTGAAGGCCAAAAGCCGGCAAAGAGTCCAAAGTGGAAACTAGAGTCGCCACCGCGACGAGGAGCGTAGAGGAGAATAACGAGAGCCGAAATTGAGCACGCGGAGCCATATATACAAAGCACCACACAAAGCGAAAACGTACATCATGTAAAAAAAAAAAAAAAAAAGGGACGAAAGAAATAGCGACAGAGGGGTGGAGAGGGGGCGAGTGGGCGGGCGAGCTTCCGAAAGCACGCGCGCGGTTATACATAGATGGGAACAGAGAGAGAAGACGCGAAATTAATTTGAGCGCAGAAATAATTAACGCAATTTGCGAGCACCGCCAGTTTCTCCCTTTCTCTCTTTTTGCGCGTTTATATGGGCAAGGGGTGGAGGTTCGAACTGACCACTTGGCGCGGATGGAGTATAGTGTTGTGTGTCTAGTGCAGATACTCTGGTATTGCTGCTACTGGTGCCAGTAGTGGCGGTGATCAATTTGCATGATGTATAGAATGGAGAGATAATGAGCTGGCAAATATGTAAATTTGCTACGTATATAAAATGAGTGCGAGTTGAATTAGCCGTGCAAAAATGGAATTTCCATTCGTGGCAATACCACAAATGTTGGTGTAGTGAAATATGCGTCAGACGTTTGTTTTATTGTTCTGAAAATGTATTTGCATTTTAAATTTCTCTCGTGGTAGCACGTAAAATGGAAATTCAAAATGCATTGAATGTCGTAAAATATAAAATGTACTTATAATATGCACGCCTTTCTTTTCCGACACATAGCACATAATTTTGAATTATTGATGCAGAAAAATAGGTAAAAATTAAAATAAGCCAATTTTTTGTTTAACCCTACATTACGTAGATACTGTTGTCAATAATCAATCAGTTAATAGAATCATATTTTGGCTTATAAATACATATCTATGGTTTTTGAGCCAAGTTTCGAATAAAAAGGGAAAATACCACCACTTTCCAAGTTTGAGGTTATGAAAGCTGAATATTTTACTTGTATAAAGACCCTTTTAAATATAAATTTGCAGATTTTTCCTAAATCTTTATGACTGTACAGATTTGAAATACCGCATTGAAACTGTCCAACTATTATATTCTTTAACGAACCCTCTTCGGCTTTCCCTGCCTTGCATACAGCAAAATGCTTCAATTATATAGTCCTGGTATAATTCTGAACAATCGGTAAGGTAGTTTACAGTAGGTCATTAGATTGGGATGAAATTTGAATGAATAGGTTGGGAAATATTAAGAAATTTACCAACAAAATAGATCATGCGATGAAGACTAAGTAAAAATTCGTAAATAATTAAACAATTGCTTTGAAGATAAAGTATTAAAAAAATTCGTGAAAAATGGAAGAAAATCACCCGAAGGTGAGGCCGTCCCGATGGTTGTTGAAAAATGTACCCACCTTACAGGCTTACAGAAACGACGAGACAAAGCACCCCGCCGTACCTCCTATACATCTATCTCTTTTTCCTAACGCGTCAACCAACGCAAGTACGTGCGATCCTGGATTAACCTCCCATCCCCCCATCTGATCCTTGACTCCCACAATCGCGTTAACTTTCCCGACGACTCGAGAGCCCGTACACGCAACAAAGCGCGCGCCATCCCTCCGAGTAACCCAAAACAGAGAGTCCCTCTCTCCCTAACCGGGTGAGCTTTCGGGGAAGATGAATAAATAAATAGCTCGGTCCATCGGACAGGAGGGGGTGGGTGGGTGG
>NW_019384238.1:485092-532554 GCF_000648655.2 Copidosoma floridanum | reverse complement strand
GGGGGGTAGTAAGCTGCTGACGCTCGGGGCTCTTAGCACCCGCTGAATCGAGTTAGCGACGCCTTCGATCTTGCTTTACCCAAACTAGGGGATCGCGTGCTAAGATTGAGTTTGGGTTATTAAGACACTCGGGCCACAGGTACACGAGGCAAGGGGTCCCGTTTGTTTGGCGACTGGGCGATAATTGCTTATGAATCTTTTGATCCTTGACAAGGACGTCCTTCCAGCTGAACAATTGATTACGGTTTTCAGCACTACTTCCACAGCCACAAGAGACTATCGATGGGAAACAAAAAAATTTTTAGTATACACTCGTAAACAGCAGAAGAGCAAAAGGCCCCTAATGGTCCAATGTGCGCTCAAAAGCAGGGGGGAGGGCGTCACTTTCCACCGCGCGAAAAACAAAAAGAGAGACACGCTCGCTGTCTTTGATGCATGTATACACGCAGACGGGAAAAAAAGCTCAAAGAGCACGAGGAAGCCGGCTCTTATCATCGTTAGGCACTCGAGCTGGAAAACCATAACCCAGCGACGCGTGCGTATTACATGCGCAACTGTAAAAAAAAAAAAAAAAAAAAAAAAAAAAAAACTGTAGAAAATGAAGAAAGAAAGGGGGGCAAACGACGCGCGCTTGATGACGAAAAGAGAAGAGAGGAAAGAAAAAAAAAAAAAAAAAAAAAAAAACAGCGGGGAGGAATGGAGAACAGACAAAAGAGCGCGTCTTGGCCCGTTTTTCCTGTTTCTATTCCTCCTTCCGTCCTGTGCGGGGAGGGGAGCTTCTTGCTGCACGCGACCGCAGTGCAAGGATCGGGGGGATAAAACACACGGTAGGCAGCAGGGAGAGGGAAGCCTAATTTACGGCGTCTGATGTGCCGGAATGAATCTCCGCAGCGTGTGCATGGCGTCTCCGCGGCGAAGGGATGAAGAGGAGTACAGGGAAGGAAAAAAAGCACAGCGGGGGCCGAGGATGGGTGAAAAGAGATTGCACGCGGCGCATCTCGAGAGCGAAAAATCGAGATAGGAGTAAGGGGGGGGGGAGCCTTCCGTCTCGCTAATGGGAAAGTAATCCCCGTCCCCCAGAAGTTCGGGAGAGAAGGGCTGGTATATACCTATGTGCCCACGGATGGGAAAGTTTCGTGTACGTGTGCTGCTCGCACTTATATTGTATGGGGACAAGACACGCGAGAAACAAAGTGTCGAGAGATAAGGAGCAAAGCCTCCCTCATACGTGTACCTTCGTTGCGCAGGGGGGTGACTGCGCTAATAACGTCGAGGATCAACCAACCGATGGACGCAGTTTAGCGCCACGCGCACCAACGATCTTATATTGGCCCGTATTCCCTGTTTTTTACGGGGTTGGAGGCTTTTTTTCGTCGAGCCAGCGATGCCGATTTAGATATCCGTGAACCAGTTGCGAGGAAGCGATGTATTGCTGGGCGCATCCGATATGCTTTGCCTGTAAGGTATAGGCACACACACACACAGAGTTGTTCTTGGCACAGGTTCTCGACTTTACGCTCTGGGCGGTGAAAATGGTCCTTTTGGGTCGTTGGACGAAGCTTTTTTGGTACTATTTCCACAATTGCGGTGATTTTGCATTCGTGTCTTACTTTGTAGGACTTTTTGTCTGTTTCGTGCTTGCATACGTAGATAATGCTCGTTTCTCACCGTCACAAAGACACGCAAAGTAAAAGTGTACCTATTTCTGACGATTCAAGCACCTACTTTCGATCGACTTTTGAGTAATTTTTTATTTAAAATCATAAGTTTATCGATGTTGAAACGTGGCTGAAACTCAAGATATCCTATGGTGAAAAAAAAAGAACATGCACTTGGAAAAAAAAAGTATACCTACATGTAGTTAGTCTGGAAGCTATAAGTTACCGTCACTCTATCGCATCCTGCACACGTACTCATTAATTGACGGATCGAGGTATAGCCTTCGTCGCTTGAGAGGAATACGGTGTTATTCGGCTGAGCGCCAAGAAAGGATACCTATAGGTACCAGTTCAGATGAGAAGGACAATATCTCTATTTGTGCTCGCCAATCAAATTTTCGTCATTTCCAGAGTCATGGTAAATACAATTCGATTGGCAATGAAATATTACGAAATTGTCGTTTCATCAAAACTATCACCTTCAATCGCGTTCAGTCGAATCAACACCTCATCCCTCCCAAAAGCTACGACATAAAGAGTACATTTGTGTTGAGTACACAAGATTTTTGTCAAATTTGCCTACTTCAGACTCTCAAACTAACCGACTGCTCTTGCACTGAGTACCAATTCGACTATGCTCCTGAACCACCCGCAAACCAATTTGACCATTATTGTGACATTTGGGAACCAAAGTGACATAATGGCCATAAATAAAATCACCCATCAAACTCTACGATTCGTTTTGGTACGAAAATAAGACGGACATGCAGTAACCCATGTTCGGTAGATGCCGCAAAGGCAATTCTTTTGTATTTTATCCTCATACGCTGTGCATGTACCGACGCCCACGATAGAAATTAAAATCAACCCAACGGAATGCCTGCACACGGTGAGCCGCGTAAACCAATCACCTGCAGATACGCGGAGGCGAAAGCAAAAATGTCCCCGGTAATTTATGAAAAATAAGTAGTCGTCACCGGGGGTGTATACACGGGACGCAAACCGATCCGCCTACGTCGGGTTTCCCCGGGCGCAGTAGACGGTGGATTCCAAGCCATCCTCTTCGAAGCCGTTCTAAGGCATCCAAGGATCGATGCCGGCTCGCGGAAACCCCCGTAACGTGTGTGTGTGTATATACCTTTATACTACAGACAGACGAGACAGGGCTACGCGTGACGGCAGATAACATGTCGATGCGCCACGCGCCCGATCACATCTGATAAGTGGCCCGACGGGCTTTCGCGCTACGGGGATTACTTGGAGTCCCCTCCTTCCCCTCAATCCACGCCGCTATCGTGGGCTTGTTTGTTTTTCAGGTTTTTCCTTTTTTTTTTTTTTTTTTTTTTTTTTTTTTTTTTTTTTTCTTCCTGCTCCACACGAAACGGTACACTGTTACGGTTGACGTCGCCTACTGCGACCGTGGGCTCTTCTGATACACGTCTCGGTTGGCCGAGGGCTTTTGCAATATTGGACGATTCCTCTGGATTTACAGTCGAACTGCCACTTTTTCTTTCCAAGTAAAAGTGGTAAGCGAGGGGTTGGTATTTTTGTCCCTTTGCGGGTAGCTCGTGTTGTTCGATGATATTTTTGGCATTTGTTGGAGCTACGAGGGTGACCATTGGGGCTAAAAACTGCACAGATCCTGAGAGAAAAAAAAAAAAAAACGTATATTCCCTCTGTCTATACTTTTCCTCGACACGTAGGCAAAAAGATCCCCTTCGCACCACAGTCCAACCTGTTCCGTAGATAAATAAAATTCGCGAGAACCGGGAATTCCAAATCGACAGATAAAATCCTTTCTATAAAACGCAGGAGCTCCGTGGCGCAGCAGGTTCCTCATAAAGGAGCTTCCAGTCTAATTGGATTAATTTCGAGCCTGACGGATTATCACCGGCGAGCCGGTGGAGGAGAGGAAAAGAAAAAAAAAAAAAAAAAACACTCGCCACGTAATTCGCTCGCGTCTAATTTTCTTCTCCGCGCGCGCTATAGGGGGGCTGTAAATGATTTAGCGCGCTAAATGCACACGGTCGAGCGGCCCCGCGGCGTTGGTGAGGAATCCGCGGTAATGCGAGACGCTCTTTTGGGTTTGCGCGCCGCGTTAACGGCGATGAGAGATCTTTCGAGGGGGTTGTGTGCAGTGCTGGCTTTTAGCGATGCGGGGAAACAAAAAGGCCGCTAATTAATAACGTTTCGTGCGAGTGTGCATACCCGTACATATTTTTTTTCTTTTTATCTTTTTTTCTTTTTTTTTGTGTAGATGCAGGTCGAGATTCAGCGCTGAAAGCTTGGGGTGTTTACATGTATACTTATCTTACGTTTTTTTTTGTTTTTTTTTCTTTTCTTCCGTGGAGGTACGAGGCGATGACTGATGCAAGTACTTATATATGGCTCGTGTTTACTTCAGCGAGCGTATTAATTTTGTCCAATCTTTTTTTAGATATCCTTGAATAATTTATGTACATTCAAGTGTATGGTATTTTTTAGGTCGTTCGATGTCCCACGCGCTATAGGAGCAAGCCATGGAAACAAAGGCGTGGATGGTTTTATTATGACGGGTCTAAGGACACTTTATTTATTTTAAAAATTTGTTTTCTTATTTTCATTGAAACATACGAGACGAATCATTGAGATTATATAATTATTACCTGCGCAATGGAACCAGTGCACCAGTTACAGATTTTATATGTTCAGTAAGTACCAAAGATAAGTAGGACTTCAAAAAAAAAAATGTTTATCTTATAATTCACCCATAGTTTAATAGTATTAACAAATACAGTGAATTCATACACTGTGGTAAAGTATGTACTTTCCTAACTTGGGCGTTTTTTGTGACATTTGGACGTTTTTTTGCGACACTATAGGTTATACGATTCGTGAAGCTTTTGACGCTCACAAACATATCAAAATGGACACTAATTTCAGCAATGATCCTCTTTTGTATAAGCTTTAAGATTGAGTACATTTTTTTGGAGAAAAATAAACTTGCGTACACATCAGTCTATCCTCAATATTGTACTGTATTCATGACTTAGACCCTTGAAAATAGAAGCAGATACGATAATGGGGCACACATACCCTGTACTATGAAGCTCAGTCAGGAGGGGGCAGTGGTAACGGGTTCCAAAGTGTATACGTCCTCCACACATCCCTCGTTGAAAAAGCGCGAATAAATAATTTTCCCGCTGCTGGAAGCACGGACGTATCAGGTACCTCAGACGGTGGGTGAAATTATTTGAACAAACGGACATTGTCCCCTTTGACCCGTTCAGCGAGACGAGCGTGGAAAATATATCGTGACGCGCCAAGGGTGATGCAATGAAAAATTCGTTACGCGCGTCGTGCGAGTGACAGCCACGCTGAAGTTTGCACTTTGTAGCGTGAGGATAAGCCCCAACCACGTGACAGAATTTTCCTTTCTTTTTTTTTTTTTGGTACAACAAAAACACGTCACTCCTCACTGAAGTGACAATGGGGTGAATGTAAGCGATGACACGTGGAAAATTTTGGGCATGGAAGTAGCGATGCGGCGGGGGAACCAACGTAACGTGTACACAAGCATCCCCTTTAAGACGGAGGAGGAGGCCTCGCTAATTAAAAGCCGCGCGCTCAGCTGATATGGGTGGCGTTTGACTTTCACCCTCGAAAGGGCTCCTCCGAACTTCCCAGACCGTATTTTCGTACCGTCCGGGGCAGCAAAAAGACGCGATGCTGCTAAGTGGCTGTTAATTACCGCCTCTTTTTGGGATTTCCTACATGGATGATGTGGACCTTTTTTTCCCTTTTCGCGGTTTGGGATATACTTTACTGGGGTGGCAAGTTTAGGTTAACCCTTTTTTTATTGGTTACGTGCCTTTGGTGGTTTTGTATTTTTGGTCAAAGATGAGTTGTGGATTTGCCGGAAACTGAAATTGGAATCGAAGGTCTTGTGGAGCTTGGAGAAAAAACGATTAAAAAAAAAATGTGTTTCTTAATTTTAAAAGTAAAAAAAAAAAAAAAACGATTAATCAATTGACGTACAGCGGCTGTAGTGACACTTTTGTATTTATAAACCGATATCTCACATTGTTTAGTGAGAAATCACTTTTATTTATTCGTTAATTTATTAATTGGTTGATTTCTCAGTCTTTTCTCGAGATTAAGATGTATTTTAAGTTAAACTCGAATTAAAAATTATTTAAAATGTTATTTTTTATCACATCGTAATCGTTTATCTGATCATAAATACGGAAAGTTAATCTTGAATTCTTAATGTTAATTATAAACCGCTTTATGGTAATTCGAATCAGTTCAGTATACAATTTTAATTTACAATTATAAGATTAATAAAATTACAAAATTTTTCTACTGAAAATAACTTGTTAGTTAAAAAAAAAAAAAATATATTTAGATAAGGTATCTTTTTAAACTATTAAATAAAAATGACTTTTGGTTTTTAATGAAAATAATACTCTAGGCTTTTATTGGTTGAATCTTAAATGAGAATCCGACAGTCGATGTCAATTTGCTGCACATTACTAAATGTTGACGTTTCTATGAGTAGATACAGAAAAAAAAAACGAAACAGAAAGTAGTTTTTTGAAACTTGAAAGTCTTTGTAAAGCCCATGACGAGGTAAAACAACTATACTTTCATTCTCATGCTGTAATAAAGACAAAAAAACAAACATTTAAAACACTCAACAACCAAAATAATTAGGTACGTTACCAATTGCAACTCAAAAACTCTTAATATTTTATTTGAAACCTCCACTATGAGAATGGAAGAATTTTA
The DNA here is from genome assembly GCF_000648655.2 of Copidosoma floridanum. The sequence goes on along the minus strand of NW_019384238.1, from coordinate 526,126 downwards.
GTCCTGAATCATTTTAATGGAAAGTTGATAACCAAACACTTTGATTATATCTTTCATCAAATAATTCATCCTAAAAAATACAAAAAAAAAATACATTCCTATGGAGGAGGGGAGGAACAGCTACATGGGTAGGGGTCGGAGGTGCCAAATTTTGACTAAAACGAGCCATTTAATTTGTAGACAATAAACCCTCCAACCGACAGCATACTTTGCTGACTATAAAAAGATAATTTGCAAAAACTTTTATTTTTCCACAACCCAACTTTCCAAAGCAGCCCAAACAACAAAATTACGCAGCCATAAGCACAGTACACCCATCAAGGTATAGCTAAAAATAAAAAAAAAAAATAAAAAAAACACAAAGCCCACGTTCAGCCGCAGGAAATCTGGTTTACGTCAGCTCCGCGCAGCTGCACAAACGCCGCTCGCATTAACACGGCTTTCATACGCTCCTCCCTTTTCATCGCGCATTATAAATACACACCCAGTTCTCAGCCGCTGCCGCTGCCGTACATTACATACACGCTTCTTCATTCAACCAACGTCGGCGCACGAATTAAATCAATCCACTTGGTACACGCACCAATAATATATAGACTACACACTCGATAGCCAGACAATTTTACTCGTCGTTACAGACGTCGGCCAATCTCTAAGTGTACTTTTCTCCTTCATTATCGACGATATGCCCTACAGTGGTATATAGGTATACATGTATCTCACCAAACCAGTGACAAGTCTGATTCGGTCTCCCTCGCGTTTCGTACACGCATTCGCTCTTTCATCTTATATATGTATGGTGCGAGGCACAATGCTCCTCTCTCATTTCGAGGGCCACTTCTTTTTTCTTCTTCTCCCAAGTATACTCCAACCCGTTGCCGATGCTCCCCCCCCCCTCCCTTCTTTTGGTCGCGATGGCCTCAGACGTCGTGGAATAAAGATACTGCGGTGCGCAGTACAAAACGTCGCGCAAGTGCATTAGCGCATCTCCTCGCGTTTGCGAGTTCCTTAATTTTAGCTTACCCGCCCCCACACGTGTCCCTCGCTCCTTTGACGATGCGCTTTCGCCTGATGCTCTCAAATTCAATTTTCGCTGATGCGAAGGTACAGGGAGGAGCTTGCAACTGCTCACATTTTCTAATGAGCTTCGCGTGTATATATGCACAAAGGGGCCACGCGACGGCTTTCTTCCATTCAGTGGATGTATTTTTTTACGTGCATTTCGTTGTGAAGTCGGGCCGAAAGTTTCGCGTTGCATGTACGTGTAATAAGGAGGAGAAAGGATCGCCGTAGACGTCTAGACCTGGTGTTTACGGCTGAGCGTCACGCGGGTGATGGTTTATGCGGGCGCGGCACGAGAGCTTGCGAGAGCTTTTTTTTTGTCTCGTTTGGTGCACTTTTAGGGTAAACACGGGGAGGGGGCGAGTTGTTTTGTCGGCAAAAGCTCTGATTTCAGATCGTACATGGCGAGGGCAATGTATAGTCGTGATAAGGGTAGAATATTGGGGTTTGTGTGGCTCACAATGAAGGAATGTAAAATCATCAATCGAGGTATTGCACGTCTTTGCTCATTTCCAATATCAATCAATGATATTTGGAGTCGACAAGTGTAGCCTGATATTTCTTTGTTAAAATGTGGCTATTGGAGGTATCGCAAAAAAAATAATGTCTCAAAAGTCAAGTGATCAAAGTCGAGTCAAACGACAAAATAGCATAATCAAAGAAACAAATTAATGACTGAGTAAAAAAAAAGGAGCTTGTCACCACTTAAAATCAAGTGTGATTAATTAAAAAAAACAGTTGTGTAAAAAACTGGAGGTATGGCGTTTTGACCTCTTGGGTAATTTTTTTTCCGTGTGTTTCCCTTATTTTCCACATCCTGCATTGCGATAACGCAAAGTGGAAAAAGATATGGGGCACGCAATTACACGGAAGCAGTTATTGTAATTGCTTTTACGAGCTTTCTTTCCCTCTTACAGCACAGGTGTACGCTGCTCCCGTCTTATCTTGACTTTTATTCATTGCGGTGACCCCCACCCCCGTCCAATGTGTTTGAAATGTGGATTTACGTATCATTTTTAGGTACGCGAGACGCTTAAAATAAAAAAAGAAAATAAAATAAACTGTGACCCCGTATCTCCTAATGAGTCTGAGGTTTATATATTTCGCTGTGATTTTGTATTCATTTAAATTTATTACAGTAATTAAGGGAAACTAGAGCAAATCTGAATGCAATGTGTTTTTATAAATCATAAGCTTTCAGCACTTGAAAGTTCAATAGCTACACAAAGAAAAAAAAAGAAAAAATCCAATAGATAAAGATCCTTCCTTTCCATCGATGCAGTAAGAAAAAAAGCCACTAATAGCCGCAATAACATTTTCATTTCCAGATCATCGACTCCATTAAGAAACGAAAGATGAAAGCAAAGCAAACAAAATATGTTTTGGCTTTCATGTTCCCGGCGCGCTCCGACAGCAGCCGCGAAAGCACACCAGACATGGGGCGCGCGAACTTTGTTTTAACTGCGGACGCGGCTGTATATAGTGCGCAAATCTACATCCGGAATAAGGTTTTTTTTTTCTTTTTTTGTAAACACAGATGGTATTAAAAGATTTTTGTTTTTTTTTAATTTTTATTTTAGATCCGTTTAAAATGAACTGATGGAGTCGTTGGGTGCAGGGGAAGCTGAATCACGCTTTTTGGGGTCTTTTAATTTACAACTAAAATTTATTTAATTTATTTAAATTGCCTCAAAGTTGAAATAACAAATTTTCAAACTTGCACCCTTTTTCAAACTTTTTCTCAGAACACAGTATCACACACACACACACACACACACACAAAATTTTTGTCAGTAAAAATAATTAACTGGACTTGAAAAGAAAAAAAATATTTCATTACTTTTAAGTTCCTCAAAAACATATCACCAAATACTTAGGGATAAATAGTGATAAGTACAATTTTTCCCATAAAAAAAAATAAAATAAAAAAATACGTAGCGATTTGGGGAAAAAAAGTATCATTTCGAGATGTCTCACAGTTAATGAAACGATTGTGCGCAATTCCGGGTAATCTACCCTTCGTTCGAAAAAATTACTTTTCAAAACCCAAAAAATTGAACTTTGCATATCGCTCTTCCACTACTTACAACAAATATCAATTGAAATAAAAATACACGTGCGACATCGTAAACAAAAGCTGACTATACTCACTTGGGAAATCTCATTTGTCCACCGACTCTGGAAGAAAAATCACCAAACGTCCGAATCAATTTCCATCACAAAAAAAAAAAAAAAACCAGAAGCTCGTCAAATTACAACGGTATCATCAATCAACACGTAAAACCAACGAACTGTCACCACAGCGGTACTTAAAACAAAATCATCCCTCCCGCGAGTTATCCATCACACAAAACAGAGCTTTCGAGAAAAAAAGCAACCACCACTCGAAAACGGAGCAACAGCAACCACAGAACAATGTACAACAACCGCGTCATTTCTCTCCTTGGTAGCAATAAAAAAAAAGAAAAAACAACAACAGCGATATCATCCAAGTCGCGAGTAACAACGGGACATGACGTACTCGGTGATGGCAGCGCCGGCACGCGCACCACCCGACTGACGGCATTTTCGACCCATCCATACGTCCCGACCCATTGCTTGGCGAGTGCGCACACTCGCCCCCTCTATTTCCCCCGTACACGACCTCGAGAGAACACACGTGGTGGCCGGGAGCTTGCAGCCGAGGAGCGAGCTTTTAAAAGTTAATTAAACGCGCGCCGGAGTTTTTATTAGCGATTATTAGTTTTTTTTTTTTTTTTTTTTTTTTTTTTTTTTTTTTCCCCCCGTGGCCGAGGCTATAATCGATTACCGCCCAAAGGCTCTGGAATGCGGGCACTCGCTCGCCGTACCAAAGTTATTTTTGGCGAGCTTCCGGCGAACGATGGTTTGATTGATCGGCCAACGGCGCGCAAAGCTCTCTCCCTCCGGTGTTCCTCGACTGCACAACGCCCTCCCCCACAAAGATCCTCTTTTCGCGTCGATATACTTTAACGCTCGTCCCACTGCAGGTGCACACGCAAAATACAAGCTCCGGTGGTACAATTAATACCGAAAGCTCGCGCATCATCATCCTCGTGTACGCATCGTACTAAGGTGGCTTCCCTCGTAATATCGAGGCCCTTGCAAAATTAAGCACACGGCCGTGGCCCGGCGTATATAATCCCTCCTCCCAAGAGATCGACCAAAGATACACGCACGGGTATGTATATATATATATATATACGTACAAACACAATGTATACAGCGCACTGGAGAAAGTGGATAGACAGATAGACAGACAGACAGACGGAGGGCCGGCGCGCATATATATATATACGCGGGAGAGGGGGAGGGACGTCGCATTGGTATTCAGCGACGAAAGCCCTCCCGAGCCCTCCCTCGGTTATACTGCTCTGCAGGGAGCTTGATGAGCTCGGGGGCTACTTTGCCACCCCTACCCTCTTCCATTGCGTCGTCGACGTGCTTGGATTGCACGCGGCTGTACCCAACTACCTATACATGGTGGGGATGAGATAGATGGTGCGGAGCACGCATGCACGCAAAGCTCGGCCCTAAAGAGCGAATATAATCCGCGGCCCATAACGGTGGGAGCGCTCACGTGCATGTGCTATGTGCACATACCTCTCACGGATGTACGTACAAAATGGATATATATATATATATATATATATACGTCGACCAGAGCTTGCGACGCGTTTGGCTATGTACAATGCACGGTATATGTGTGTACAAGGTCTTATCGAGAGGGAGAGTGCGCGTGAGTTGTTGCCGGGGCTGCGGAGTCCGATCTTTTTCGGCCCGGCGTTTTTGTATCGATGCGTTAAGAGATTCCACGCGCGGGGGTGCTTACTCTACGGTATATACTTGGGGGAGGGCACGCGTTTTATACGGCTCAATCTTTTTTTTTTTTTTTTTTTTTTTTTTGAAATATAGTATTTGGTTGTAATTTAAGGGTTGTTAGTTGCTTTTCCCTGTTTAGGTTTTCACAATGGTGTAATTCAATGGAAAATGTCAAACTGGTTGGCTCCACCGTGAAAATAGACTTACCGAAATTCAAAAGCCAACAAAATACTGGTAAATGTCAGAACATTCCTCGATAGACAAAGTACAGTACCTATGAGGAAAACAACCCCCCTGGCGCTGAACAAGAAAACGCGCAAGATAATAGAGATACCCGATAAAAGTTGGAGTATACAAATCGCAGCTTTGGGTGTATAAAGCCAAGAATATAATAGATAAATTCCCCGATCGTAAAATGCAAAGTATAAACTGTACCAGCATTTACCCTCACAGCATCCCCAGGGGAGGAGAGGAAACGGGCATATGCTCCCAGCTTCGTCCAAACTTTGCCCTTATTGTTCTTCAAAGGGTCCATAATACATTTGTCCGGCCACGTGACGTCGAAATGACCATCGTGCGCACGCACAAAATCGAGATTCCCTTGGTAAATTTACATTTCGTACGACCCCCTTTTCCGCAGATGAGCCGTTCCATGCGCACTCGAATGGCTGGCGTCCAGTTGTAGTGGACCGCGGTGACTCGCGATCGTAAAATTCAAAGGAGGGATGCCCCACCCTCGAGGTACCAAGACCAACTGTTTGTCCAATTTTCTGCTGATACCTCGGAATTCACTTTTTACACGGCATTTGCCCCCAATGAACCATAAGTCCCGTACACGCTGTTTTTCCAATCACGCGAGTGGTTTCAATTCGACCGGATTTTCTTTTTCTTCGTGAATAAATGAACGTCACGAGGCGAGAACAGCACTGCGGATGTGCTGGATCCGCGGCGCACGCGGTGTAGGTATATACGCCGGAGATTCATACGGCCATTAACGGGCAAATGAATAAGTAAAGAAAGTAAGTCGAGAGGCATAAAACACACGTGCGTCGCGCAGTAAATATGGAACGGTACTCTTGCTCGCGTGGCTGCACTGTATATTACGTTCTCGCGTGTGCGTTTGTCCGTGGGGGGGAAAAGATTCATTACTTATTATTTCCGAGTTTGCATGTCGTAATAACTTTTTTTTTTTTTTTTTTTTTTTTCGTGTGAGCGAACTGAACTTTACGTTATTCTCATGGGCAAATGAGCATACGATGATTTTTTAGATTTTCGTTCGGTTGCTCGTCACGTGGTGAAAATTACTTTGGGAACGCCGAATGGGACGAATATTAATTGAGCACCCCTTCACTCCCTTCGAAGCGAAAATTAAAACTTTGTAGCGTTTAGTATACCAAACACGGGTGACTTGTCCGTGGGTCTTATTCAATACTGCTACACTGAGAAAACAAAAATAATAAAAATTACTGTGCTAAAATGTCAATCTGGTATACTGTTCGGTCGTCTAGAGACTTTTTACTATTGAAACAATAATTTTTATTGTTTGGAATAGTAATTTTTATCTTAAATACAGTGGTTTTTACTGTTTGTACAATAGAAATTAGGTTGGCCAAAGTAAAAAGTCCCTAGACAGCGGAATGGCACCAGATTACCATTTTATAGTACAGTAATTTTTTTTTTCTCTCAGTGCACGGGACCAAATGAGACACAGACACCCCCTAAACTTGCGAAGGAAAATCATGCGATTCACAATTCCTTCAGTTGAGAAATAAAATGTCCATTCGATAATACAAGAAACCGCTTGGCAGAGTAAAAAATTCCTCTCTATGATCGGATTGGCTGGTTAATTTTTGTAAAAGCTTCTGCCACGGCAGAACTCGACTTTTTCTCTCTTCCACGACCGCACTCGGAAAGCGCTCGGAGACCCCATCCTTTTTTCATTTTCCTCGACCAAACGGATCGACCTTAGCGAGTGCGAAATCGTCACAAGAGAAACAACGACCTCCACAATGTCCCCCGGAAAGAGAGCCAAGGCCGTAAAGACACGTGGAATCCTTTCGGGCAGCGTTTGGGTTTTCAGAAGCGCGATAAAAAGTGCCGCTCCGCTGTTAGGCTGAGCAGAACAGAAAGGGTGGGTGCACGCAGCTCTCGGCGAAAGCTCCCAGATACACATCGATCAGACGTTGGTTTGTGGGGGGGAGGGCGCGGACTTGGCGCAAGTGTAGTGAGTGTCGGAGTCGTGGTGTACACACGGAAAGAAAGTGACGTTGACGAATCCAAGTATGGAATAAATTGTGTACGCTCGCGTGTGCGGGGTAAGCGATGTTGGCACTTTTTGCTGCTCCAAGCTGTTTGGGGTAAGTGGGTTTTTTGCTGACGTATCATTTTTTTTTTTTTTTTTCATACAGGGAGGGGCCCTTTTAGCCAATTTCAAGGTACTGTCTGTGGATCAAATGCTAGAAGTTTTCCTTAGGTACAGGAAATAGCATTCAGTTTACGATGAAAGTTTTATCCAAAGGTGAATTCCTGGACATGACCAATCATTGTGAAGATTCAAGACTTGAGACTCTCGAATTAATTTTATTCCAACACAGGCTCTTATGAAAAATGGTCGAAGCAGAAGCTTTTATTCATAGAAGTAAACGTAGTAAAAAAAGCAGCCAACGAGTGCCGAATACCCTTTCTCATTGAAATATTTGTTGTTGTTATTTTTTTGCAAGCAAATAAAATTATTTCCATAACCTCCACTGATAAAAAAAAAATACAATCATATCAGTAAGTACCATACAGCAGAAACGTCAAACCACCGCGAACCCCATACGCAGCCACATGTGCGGTGAAAAAGCTCGTCTCATCTTTCCCGTTGGGCGATTCGCCATTATGTAGAGCTTTCCCTCGAAGAAAAGCTCCTCACGGCTTGTTGCCCGTGCACGCTTCTAATGGAACTCGGGTATAGGCGAGCTCCTCTGCCGTATACACTCGTGCACCTATACTGTGGCAAATTGTCGCGAAGAGACAACACAGCGCACACGTGGTCTCGAAGACGAGGGGGATAGTATATAGGTATGTGTATTGTGTGTGGACTGTATACTGTTGTCGTTGTTATTGCTGTGCCACCGTCTGCAGCTTTTTCACCCCCCTCCCCTCACCCACGTGGTGTTAATAAAATTTTATCTTTCGTGGTGGCTTTCTCTCTTCCTTTTCTTTTTCTTTTTTTTTGTTTCTTTATGGGAAATATGGACGGCGGAAGTTTATTGCCGGGCCGAATGAGATACGTGAGTTAAATTGTAATAGTTAGTTGGTGATACCTTTTCTTCCGTGCATTTGTATATAGTTTATTTGTTAGTTTACCGGATCGAAAATAGCAGGAGTGTTCGTTTGACGGGAAAAAACTGAAAGCTTGCAAAGCTTGAAATGGACATTTGTTTCCCAAAGCTACATCGAAGAGATATATATCGCTACCAGATTACAACTCACATAATGTTATTGCCTGATCGTGAATTTTAAACACGTTTATTTTATTTGAAATTCATTAATATTATTAATTTGTAATTCTATCTATATTTTTCTTTGTTTGATTATAAACTAACTTTCGTGACCACTGGATCCTCGAATTCTGGACACATACCCCCCACACTTGTACCCTTAATCCCATTGTATACTCGCTGTTCCTTCGTTTGAGGACAAAAAGCCTTTGGTTTTAATAAATAAACTTAAACTCGGATTCAATTTACTTGGTTCCATGTACGTGATTTGCATAGCTTATAAGTAGAGTATCCATGTTACGTATGCAAAACGTCAAAGTACAGGGTAATGCTTTGGCTTACAATTCGACTATGTTTCGCCAGTACTTTAATCATAGTTTTGCTGTTTGATATTACAGGATTAAATTACGGATCATGACATGGAACTCGGAATAAACGATAAGAAAAAATGTAACAACTTTCCATGAGCCATAAAAAATAATAAAAAATTTCATACCTGCGATTTCTAAGTTACTTACGATGACAAACACACAGCTAAAAAATTTTGTGCATCATTTACTTAATTACACAAATTATATGTCAAAATTACATTAATTTCGTGTATTTTTTTCGACTCAGAATAATATTAATAAATACACAAACTTAGAGTACGAAAATAGTTAGCATAGGACAGAATTACACAAGATTTGTATTGTTTTAACCATCAGACATTAGCATCAAATATAACTTACACAAAAGGCGTGTCCTAAAAATAATTTATCTCCTTGGAATTGAACTGATTTAAAACAGTGCAACGATAAGCCCACCACATAAAGTGTTGAGATGAGCCAACTAGTGATAAATAAACGACGAGCCGTGATTGCGGTGAGCAATAAAAATTTTCCAGAGTCGCACAAAAGTGGATTCGATAACGTCGATTCTATACTATTACTGCCCTACGTCACATTCACACAAGTGGACTCGAGCACGCCACGGTTGTTCTTTTTTTTTTTTCTCCATCCCACCTTTTCCCACCTATAAACCACCGTCGTATTTTCCCGAGCCTTTTTTTTTTCATTGCCGAGAGAGGCGGCGATAAAGAACGGGATGATGCGAAGAGGGGAGAAAACAACCCGCGGCTGGAAGAAGAGCGAAAAGGGAAAATAAGCGAAAGTTCCATCAAGGGGTGGAGGGTGGCTCTCTGCGGCGAACCAATATATATATATATATATATATATACACGCGGGAGACAGTAGTCGGTAGTTCCGATTGGGCGGGGTGTTTCGCGTCGATACACAAACTTCGGGACCAACGGTGTTTGAATACGTAAGGAAGGAGAAGGAGAGAAAAATTATTCCGATGCGAAGAAATCTTGATATTCCGTTTTTTTTTTTTTTCCTCGGGTCTTCGGGAATTGTGTTTTGCCCGTTTCTTTGGCGCGGGATTGCGATCACGAGGGGACTCCCGGAGGGATTCGCGGTGTGCATGTATACGGACAAAAATGAGAAGTCATTTGTCCGGCGGATGGATACTTTTGTTTGCCGATGTTTGTCACGTTACGCAGCGTGTGTATCGTGGCCGGTGTATATGCGACCCGAGATTACGAACGCGATGAGTTTATGAGACCCTCTGGTAAGCCCCTCGTGATTCTTCTTACAAACTTCCCTCCGAAAATAAAGGAATGGCTCGATACTTTGGTGCGATCTCGTGGACCATAATCGACGTAGGTATCGAGCCTTTGACCATTATCGGTGAAAATCGAAGATAGAAGGTATATACACACAGTGGTGGATGAAACGGGTGAGTTGTACATTGTACTATTTTTACACGCGATTATATACTTATTGCAAATTTCGTCCAAATTGATACAAAAGTGGTCTTTCTAGTCTTCTACACAGGATGTTACTCAACATTGAGTTATTGGACGAACTTTTGGTCAGGTAAATTTTTTTTGGACTGTGAAGGCTATTTTGGTTCGTGGAAGGTCCTTGGAAGTACTATTTATGTACATTATTGCAAATACTTCTGTTTAAACGATTTTTACAATTGGTTTTCCTACAAATGATTGTATTCAATTCAAATTTGTAGTCTTTGCATTTACAGTATGATTAAAGATTACGTATTTTACACCTATATGAATAAACGTATTATGTATTATACGCCTCTACCACTGGAGGTATACGAAAAAGATTGTTCGTCCAAATTTTTCCGTGTACTTTTGATTTGCAAATGTGCACAAAAGACACGTACTGAACCGAACCGAATCGAAGGAAGCCCGCATCCAATTACGGAGAGGCCGAACTTTCGATACGTAAACGAGAAGGATGAGCGCAAAAAAAAAAAAAAAAAAACTTTCATACAGAAAACTCATCGGAAGGGAAGGAGGAAAGAAAAAGGCAACCCCACCCCCTGGAGCCGAGCACCAAAGACCGACAAAAGTGGAAAGAAAGACACAGGCGTAGCTCCCATCCCCCGAGCCGTGGCATATACATGTAATAATACGCGTCTTTCCGTGCGCGCTTTTTCTCCAGTACCGAAAACCCAACAACCGCTAAACACGCGGTAGCCTCATTACTATTCGGGAATCGTATCGGCTACACGTCAACTACAGCCACCCCCCACCCCCTGTGTTTCTTACACAAGGGACACACGCGCAGTACATACAGGAGCGAGGGAAGAATGCAAAGCATTTCCGATCGAATTTCCCGGCGTTGGCGCGTGTGTCTGGAAAATTTACGAGTTTCCGGAGGCTCGCCCAGTCACTTGCGGGCGACTACCGCGCGTATGCAAATATTTGGGAATTGCATACCGCGGATTCTTACGGCCGGGATATTTATGCCCATCTTGGATGACGACCTTATTGGAGCCGGAGAAGCGCTTTTTCCGCTTCTGACGCGGGAGTTTCTTCATTTTTTCTCCCTTTGGAGGAAGTTAAATTATGGACGATGGAGCACGTGGTCAGGGTCTTCGATTCGTTGATAAATATGTATGGCCGGGGTTATTAATTGTTGCCGGGAGGTTAATTTAATCGTTTCTTCCTTTTTTCTTTGTTTTCGGTGCTTTATGAGGTTTTTCCTGGAAATAATTTATGTTCTCTGGGGTTCACGTGTGCGTGTACACGAGCGAAATTAATCCCCTTTGGTTTTGAGAAAAGTGCGTGTGACCTGAATTTTGGTGGGCTAAATTACCCTGTAAAACCTGAAAGACTAAAGTGTACAGTTCTTTTTGGGATAAATGTGTACAGTAAATCAATTAAATGATACAAGTCGGTGAAGACGATTCGGGATTCAATGCTGATGGCAATGAAGAGTTAACAACTGTGTTTGAAATAGCTACGTTATCGAATAAGCCAGTTTTTACCACTAAATCGCTGGAACTCGACTGTATGGATCGAAAAAAGGAGCTTTCTTTTGTAAGAGCTCTGGTTAAAACGGAGGGTTGATTTTCCATTCTGGAAACCAAATTAGGCTATGGTCAAAAAAAATACTTGCGTCCTCCAAATTTTGTTTTCTTCCATTTCACTTCCAAGTAGTGACTCGTTGAAACCATGTTATACGGTTCGACAACAGCAAATTGGTAAAACAATAGCATCACAATGGCACACATGCCTTGGATCACATCCCCGTTAATAACCAGAGCAGTAGTGAATACTTTAACGACCAAACCACAATAGAAAATATAAAACCCTTCAGCAGTTAATGGTATTTTCGTGACTTGTCAAACAATTTTTGAATATTTTTACTAAAACGGCCATACTATAAAAAAAACTTACAGTGAAAACTACATGGTAAAACGTCAATGACTTCATCGGCTCGTTTTCCAATAAAAAGTAAATTGTCGTAAACAAAGGAACGACAATCCACGTATCAAATCCAACGATAAGCCCCGCGAGCTTGCGCGACCACGAAAAAAAAGTCGTGATATCCAAGAAAATAGCGCTAGACGCCACAGCAGGAAAAACAATGATAACAATGATAATCAGGAGCTGACCATGGATGATATACAGCGCTCCTCCCGCAAAAGAGAGCAACACTCCCAAAGACATCAGAAACGGGGGAGGCTCTCCGGGTATTACTTTTAATTGAATTCCCCCGATGAAATTTCATCTGCGCCTCACGTATACGCCTCTCGCGTGGCATTAAGTCCCCTCCGAAGGAGAGACGACAACGTTTCGCGCCCTCCTCTTAACTTTTCTTTTTCTTTCTTTCTTTCTTTTTTTTTTTTTTTTTTCATCTCCTCCGTTCTTCTTTTGCATATTACGTGTGTACACACTGGTGGCACGTACAGCTTATCCAGTTCGGCTTTTCATTTGCGGCTCTCGTTTCTTTTTCGAGCTGTGTGTATAATGTGTGCTTACTCTCTCGGTCCTCTTTTATCATACACACCATGTACACCGGAGTGCGGAGTGCTAAGTGGTTTAAACCCGTGCTTGAGTTTTTTTTTTTTTTTTTTTTTCCTCTTTTTATTCAGCCATGCTCGCAGGCACCGTGCGTTTGTTCTTATTTTATACTCGATCTGCTCGGATTCCCTCGTATGTGTTATTCGGATTGGATGGCGGAGCTTTTTTGTTTCGCTCTTTCGCGCTTTCTTACTTTGTTGGAGTGGACCGTTGGTGTTGTATACTTGTAGAGACATTGTTTACGGCGGAGAAACGGTTATCGGACGAAAGTTTTGCTGGCGTTTGACGTGTTGGTTTGGTAAGCGGTTTTGAGGTAAAAAAAACAAGTGGCTAAACTCATGTCTTGCATGTGAGGCAAGCAGAATCTATATTAGGTGCCAGAGAAAAAAGTGTGTTATTGGAATAACAGGATTTAATTTTGATACTATTCCGTTATCACAGCCAACTGAGTTTTAATATCAATAGGTACTCTTTCTTTGAATGTAAAGTAACAATTTTTCATGCTATTTCAAAACGTTTTTCGTTATTTACTTTATTATGTAAATTCTATGGATGAAGTCGGTTAATACAAAAAAGTGTATGATTTAAAAGATCTATAACTTATGTATTAAACATGTTGTTTAAAAAGGTGACTTACAAAAATTATATTTCGAAACGACTTTTGTCGATTAAATCGTTAAGAAGTAATTTAAGTAGTTACACTTTTTGCTCTGACAAAATGATAAGGCACTCCCATACATTGGTAGTGCCTAAATTTTGTTTTATCGATGATACTGCTGAAAAGTATTCATTATCACACCTATTGCGTAGAAAATTAATGATGGATAGCAACGATCATCAACGATACTTTGTAAACGAGTAGTTATACATGCTGCCATCATTTAAATAAGAATTATTCTCTTTTGGAAATTTAGCGAATCACTTTGTACAAGTATCGATGGAGGCGTTTTACTTCTTGGGTTACACCTAAATCTCGCCCGTGTGATGTTTAAACCATCATCGCCCCGAAAAGAAAAAAAAAAACTAAAAGTCCCGCAGTAGCCTTCCGCGTAACAAGAGAGAAAAATATGAAACGGCACCTGCAATCTATTATCCCTCCCATCTTTTGCGACCCCCCCGAAATCCCAAACCACCACACGCGGCGCAACACAATACAACTGCGAGCTTTCGCACCTTCCATTTGCTCCTCCTCTCGCTTTTCCTTTTCCTTTTTACATACATATTGCATACATACGTACACACGCATATGCATAAATTTTTTTCTTTCTCGTGCTCATTTCCGGTTATTCGCCTCCACCACAGCTGCGGAAACGTTCACATGCGCGCACACCCGCACGCACAGCCTTTGGTGTATACATATTCGCGTATAGTGAAGGCGAAGATGAGACAAAACCCCTTGCCGTATGTACCATGTACGAGAGACGCTCGTGAATCCGAGAGACGAGAGGAACATTTTATGCGGTGGGGGGTAACGCGCGTGTGACGATAAAGATGTGGGGGGGGGGAGGGAGGGATGAGAGCCAAGAAGGTGCTATCAACTCCCGTCGTGAGGCGCACATGCGGCTTCCACTTGCTCTCGGGGCTGTTGGGTGAGGAGGATGGGGCTCGGAGGGAGGCTAGAGAAAGGTGCAGAGAGACAATGACGGAGAGGGAGGCATACGTATATATATATGGGGTGGAAATGAGAGATGGCAGGTATATATATGTAGAGAGAATCGAGAATGTATTGATTAGCGGGAATTGAGTTACGTGTGCGACGGGTACTTTATATAATGTAAGGGAGAGATGATGCGCAACGGGAATGTACGTATAGGCACTTGCGATAACCATGTGAGTGTTATTTTCGTATGTTCATCGAATTAAGTTATCATGAAATAAAAGTGTCGGCCCATGTGTCAGAACTGGAATTTGAAAATTTAATTTCAATATTTTACAAGCAAAATAATACATTTTCTAATTATATCATAACGATGTTTGATAAGCGAATGATATATATTATGAATATGTTTATTTTTTACGAAGAACAGAATTTCAATGAAAAATAAATCAATGTAGTATTAAATAAAAAGAAGAAGAAAACTCTTATTTTATTATTTTTTTCTTATAACTGTTTTATCTTACTCACAACTATCTGCAAAAAAATTTGTGAAGAATAAAATATAATGTAAGTATGATACATAGAGAACCCTAGTAAATTATTGCTGAAAAAGCTAGTTGACATTTGATGCTATCGAAAAACATTTTCATTCCGAGCCATCATATCAAAAGTTGATTTACCATTTGATATTTAAATATTGAGTTCTATGAATAAATCAATATCAATTTAGATAAAATTATTGTATCAATAATTTGCCAATTGTTTACCGATAAATAATTTAAAACATAAATTAATACACACTCTAAGGAAAAAATTAATAGAAAAAAAAAGAAAAGAATTGAATGATGCCTTTTTATTTATACGTAGGATCCCACGAACAAATTCAAATTGGTTTAAACAAAATTGCTTTCAACAATACACCAATAGTTTATAGATAAATGATACAAAAAAACACATACAGATACTTTAGTTTCCATTTATTGTGAAGGGAAAAACAAACACGAAAAGTAATTTATCTATTACGTATGTATATGATGGTATGAATTTAGAGATAAAAAAAACATGAAAAGTAAGTTTTATTCGTTTATATGTTAGATCCCGTAAATGAATAAGAATGTATTTAAAAAAAGTTAATATGAACAGTACGACAATAGTTTACAGATGAATGATTAAAAAAAATCCATAAAAATGCTGTATTCTCCATGACCTATGAGGGGGTGAAAAAAAAAAAAAAAAAAAACACGAAAAGTAGATTAACCCAAGTCGAATGACTCTCCAGCGTGAGTACGCGCAATCGCACATTCCAATTGTCGTCGATCGTGCGTTAAATCTCTCTTTCCCGCTAATAAATACGATTCGCCATCCGCTCTCCTCCCCTTCGCGTGCCCACCCTTGGCTCCCACGTCGCGCCTCTCTCCCTTTCTAAATTCGAGATTGACAAGACGAGGGTGGAAATCCGAGAGTCACGCTCGCGCAGAGCGAAAATCAAATCACAAGCCAGCCGAGTTTACGCTGGAGCCACCCGGCCGAGCTACAATGCCCGCCGACAGGTGTTATGAATGAGTATTTAACCGGAAACCCCTAATTAAATTAATTTCTGCTCGCACCACCAACTTATTCGCTCAAAGTCTACGCTCGCGCAAGCTCTCGGGCATATAATGAAGCTTATTTTCAGTATGGCACAGCTATGACGCCCTTACAACGCACATGTCTGTTCCTCTTATGGTTTATGGATGCGCGTGCACTGCAACGGGAAACAGCTTCAAGGTGAAAGGCTTGAATGTTGGTGCTTCGTACCATTTACCATATGTGCAATGTATACGTCAGACAACAACACACAACGTATACATATATATACCACGTACCACAATATAAGTGTACTTTCCATGTGTTTTTTTTGATAAATCCACAAATATATTCGTACCCCACACCTCCCATAGGTTATCCTGAAAGTCAGGTACATCCCGGAACTTCTTTCGAAGATGCAAATTAAAAAAGAAAAAATTCCAAGGTTTCTTTTCGTACGAAAATGATGAAAAGTCATTGTCACGCCTGGCGGGTCCTCCGTAATCGTGGCATATCCGTTAACCTTTGTAATTTTCAATCATCAAAACTAATGGAAAAGAGCTTATTCGGAAGTGGAAGACGGGTATATATATACCTTATGGGCTTGAAGCGACAGGGGCCGGGCGGCAAAAAGGGGTTTAAGTGGATTTTGGGGGCTCATTTGGAAAATGGGAAGCGCGGAAGTGTCTCTCGGCGAGCTCTCCCGGTCGTTCGGGGCATTCCAGAAGGTACACGGGGTCTCCCCCCTACCCCACCCTTTATTCTTCCTCGCTTTGCCGCTTCTCCGACTTCGATGCTGATCCCGGGGAGAAATGCAGGCGTGTCTTGTTTTAATTAACGCTTTTGGAAACCAACTCCGACCCCGAAACTCTCGGGTAGAGAAAGTGAGGGCGCGGAGGTTGAGGAAACGGTATTGTACCGGTTGAGGGAATTTCCCTTTGTACGACTCTCGGGATAAACAAGAGGATCCGAAGGAAGGAGGAGGGACCGGGGCGGTCGGATCCCCTGTGGGTTTAATTTAAAAATAATAACCGTAAGTCTCGAGCTGCTGATACCCATCAGCGTGTGCATTTCGTGTCGGGGCCGAAACTGCCTTTGCATAATTAATCCGCTTACTTAGGAGGCACTGGAGGCTTCTATTTTAAGGGATGAAAAGAGAAAAAAAAAAAAAAACAAAGGAAATTGTTGATGCATGAACAGTTTTATTGCACCGACGCGTCGGTTTCATTGGTCTCTGTTGGGAGCTCAAGTGTGTATAACCGCTTCAAAGGGGCATTCAGTGTATATATAGGCAACCGGTGGAACGAATTCTTTGGTGTTACCGTACAGTAATTTAAAGAGCCTGTTTTTATACCATCAATTTCAAACCTCGGTGATCGATGTATTTTCATATTTTATTACCAAATGGAACCAAAGGCTTTGGTGGTTTCGTATTTGGTTCGTTTGCTGGTCTCCTGTCCTCATCAGGAATTAAAATATTTTTAGATTTTTTTTCTCGGGCTCTTTTTGTGCAAGAAGCATCGAGGCTACCAAAGCACTGAATCTCCAACTTTAAAGACAAACACAATAGATTTTCTCAGGTAATAATTGGACCTGGCAGGTGTTTTCTTTTTATAAAAAAAACCAACATCTGGCCCAATCTGTCAATAAAATTTCTCGATATGTGACCAAATTACAAGGTCTTACTTTATCAAATAAATTATTGATAGCCCCAAAAACTGTATAAAAAAAACTAAAAATGTAACATAGTTTTATTTATTATACGCACTCACTTAGCATTGACTTATGTTGCAATAGCTACCATGGAAACATTTAACTATGGGCCACTGACAAGCGAACCTCGAAATATAACTAATTTTAAAACACTTATGGTATTCGCTATTCACTTGGTGGCATATATTGGCGTGGCAGTGTATGGCACGTGTATAGTTTGAATTTTTAAAAGTTTAAACGTGTAAGCATTATATCAATGGATTTATATATAAAGCAGTAATTTGCTTTACACTAGAAATAAGAGTTAAACATTCACAACAATGACTTGCTCTCTGTATATTAAAAATATCACTCGACTCTTATACAACAATAAATTTTCAGCTTTTGCAACTAGTGATATCACAAAAATTAAGCAAGGCAACCGATTTGATACATAATAAATTGACTCAATTACGATAAT
Organism: Copidosoma floridanum; assembly: GCF_000648655.2. Next base: position 508,025 of record NW_019384238.1, on the reverse strand, counting down.
AGTAAATACAATTACCGATTACAAGTAATATAAGTTTCTCTTCAAACTATCTTCTCATCACAATAAACCAAAAGTATATTTTTAATACCTTGTTATTTTTTAGATGGATCATTCTAGGCTCTTTTGTAGTTGGTCGTTCTCACGTCTGTCACGATTCACGATGTCAAAAAATGAGTCTCAATTTATAAGATATTTCGTAAGTGAAGCTCATAGGTAAGGCATTAAATGTAATTTTTTTGAGTATCATATGTTGAATTTTATAATATTTATGTATAACTATCCATTACAGGTCAGTTTTTCAATTTCCTAATGCAATACGATTGACTGAGTTATTTTTTCTACTGAAATTTATGGTGGTCGTTTTTAGAACATGTGTGTTTTTTTTTATTTACTTTCCATCCATCACTCTGGGATCACTTCATATTTGATGTTACTCCGTCACTGCCTAAATGTGTACATTACATTTTGGATTGGAATGATCATAGAATTACTGGCCAAATAATGCTGTGGGGTACATTCAGTATAATTGGTACTACACCACGGATACATATAAACAAATAATATTTAATATAAATAATAATACGCTTTAAATTTTACAGAAATATGTTCTATGGTATCTTTACTATACTTTCCAAATGATGCACTACACTATCAAAATTTATTTCTATTTTCTGGTACTTTGTTTTTAAGAAAGAAAAAACATACGTTGTGCTGATAGTTTTTGAAATAACAAATGCATCGTTTGAACAAAAATATGAATACTATAAAGTAAGAACTAGATGATAAATGACTTTTTTTGTATGACGATATCGTTACATGTGTGTATGTGTCTCTACTATATCGAAAAAGTATTTTTTCGATTTACTTATATATGAACAATAAATTGATATGAAATCAATAATCATGCATTATATTTGTTTATATACCAACGTCTATTCGAACCTATAAAATTACGTGAATATTTATTAATAACTCACTTCCATTGTTTTCCTATTTTGGTTGAAGCACAAACAAATTAATTATTATTGTACCCTAAATCTATTATTTTCCCACAGATATGTAAGAAATAAATTTTAACGTATCCATTAGGAGACTGTAAAGCAAAAAGAAAAGAAAAAATCTCAAGTATACCGTGGTGTTGATTTTTAAAAAATCCACGTCAAAATAACCAAGGGCCTGATAGTTTAATCGTCACTTTTTTTAATGGCAACATTAGCAATACGTTTCGTGGATGTAATCATAAGCTGGTCACACTCGACTGCTTGATTTCAAAGATTCCGATCTGCCAATGAGTCCCGTATACACAAAATTTAAATATTACCTCACAGAACCCATCTTCATCACCCGCATTTTTCTAGTATCAGAATCAAATTTTACGTAGGTCTAGAGACACTTTTCAACTCGGAAGCTTACAGAAGAGCCCACTTCAAGATAAATCAAAAACCCACCAGCCAGTCTTGACTTTGAATTTTCCAAAATCCAACTCCCCATCGTTTAGCACCATCACCTGCAACCGATACCATCAATTCCACTCGAGACGGGCATCTCGGTACCTGCCATAACCGTAGGTACCCATCGCAAAATTCCAACGCGTTACGGCAATATAGACGCTTCATCACCACCTTGCCTCGACAACAAGGCGTATGTATATAACCCATAACGCGCCTAAAATTGCGAATGTCGTCCAATGCAAGCTAGGGGGTGTATGCAGACGGAGCGTCGAGCCGGTAGCTCGCAAACACCCGCACAAAAGAGAGGAGTCACCGTCGGGGGGGTTTCCCCGGGAAACCGGCAAATTTGCATACAGAGCATCTGTCACCAGCCCCTTAGCCTCCCCCCCGGTCCGTAGGTACGCCGCGACGGCGGGCGTATGTTGGGCGTCGCGCGAGAAGATATCTCTGGATCTACCCCATAGCCGTTGCACCACCCACCTTTCCTCCCTTGGATAATAGCGCGGGTCCTTAGGTATACAGGTTGAAGCGGGGCGATCGAGGGCTTCTCGAGCGAGATTTTATCCTCGTTCCGTCTCTCTTTATTTTTTCCCAGAATAAGGTGAGCGGGTTAGCCCCTCACCCTCGGGGGGAGAGAGTTGCCCTCCCCCGTTCGATTTTACGCGCGGTGATTTCCTCCGCGACTCTCCTTTTCGTTGTTGTCTTGGAGGGACTCTTTATTTTCTCTTGGCGCGCTTGTTTCGAGTGGGTCGTTCGGGACTGCGGTGCTCGGGTTTCCCGGGGAAAGTGCTTCTCTTCGCTCCCGACGCCTATAGGATACACTTTCTTTTCTTGGGACGATAAGGGTACCACTTTCGCGCTCGATCGGCTTGGAAAAGTGAGCCTCGATTTCCAAAGAGGCGCGCGGGATGAATTCATTATTCGCCCTGTGCAAGGAGTACGAGTTATGGCTACGCCCCGTGAGTACTTTGCTGGTGGCTTCAACGGGGAGACTTTTTTTCGATCTTTTTTTTTTTTTTTTTTACAAAAAGGGAAAAATATTTCTATTGTCGAGTCGAATCTTCCTCCAGGGAGCACGTGTCCGAATCTCAAGTCTCGTAGTTGTTGTCTCAGGTGAAATCAAACCTGCGCAATTAAGATGTTATCGTTGGATCCCGTGATTTTTGTGTTTACCAATTGGTAACTGGAGATATCGATTGAGGATGAAGCTTTAAATCAGTGTAAAAAAAAAACTTTTTCATACGAGAACGTGGTGTTTTAATCGAACGTTATTAGGGTTTCTTTTATCTACTGAGACACCCATGTACAACAAATGGTGTTTTTATTTCGCAAAGGTTATGTAATTAATCCCGACATGAAACTTTATTTTTACATTTTGAAGAAAAATTACAATTGTGAGAGACTTTATTGAAACCCTAGTATGGTTAGCTACTGGACATTACGAATCGATGCTAAATGTGAAGTTTATTAGTAAATGTTTATCAAACTTTTTTAATCTTACATGTTCTATGATTTGTATATAAAGAACTTTTAACAATGTTGCATTAAAAAAAAAAATACCATAAAACTGAGCTAAAGATCGTTTATCGTTAACTTGTTGATAAGAAGAAATCGTACAAATGTGTGAAAATTCTAAACTCACCACAATAATCCATCAATTGACAAGATAATACTTTTAAAATACTTGCACACTCACCTGAAACAGAAAGATAACAAAAATTATTTCTTTAGTAACCCAGCTATTTCTATACTATTTAATTAAATTATACTCTAAAATATTAAATACAATTTATTAATGAGCAATAATATTTAGATGGCAAAGCTAATAAATGTTTAACACAAACATGCAAAACGTCAAAGCAACCAAGGAACTACACCGAGTCTCTGATTACTGGGCCCAAAAACATCAAAAATCAGCACACGAGCAAAAATTTACGCTCAAACTATAGGCAAGGTGTAAACAACGTTAAGCCTTAAAAAAAAAAAAAAAAAAAAAAGTTATACCCCCACAGCTGGTAAACGCTCTCATTTACAAGGTAATCAACAAAGCCATTCCAAAGGTGCAGTCCAATGCAAACCTCATCGAAAATGAGCACACCGGGTGGCAAGCCGAACCCTTGACGAGAGTATACTCTTTTCGTCGTAGCTGCCGCGAAAGTTGGCCATAATAAATATTCAANAACCAAGGAACTACACCGAGTCTCTGATTACTGGGCCCAAAAACATCAAAAATCAGCACACGAGCAAAAATTTACGCTCAAACTATAGGCAAGGTGTAAACAACAAAAATTAAAAAAAAAAAAAAAAAAAAAAAAAGTTATACCCCCATAGCTGGGGAACGCTCTCGTTTACAAGGTAATAAAAAAAGCCATGCAAATGGTGCAGAGCAATGCAAATCTCGTGGAAAATGAGCACACCGGGTGGCAAGCCGAACCCTTGACGAGAGTATACTCTTTTCGTCGTAGCTGCCGCGAAAGTTGGCCATAATAAATATTCAAAGGTAAGGACACCGAGGGAACGGAAAGAAAGGGATATTCCCTCGTGGGATTTTTTTTTTCTACCCTCCCCTTTTTTGGCGTCCAAGTAAAAAAGCCACACTGCCATGGGACGGAGAAATATACATTCGGCGAATCCCCGCGAGTCGGGAAATGAAAAACGCGGGAGTAGGAGAGGCTGTATATAGACGAGGCACAACGAAAGGCCCCGGGTGGAAAGCGATAAAGCCGAGGGAACAGAAAGACACCGTAAGCGAGATAAGAAGGGGGCGGAAAAATTCGAGGGGTCGGGGGGTGCCATTAATTTCCACCCCCTACCCCCACGCTACACTCCGCGCCTTGTTCTTCTTTTTTGGGGCTCGACAGGGGGACTTACGGTCTTAATCCCCCCCCCCCGGCTGAGGAACGGCCACCGGAGAAGTTTCTCCGTCTCCTCCGTAATATACACGTGCCCGTCCCCGAAATCATAAGCACCTGCAGCGCTGTGATTTCTGCGGAGCGAACCGGATGCTCTCCTCCCCCCCCAAAAAAAGAGGATTTGACGAGCGATAATGACAGCACTAGTGGCGTCGAGGGTGGGCTGGGTATATATATATACAAGCGTCCCTTTTCGGATTACGTCTTGCGACGGCTTTGTCGCGACGGAAACGTGTTGTTTCGCGGGTATGGCTCGCAAGCGATTTGTGGGATCGGATTTGATTCGGCCTTATCTGCCTGGCGCTGTTTGTTCGACCCGTGTCTGCACGGACGCACGAGGAAAGTATGTGTGTATATATATATATATTCATATCCAAACCGATAATCGATCATGCCAATTGGATTTAAGTGCTTCGGCGTTATCAATTGCGCGTAAGGAATAAATCACGTTTATCAGTGAATCTGGACGAGAGCTTTTGATCGATAAATTGCGACGGCGAGCGCCAACTTGACCCAACGCGATAGGCCGGGGGTATATATGGTATCAGCAGAAAATGGTACGATTGGTTGGCCAAATTGTTCGCCAACGTCTCAATCGAAGGAAAAGCCCGCCATTTGACTCTCCGCGTGTACCAATGTACCCTTACGGACAAAAAAAAAAAAGACTAGTTTCTTCGGAAAGCAGCTCGATGAAACTATAAGAGGAGGGAAGAATGCGCGTGTATACGTATACATCCAACATCGAGTTTCCTTGGGAGGGCTTTCCGAGCACGAAGCGGCTCTTATTGAAATTCAGAGCGAGTCTCGCTTTCCATTTCCATCCGCGCGAGGGAGGAAGGGGGCGGCTTTTTTTTTCCTTCTTCGATCCGCAACAGAGAGAGAGCACTGCAATTCGGTCCTTTCCCTTTCCGCGGGGGCCGATTCTCGCGCGCGGCCGACCTTTTGTTTCCCTTTGTGTCTCGCGCGGGACACCCCCCACCCCCACCCACGTATACACGGGCTGCAATGAAAAATCACTGAGTTTCCTTTGGAATGAAAAATGAGAAGCCCAGCCGTATTAAGAAGTCCATCGACGTCCCTCTCTCTCCTCCTCTTTGTGCTAAGCCTGCGAGTCGGGGCAGACGCGGGGCTGGGATTGCCGCTTCTTTGTATCGCATTGTGGGAGATTGCGCGTGGGGGGGAGAGAAATCGAGACACTTTTGAGCATCACCGGGACTTTGATCGAGTGGCCATTGGGATCCGCCGATGAAATCAATTTTTTAAGGAAATCCGTTGATTGATCGCTCGCGGTTTATTTGGCACTTATTTTTTTCACGAAATATTTTTTGGAAAGATAAGGAGGAGGACCTATTATTGTTTCCAATCTTTTTTTTCTACACGTCAAAGTGTAAATGATCTATTTATTAGCATTTTGATGGTTTCATAGAATCGCCGTGTTTTTTCTACGCAGGGTATATATGATCGATCAAAGATGCGGTCTGATCGATAAGAAAGAGGAAATGCAGGCCGTCGTTTGCTATCTTTGGTACGAATTTTTCGATGCTATCGGCTGGACGTGATAAAACGTTGCGTATAAGATACCCGACATTGTTTAAAATCGTACTCTTCAAGAGGTACGTGATGCAACGTCTGGTCGCAGCGTGAAATATTCGCGTGCGGGTTTGTGGATGTCGAGCAAGTAGAGAGTTGAGAAAAACATAAAGATCAACATGAACTGCCAAGTACGGTGTTTTTTGGCGATAACTATTTTCATTGCTACCGGTGTCTCGTGTTTGCAATCCGAGATTCCTTTTGCAAAAACACCACTGGGACAAATCAACGGATTCTACAAGTCGTCCGCTCGAGGACGTCGATACGCTGCTTTCGAAAGTGTCCCTTATGCTCTGCCACCGACGGGGGAGCTTCGATTTCAGGTGAGCCCAGAAAATAGTTATCTTATCGCTGTATTAGGCTTGGTATTAGGGACGTGAAAGTAATCAATTTTTTTGTTACTTTTAGCCCCCGGTGTCGATATCCAAATATCCTGAGGTCATCAACGCAACCGAACCACCAGTTTACTGTGTACAATACCACACGATAGACAATTTGGTAAAAGGCAAAGAGGACTGCTTGTATCTGAACATCTACGTGCCCAATGTGAACAGCCCAGGACTGCTCCCTGTGATTTTTTGGATACACGGGGGTGGTTTCCAATACGGCACTTCAACAAAATACGGACCCAAGTATCTGATGGACAAAGACTTGATTCTGGTCACCATAAACTATCGCCTCGGGCCGTTTGGGTTTCTCAGTACCGGGGACAACGTGGTGTCGGGCAACATGGGCCTCAAGGATCAGTCCATGGCTCTGAGATGGGTCTCGGACAATATCCGCTACTTCAACGGAGATCGGAATAGAATTACCCTCATGGGAGTCAGTGCTGGAGGTGCCAGTGTCCACTACCATTATCTGTCACCGATGAGTGCAGGTCTGTTTCGCCATGGAATATCCTTCAGCGGCACGGCTTTGGGGAGATGGGCTTACAATCATGACACGTCCGAAACAGCCAGGATTTTGGCAAGGGCACTAAATTGCCCGACCAACGACTCGCGAGATATGGTGCAGTGTTTGAAAACAATCAGCGCCACCGACATGGCTAAGACTGTGCAACGTTTATTGGTACGTCCATAGATATATACTATGTGGATGCAATTCTAGGGAATTTGATTTCTAATTCGTCCCATTTTTGTCTAGTCCAAACTGTACTTTTCGTACGCCATGTTTCCACCGGTGGCTGAAAAGATCGACAGAGACTATTTCATTAACGATTCACCAACGAATATCATCCAAAAGGGCAAATCGAACGACGTGCCATGGATCACGGGAGTCGTTAGCGAGGAAGGACTTTACATAACAGGAGGTTGGTATTTTCACGTGGAATGAAGTATTTTTTACCACTTGCCATTAAAATTCGTTTCTTCGATTTGCAGGTTTTGCTTTGAAAGACAATCTGATGGCGTATACCGACGCCCATTGGGAGAGCGTAGCTCCAATTATGCTGCATTATCCAAACACGATACCCAAAAGTAAGCACAGCCAACTCGTGAATTTAGCCAAGCGACATTATTTAGGCGACAGACCAATAACCACGGACAGAAAGGCCATCAAAGACTTGACTCACTTGGCTGGGGATGATCAGATAACGACCGGTTCGATCAGAGCAGCAAAATTCCAAGCAAAAGCGCACGAGAGCCCAGTTTGGTTTTACCACTACACTTACAGAGCCGCGCACAGTACGAGTGATTACTTCTCCAATTCGACTGAGAATTTGGGTGAGTTTGTACACACGTTGGAAACCTCATGTTTTTACAATCATTTCGTTGTATCGTCAATTTTAGGTGTAAGCCACGACGATGATGTTTATTTGGTGCTCGAAAATGACTTTATGGACCCTACCACTACGCCAAGCGACAGACTAATGTTAAAATACATGCTCAATCACTGGGAATCGGTCGCTCAAACTGGGTAAGCGAATTCAACTCTGCGAGTGATTTTTGGTCCGTTGCATTTGGAATTTTGAATTTTTCCAGGGAACCAAATTTAGAAACTCAGTGGCCGAGATTGGATCCTTCCAAAAACTTTAGTTACATGCACATATCTGGGCCAGGAAACTTCACGATGGAAACAAACGATAACTTGGGAGAAATAAAGTTTTGGGAAAGCATAGGTCTGTAGTACAAGCAAACTCGTACAAAAAAAGAAACAATTCCATCCTTTTTATATTTAAACTTAGGAATACAAAATGTCCCTATTAATATTTAAACGTAAGAAACATAGTTTATGATGCCGGTCGTCATAACAAATAGTAGTAATAAAAAAGCCTGACGTGTGAAATTTAAATCTCGAAGACGAATGGGGCAATTTAAAATAAAACTTGAGCCATTAAAGTCATTTGAAAAGTTTTTCTTTCGGCTCTGCGCCCTTTACCGAGGCCTCGTCGAAGGCAGAAGAAATAACGGGGGGACCGCCTCTAAATTAGGAGTTATCCAAGACTACCAGGAAAAGGACGGCCCTTTCGTTGATTTGCGCTCGTTTCGCTGAGTAAATATCGTAAATCATTCGGAAGTGCGGGCACGGAACAACTTGCGAGATTTACGCTGGAGTGGCACTTAACGTTTTATGTCATCAAACCATGTAAAATATATAAATAAACTCAAAAAAAATTTTGTACAAGAACCGTGTCACTCTTAAAATTTTTCAATAATATTTAATAATTTAAATATAGCACTGAAATTAATCATAAATAAATCATACTACAATCAACTCTCAATTTGGTTTTTCCTCTAAATTGCTCATTGAAATTTTTCAGACTCGATTAATTCACCTTCTGCTTAACTGTTATGAATCTGATTCATTTTCAAAGTCAAGATATTTGGATGCACTAGTTTTGCGTTTAATTAGTTCGATAAATGGATGAATTTCCGATGAGTCAAACCAATTACTATACATATAAATAAATCAATGACAGTAAGCGTGCTAGTAATGCAAAAATCGTCACATCAGTTTTACAAAGAACTCTTTTGAACTAAAAATGAAAGTGCAAAAAATAATACAAGTTGATTAGTTACTGAATAAAAAAAATCACTTGCAAGTTATTTAATTTATAAGCAATTGTATTACGTTGGTATTAAGGATCAAAAAAAAAAAATCATATGAATTTGCTACGTATAAAGCCATCTTATCTTGAAAATATAGCATATCTGACACGTTGTCTGAGAGCACGGACAAAGAACGCGCAAAAAAATCCCCGCATGACTCTCCGAGCGCACATGCGATGCTGCACTTGAAATCATACCATCAGATAAGAGAACTTGATGCAACTGAAAAACGACACTGTCAAAAAATGCCAGCTTACAGGGATTAGTTGATATCTTGTAGCTGCGTGTGCGTTGCCTCTCGAGGCGAGTCCGTAGATTAAAATATTGTTGCTTAAAAGAGACACAAGTGAAATTATTGAAATGAAAGAATGCATAATCTACCTACGTATAGTTTCTATGGTCTTTTTTGTATAAATTATAAAAATTTGCGTTCAGTAATTCGTCAATGTTACTTTTTTATTTAAAAAATAATCTTTTGTATTTTGCATGACACCTTCTTGATACAATAAAATTAAATAGTAATGTTCCCTCAATCATACACAGGAAACTTCATCGGAAACTTAATTGTTTCTTTCAGTCACATCTTTTGTTTTTTCGTCATCTACAAACTGACTCGTTTCGCAACGCAAAAGCACACAAATTATGCAAATTTATCCTTGAGTGTCCAAATTCAACGTATATTTGTGATGATTCATAAAAACACGTCACCTTCAGCGTGTAGGATAACCCTTACGTACAGATATACGTGCTCTTGGCTGTAATCGAAAAGCACCCATGTAGCATTGACTTGAGAAAATATTCGCCAAGGGACAGCCGTAACACGTGTTGCACGTAGACAATACTCCACGATGTAGTACTACACCACATCACGGGACTACACACGGGACGCATGTAAGTATTACAAATGAAAAAAGAGTCCCTTTGTCATCTCCGTCTGTAAGCAAAGGGTTTTCGATGCCAAAGTTATCACTTGGACCTCCGTCTTATGAAACGTACAAGGTCTTTCGGCTTTTTTTAAAAGGGTGCCGGGCTGAATATTGTTTTATGGTTGGTGTTCTTTCCAGGTGATGTGTACCTATATTTTTTTGGCTTGTAGTATGGATTCTCGATCACTGGTGGTCCGTTGAATGCGACAACGAAATTTTACACTCGTTGTTAAGTCGAGGGGAAGGGTGAGGAGTTCAAGAGAGTGGAAGATCCTTCTGCGATTACGAATTACATTGACTCATTTATGTAAAACAAAGGTTGTTGGCTATTCCAATGGTTTTATTTGACTGTGGAATAATTTTGACAAATCGATGGCTAGGTTCCTCCAATGAAAAAGACGGCCATGAAAATTGTATTACTGCTTACTACAAATCGTATCAAAATGATCATATCACTTGAATCTCATCATAAAACAACCGCATAGCTTATGTACATGCGCACATTGATAATTTTGGAAAACGAAACTCAAGGATTATAGCATAATAGAAGTAAAATTATGTGAAACCACCGATGGACATTTTCTATAGCGATCTACGGGTAGGTTGCACATAATGGAATGCGAATAATTAGTGATGGTGGTGTACTGAGGCAAATAAGACATAATCATAGAGGGGCCCAAGAGCTTTGGTAGTAGTCTATTATTAGAGCAACAAGGGAAACGGGTACGTCGATCGTGTCACCGTCTCAATATATTATGGGCAGATTTCCTTACCAGTGCATTAGCATAACCAGTTATTCGGCTTGACTTTCTAAATTCTTTCTTGTTTATTGTGTTGACTGGATAAAAAACTATTGTAAAATTTTAGGATAACTAATGAAATTACTTTTCAACAGCTCGGAATCGAAATCGAAATACATGAGCCTTCAATATTCACTTACTTAACACGTCTAGCGTAGAATAACATGTCAAAAATCTTACATCTTCGATCGTAATAAAAGACTTATCTTGTATTTGCAAATTCGATTTATTCACATACGTGCACCTATTAAGTATTTAATATTTATTTTCTACGTGCTTGTAACTGTGGCTCCATTTGTCACGGTAACATGTATTCCCATGAGAATATAAATAACTTTTGCCGATTTTTGTCGACGGCCGCTTCACTTATTTTGCTCCATAAGACTTAACACAGAAAATTATTAATAATAACGGTAGTACCGTAGAATCACATAGTGAATGGTATATCATCGATTGTACTTTAAGTATGCTGTAAGGAGCTGACGTAAGAAAGTAATTAACTTTTCGTTATGGTACGATGAGAGAATTTATTGTTTTATTCACAATGATGTGTTACACAAGTATCTTTAAAATCTTTTGTGTTGGATATCTAAAAATTTATTTGTGTAAAACATTAAAAAAATTTGTTAACAAAATATTGGAAATCGTGCGGGGAGTAAAAGTAATACAAGGGAACTAAAAATCTGGTCATTTTGTACTTTATTTAGTGCTACACGATACAAACATTTCAATTGATTAGAAAGTATTGACTGCTATAATGACAATATTGTTTTAGAATCTCGTAACTTAGTTTATATTCTCAACAGACATAAAAACACTAAACTAATCCAATAGTGATTTACGACACTAAATATAGGCTGCCAAAAGCAAGACAAGTTCAATGATAATCCTAATTGGTATAGGTTAAAGTACGTTACAGTGGATTGTTTTATAATAAAAAAAGAGACGTGCTACGGAGTTAGAAAAACATGTTAATGATTAAATAGTCAATACAATTTAGAAAATAAAAAACTACTTATCAAAACACAACTAATTGATGTAATATTATTACACTTACAAGTACGAACGAGTTAAATATGGCTTACTCCATTTTCAAGGATTTTCTTGTATCTGAGCAGTCCATTTTTTCATCTGAATACTGTTATGCAGTTTAACTATTTTGCGGACTATAATCACGTATGATATTATCACACTTAGTATCTAAAAAGACGTGTAATACAATACAATATTGATTAAATTATTTTATATTCTGTGATGAGACTTTAAAAACTAAATACTGAAACTTACTGACACAAATAGTGACTCGCTTATAGAAAACAATTCCAAAGCTTCAAATCTAATACCTGCACTTTTGCAATGATACGAAAATAGTAAGAGCTAAAAATATATAATAAAATGTTTTAATTATTTTTCAATTGAACTGATTATTTTAGTATTGATACCTGATACGCTATATTTTTATTCTTTGCACTATCGTTGGATAGTAAACAATTAATTAATNTTTTAGATATCTAGCAAATACATATCTGATACGCTATTAATAAAAAAAAAATTACAAATTTTGTTACACTTAAAAAACATTAAAAATTGTTAATGTCAATTTTTATGGAAAAATTGAAAAAGTTTTATTTGAGGTTCATGGCACAGTCAGAACATTTTTGGATTAAAAAATAAGCTTGAAACATTAGTAATGTATTTTAGACAATAGTTATGCGTTCTAGTGAAAAATGTAGCAGTTGTGACTTCATGAAGAAATTTAATTTTTTTTTGCACAAGTTATATATTTGTATTGTATACATTTTTATATGACCGTTCCATTGTTGAGGTAGTAAAGTTAGTTAATACAAAAACCATCATAACAGCGTCCAAAAGATAAATTATACATTGTGTTAATACAACATGTGTATTTATTTTTAAACTTGTATTATCAGTTAACGCAGTTAACATATTTAATACATTGTAGCAATTACGCACAATTACAACAAAATATACCAAAATGCACATAAAAATTGGTAAAGAGTATAACTCGGACATATCTGTTGATGATTCGATCAATGACATGTAAATTTTTTGCAATTTTGCTATAGTAAGTAACTTTTTCCGTTCATTGGCACAATTAAGTAATTCAATACTTGATAATTTTGAGCTAGTAGATGTTCCAAAGTTAATTTTTATGTTATGACAAATCAATTTATGTAAAATTCGAATTAAAATAGTAAATGATACGTATTGCAGCGTGGTCATATCAATTATGATATTATGAATAAAATATAGAACCAACTTAGAGGAATAGTAGGAATCCCATCCATAAACTATCCAACTCACTCGTACAATACACTTTACAGTCATTAACCAAAACAACTGTTTGTATTGTAATGACCATTTACCAAAACTTTTATTTCTTTTCAATTTTCCCACTAACTCTTTCATTACATTAAATTTCGTAAATATAATTATCGCAGTTCTTTGTTTGACAATTGATAAAATTATAATTATATTGCAAGCCACGTAAATAATTACATCCCTATAAAGAGCGATAGAAAACATTGAGTATAAAAATTCATTTTTACCATCATGTAAAAAAGTATAAGTAAATATTTCTTGTAGCTCAAAGTATTGAAATATAATTAACGTTATCAGTAAACAAATACTATATGCTATTCCAGTGTAAGAATAATTAAACGACCATCGCCTAAAACTGTTATTTTCTATCAGGATCTCGTTAAAATTCATAGTTGTAGTCCCGAAAATTCGATTACAAAAGTAAAATAATTTTATGAGTGTAAGCTTAAACTTTTTTGCTTTCAATATTGATACCAATTGACGAAACATCATTGCAAGTTTTCAACTAAAAACAATAAGAGTCAACGTTAAAAAAAAATTATATTTCTATGACACACTTGCTTTACCAGTTAATTTAATGCAAAAAAGTCTTTTTACACATCTAATATTATGATTCTACATATAATTAGTACGTTTACTAGATCTAAACTTGATAAACTACGTACGATGTCAATGTAAAGTCCTAAGCTGACTGACTCTGGTAAAGTATCCCGAAAGGAACAGAAGCCTAAAAAAAACAAAAAAATCGATGTCTTCTTAATTCCTTTTTCATTTATGAATGTACATCGATTCATAGCTTCGTTGCCTACTGTAATGTCCAGGTGCAATATATGGTCGTCATCTACATTTAGGTTCTACAAGTAAGACATAAAAGTAGAAATTTACTGAAACTATGAAACTTCTGATTGATTGGCACTTTCGTAAATTGTCTACTAAATCATGAAATTGAGCTGTACTATGCTGTATGCTAGAATTAGAGTATATATTTGTAGACCCAGAAATGTTGATTGCTTTTGTTTTATGTCGATGACATGAACAAAAAATATCACACCTTTACATGTTGACAAAAAGTGTTTCGATATGCGACAGCATTTTTTAAAACAAAAATAAGAGGGAAGGCTGACGTATCCCTGCAAGAATTAAAAAAAAATTTTGTCGACGACGGATGTTTTAACTAATTTGCTCCATAACATTTAACGCAGAAAATTATTGATAATATGGGCAGCACCGTGGCAGCACCTAGCAAATACTTAGTACCATCGACTATACTACATATACTATAAGGAGCTCATATAAGAAAGTAACTAACTTCTCATTATAGTACAATGAAAAAATTTATTTCATTTACATTGATAGGTTACACAAGTATCTTTAAAATCTTTTGTGTCAGATATCCAAAAATTTGTTGGTGTAATACATTATAAGAGTTTATTTACAACGTATTGAAAAATGTAAGGGGAGTAACAATAATACAAGGCAACAAATTACTAGTCATATTTACTTTATTTAGTGCTACACGATACAATTATTTCAATTGATAAGAAAGTATTGACTGTTATAAAGCCAACATTGTTTTAGAATCTCGTAACTTAGTTTATATTCTCAACATGCAAAAGTACTCTAAACTAATCCATTAGTGTTTTACGACACAAGATAGATGTTGTCAAAAGCAAGATAACGATTGTCTCAAATTAAATGTCCAATCCAAAAAAAAACAATAACTTAGACAAGAGATTTTTATTCGAAATGTAAATGTTTCAAGCTGAGATTACGGAGTTATGAATCACATGACATTTGCAGATTAAAAAAACAAACAGTTGATAAATAACCCTTCAATTATTTCTTGTTTTTACAAAATACATTCAAAATTACCATTTCTTTAAACTAGTCTTGGTGTAGACCAAAGGTAATACCACTATAGCGCATAGGTTAAAGTACGTAACAGTGTATTGATTTAGGAAGATAAAAATAAACTTATTACGGAGTAAGAAAAACATCCTTATGACTAAGTAGTCAATTTAATTGATGAAAAAAAAACTACTTGTCAAAACCGTATGGTTAGTAAATACTGTTAATGACTGCACGATGAACAACTTGTTGGTGCAATATTATTATATTTTCAAGTACGAACGAGTTAACTATGGCTTACTCCATTTTTAAAGATTTTTTTTTAGCTGAGCAGTCCATTTTTTAATCTGAATACTGTTATATAGATGAACTATATTGTGGACTATAACCACATACGATATTATCACACTTATCATCTAAAAATAAGTATAATAAATTAAATTATGTTTTAAATTATTTTTTATTTTGTGGTGGAATTTCAGGAGAATTTAAAATAAAACTTACTGACACGAATAATGATTCACTTATAGAAAACAATTCCAAAGCATGGAATCTAATACCTGCACGTTTGCAATGATACGAAAATAAAAGCAACTAAAAATAGAAAATAAAATAATATTATTATTTGTCATTTGAACTGATTATTTTTGTATTTATACCTGGTACGCCATATTTTTATCCTTTGCACTATCGTTGTACATTAAACAATTGATCAGTGTACGGTTAAACACTTCATTCTACGAAAACATATATGATTCCATAGATAAGTTTATATATTTTTAGCAATTAAGAAAAATATTCTAAATTATGAACATATTACCTGTTTAATTGTAAAGCCAGTAGACTTTGTTAATACAAAAACCATCATTACAGCATTCAAAAGAGACATAATTAATTGTGATGTGGTAATAAACGTATCTATTGATGTAGTTGTATTAACAGCGAACATATTTAGTACATAGTAGAAATTACGCAGAGTAACAAGAAAATAGGCCACAATGCACAAGAAAATTGGTAAGGAGTATAACTCGGTCATATCTTTGGATGACTCGATCAATGACATGTAAATTTTTTGTAATTTTGCAACAGTACGTAATTTTTTTTGTTCGCTGGTAAAATTAAATGATTCAATTTGTAACAGGTTCTTAGATTTTCTAAAATTAATTTTTAAGTTATGACAAATTAATTTAAGTAAGATTCGAATTAGAATAGTAAAAGATATGTATTGCAACGTGGTCATGTCAATTATTATATCATGAATAAAATATAGAATTATGTAAGGATTAGAGTAAGAATAATATAAATAAACCATCCAACTCACTTGTAGAATATACTTTACAATTGTAAACAAAAACAAATTTCCGTAGTGTAATGACCAGATACCAAAACTTTTATTTCTTTTCAATTTTCCCACTAACTCTTTCGTTACATTAAATTTCGTAAATATAATTATCGCACTTCTTTGTTTGACAATTGATAAAATTATAATTACATTGCAAGCCGCATAAATAATTGCATCCCTAGTAAGAGTAATAATAAACATTGAGTATAAAAATTCAGTACTGCCAATCTCTAAAAAATAATAAATAAACATTTCTCGTAGATCAAAGTATTGAAATGCAATTAAAGTTATTAGTAAACAAATATTATATGCTATCCCAGTGTAGGAGTAATTGAACGACCACCGTTTAAAACTGTTATTTTCTATCAGGATCTCATTAAAATTCATAGTTGGAGTCCCAAAAATTCGATTACAAAAGTAAAATAATTTTATGAGTGTAAGCTTAAACTTTTTTGCTTTCAATATTGATACCAATTGACGAAACATCGTTGGAAGTTTTTAACTAAAAAAGAGAGATGTTTACGTTAAATAAAAAGATGAAAAAGAAAAAAGAACACACTTGCTTTAGCAGTTGTTTTAATGCAAAAAAGTGTTTTAACGCATTTAATTTTATGATTCTACATACAATTAGTACGTTTACTAGATCTAAACTTGATAAACTACGTACGATGTCAATGTAAAGTCCTAAGCTGACTGACTCTGGTAAAGTATCCCGAAAAGAACAGACGCCTAAAAAAAACAAAAAAATCGATGTCTTCTTAATTCCTTTTTCATTTATGAATGTACATCGATTCATAACTTCGTTGCCTACTGTAATGTCCAGGTGCAATATATGGTCGTCATCTACATTTAGGTTCTACAAGTAAGACATAAAAGTAGAAATTTACTGAAACTATGAAACTTCTGATTGATTGGCACTTTCGTAAATTGTCTACTAAATCATGAAATTGAGCTGTACTATGCTGTATGCTAGAATTAGAGTATATATTTGTAGACCCAGAAATGTTGATTGCTTTTGTTTTATGTCGATGACATGAACAAAAAATATCACACCTTTACATGTTGACAAAAAGTGTTTCGATATGCGACAGCATTTTTTAAAACAAAAATAAGAGGGAAGGCTGACGTATCCCTGCAAGAATTTAAAAAAAATTTTGTCGAGGACGGCTGTTTTATAACTAATATGCTTCATAACATTTAACGCAGAAAATTATTAATAATATGGGCAGCACCTTAGAAGCACATATCAAGGTACTATCAATTAGAGCTACATATACAATAAAGAGCTGATACAAGAAAGTAACAAACTTCTCGTTATTTTTCGATAGTAAATATTATTGTTTTTTTCACAATGATGTGTTACACAAATATCTTTACAATCTTGTGTGTCAGATACCTCAAAAATTGTTGATGTCGTACAACCTCAAGAATTTATTTACAATATATTAAAAATGAACATAAACAGTTTTTGAATAACACTTAAATTATTCTTTGTTTTTACAATATGCAGTTAAAATTATTAGTTTACAATTTCTTTAAACTAGCCTTGGTGTAGGCCAAAGGTAATACGACTATACCACATAGGTTAAAGTAAGTAACAATGTATTGTTTTAGTAAGATAAAAAACGTGTAACGAAGTAAAAAAAACATTTTTATAATCAAATAGTTAATATAATTTGTGAAATAAAAAACTTCTTATCACAAACCGTATTCTAATGGAATACTTTTACTTCATGGGTAAAGCAAAATTTATTGGTACAGTATTGATACATTTTTAAGTAAGAATGAGTTAGATATGGCTTACTTAATTCTCAAGGTTTTTCTTTTAACTGAGCAGTATGTTTTTTTATCCAAAATTTGTTATATAGTTGAACTATTTTGCAGACTATAACCACATATGATATTATCACACTTATCATCTATGAAATAAGTATAATACGGTAAACTATTCTACAACTTTCTTTACATTTTATAGTGAGACTTGAAAATAATTTAAAATTAAACTTACTGATACAAATAATGATTCGTTTATTAAAAACAGATGCAAAATTTCGAATCTGATGTCTCCACTGTTGCAATGATACGAAAATAATAACAGCTAAAAATAGAAAATAAAACGTTTTAATTATTTCTCATTTGAACTGACTATTTTAATATTCGTACCTGATACGCTATATTTTTATTCTTTGCACGATCGTTATACATTAAGCAATTGATCAGTGTACGATTAATCGCTTCATTGTGTGTAAATGTGAAAAGCATAATCCATTTTTTGCGATTAAAAAAATTTTATAAAAATTATAAATTACCTGTTTCATGGTTGCGGTAGTAATACAAAAACCATCATAAGAGCATCCAAAAGATACAGTACACAATCTATTATTCTAATTAATGTAATTAATGACATAGTTTCATTAAAAGTTAACTGATTCAATACATAGTAGAAAGTACGCAGAGTTACAAAAAAATATACTAAAATGCACAAGAAAATCGGTAAAGAGTATAAGTCGGACATATTTTTTGATGATTCAATCAATGACATGTAAATTTTTTGTAATTTTGCAACAGTAAGAAATTTTTTTCGTTCACTGACATAATGAAATGATTAAATATTTGACAAGCTTGTAGATGATACAAAATTAATTTTCAAGTTATAACAAATCAGTTTAAGTACGATTCGAATTTGGACAATAAAACATACGTATTGCAGCGTGGTCATATCAATTATCACATTATGAATAAAATATAACATCAAGTTATAGAAACGGTCGGGATACCACGTATACGCTATCCAACTGACGCGTAGAATATACTTTATAGTCATAAACAAAAAAAAATTTTCGTACAGTAATGACCAGATACCAAAATTTTTATTTCTTTTCAATGTTCCCACTAACTCTTTTATTAAATTAAATTTNCAAATATTATATGCTATCCCAGTGTAGGAGTAATTGAACGACCACCGTTTAAAACTGTTATTTTCTATCAGGATCTCATTAAAATTCATAGTTGGAGTCCCAAAAATTCGATTACAAAAGTAAAATAATTTTATGAGTGTAAGCTTAAACTTTTTTGCTTTCAATATTGATACCAATTGACGAAACATCATTGCAAGTTTTCAACTAAAAACAATAAGAGTCAACGTTAAAAAAAAATTATATTTCTATGACACACTTGCTTTACCAGTTAATTTAATGCAAAAAAGTCTTTTTACACATCTAATATTATGATTCTACATATAATTAGTACGTTTACTAGATCTAAACTTGATAAACTACGTACGATGTCAATGTAAAGTCCTAAGCTGACTGACTCTGGTAAAGTATCCCGAAAGGAACAGAAGCCTAAAAAAAACAAAAAAATCGATGTCTTCTTAATTCCTTTTTCATTTATGAATGTACATCGATTCATAGCTTCGTTGCCTACTGTAATGTCCAGGTGCAATATATGGTCGTCATCTACATTTAGGTTCTACAAGTAAGACCTAAAAGTAGAAATTTACTGAAACTATGAAACTTCTGATTGATTGGCACTTTCGTAAATTGTCTACTAAATCATGAAATTGAGCTGTACTATGCTGTATGCTAGAATTAGAGTATATATTTGTAGACCCAGAAATGTTGATTGCTTTTGTTTTATGTCGATGACATGAACAAAAAATATCACACCTTTACATGTTGACAAAAAGTGTTTCGATATGCGACAGCATTTTTTAAAACAAAAATAAGAGGGAAGGCTGACGTATCCCTGCAAGAATTAAAAAAAAATTTTGTCGACGACGGATGTTTTAACTAATTTGCTCCATAACATTTAACGCAGAAAATTATTGATAATATGGGCAGCACCGTGGCAGCACCTAGCAAATACTTAGTACCATCGACTATACTACATATACTATAAGGAGCTCATATAAGAAAGTAACTAACTTCTCATTATAGTACAATGAAAAAATTTATTTCATTTACATTGATAGGTTACACAAGTATCTTTAAAATCTTTTGTGTCAGATATCCAAAAATTTGTTGGTGTAATACATTATAAGAGTTTATTTACAACGTATTGAAAAATGTAAGGGGAGTAACAATAATACAAGGCAACAAATTACTAGTCATATTTACTTTATTTAGTGCTACACGATACAATTATTTCAATTGATAAGAAAGTATTGACTGTTATAAAGCCAACATTGTTTTAGAATCTCGTAACTTAGTTTATATTCTCAACATGCAAAAGTACTCTAAACTAATCCATTAGTGTTTTACGACACAAGATAGATGTTGTCAAAAGCAAGATAACGATTGTCTCAAATTAAATGTCCAATCCAAAAAAAAACAATAACTTAGACAAGAGATTTTTATTCGAAATGTAAATGTTTCAAGCTGAGATTACGGAGTTATGAATCACATGACATTTGCAGATTAAAAAAACAAACAGTTGATAAATAACCCTTCAATTATTTCTTGTTTTTACAAAATACATTTAAAATTACCATTTCTTTAAACTAGTCTTGGTGTAGACCAAAGGTAATACCACTATAGCGCATAGGTTAAAGTACGTAACAGTGTATTGATTTAGGAAGATAAAAATAAACTTATTACGGAGTAAGAAAAACATCCTTATGACTAAGTAGTCAATTTAATTGATGAAAAAAAAACTACTTGTCAAAACCGTATGGTTAGTAAATACTGTTAATGACTGCACGATGAACAACTTGTTGGTGCAATATTATTATATTTTCAAGTACGAACGAGTTAACTATGGCTTACTCCATTTTTAAAGATTTTTTTTTAGCTGAGCAGTCCATTTTTTAATCTGAATACTGTTATATAGATGAACTATATTGTGGACTATAACCACATACGATATTATCACACTTATCATCTAAAAATAAGTATAATAAATTAAATTATGTTTTAAATTATTTTTTATTTTGTGGTGGAATTTCAGGAGAATTTAAAATAAAACTTACTGACACGAATAATGATTCACTTATAGAAAACAATTCCAAAGCATGGAATCTAATACCTGCACGTTTGCAATGATACGAAAATAAAAGCAACTAAAAATAGAAAATAAAATAATATTATTATTTGTCATTTGAACTGATTATTTTTGTATTTATACCTGGTACGCCATATTTTTATCCTTTGCACTATCGTTGTACATTAAACAATTGATCAGTGTACGGTTAAACACTTCATTCTACGAAAACATATATGATTCCATAGATAAGTTTATATATTTTTAGCAATTAAGAAAAATATTCTAAATTATGAACATATTACCTGTTTAATTGTAAAGCCAGTAGACTTTGTTAATACAAAAACCATCATTACAGCATTCAAAAGAGACATAATTAATTGTGATGTGGTAATAAACGTATCTATTGATGTAGTTGTATTAACAGCGAACATATTTAGTACATAGTAGAAATTACGCAGAGTAACAAGAAAATAGGCCACAATGCACAAGAAAATTGGTAAGGAGTATAACTCGGTCATATCTTTGGATGACTCGATCAATGACATGTAAATTTTTTGTAATTTTGCAACAGTACGTAATTTTTTTCGTTCACTGACATAATGAAATGATTAAATATTTGACAAGCTTGTAGATGATACAAAATTAATTTTCAAGTTATAACAAATCAGTTTAAGTACGATTCGAATTTGGACAATAAAACATACGTATTGCAGCGTGGTCATATCAATTATCACATTATGAATAAAATATAACATCAAGTTATAGAAACGGTCGGGATACCACGTATACGCTATCCAACTGACGCGTAGAATATACTTTATAGTCATAAACAAAAAAAAATTTTCGTACAGTAATGACCAGATACCAAAATTTTTATTTCTTTTCAATGTTCCCACTAACTCTTTTATTAAATTAAATTTTGTAAATATAATTATTGCTTTTTTTTGTGTAACAATTAATAAAATTAAAATGGTATTACAAGCCGCATAAATAATTCCATCTCTATAAAGAGCGATAGAGTAAATTGAGAATTCAAATTCATTACCATTCGCTAAAAAAGCATTTAAAAAAATTTCTCCTAGGTCAAAGTATTGAAATATGATTAACGTTATTAGTAAACAAATATTATATGCAGTTCCAATGCAGGAATAATTAAACGACCATCGCCTAAAACTGTTATTTTCTATCAGGATCTCGTTAAAATTCATAGTTGTAGTCCCGAAAATTCGATTACAAAAGTAAAATAATTTTATGAGTGCAAGTTTAAATTTTTTCACTTCCATTTTTGCTGTTAGTTCAATAAAAATTGTTGCAGTACAAATTTTGGTCTAAAAAACGAAGAGATAAAAATGAAAAAAGATATTTATAGATACACTTACTTTAGAAATTTTTTTTAGCGTAAATTTCGTTTACAGAATACAATTATACTACTGTATGAATAGTTAGTATGTTGTTATAGCCAAAGTCGATAAGTCAAGTACAACGTCGATTTGGAGTCCCGAGCCAACTAACTATAGTAAGGTATTCAGAAAGCTGAAGAATAACAAAAATTAATTCCTTGATAAGTCTTTCTGATTCATAAATGTACATCGATTTACAACGCACTTGCGTACTTTAGTGACACAATACAAGTTATGATCAAGTACATAAAGATTTTATAGGTGAAAGGTAAAACTAATTACGTACAAGAA
>NW_019384238.1:406418-473504 GCF_000648655.2 Copidosoma floridanum | reverse complement strand
TTTTTATTTTTTTTATTTTTATAGCCAAGACAACAGCAATAACAAGAACAACAATAACAATAAGAATAATATTAATAATAATAAAAAGTAGGAGTGTATATTATATAATTATCAAGTTTTGTAATAAATTTCATACGATTCGGATATTTTCTTACTTTTTCTGGTAGAGTGTATAAACAGAAATACTAATATCAGTCAAATTAAATGAAAAAAACATTCTTTAATCACGTCATTTTAAGAATAAAGTTACATTTCTTTCAACGTTGTAATCCAGTCAGTTACAAGTGTAACAATTTTATTTTTAATTACAATATTGTTATTTTCAATTTCTTTTTACTTTCATTTTCAGAAAACTTGCTGCCAATGAATTGTCAAAAATATTTTATACGATTCACTCTTTTCATTTCATGCATTATGTACGAGATGTCAAACAAATGGATTTTTCCAGGGCGAAATTTGACTTTGAAATTTTGTGTATTTTTTTTCAACATGTTAAGCAAACATTTAGTTTTTTTTTATCCCTTGAGCCTCACTGAAATAAATTACTTGTGAGCATACACTAAGTATAAAACGTGTGCATTATTAATTTTCGACTGGTACAAAGTTTCCTAGTACTTATGATAAAAACAAAATATCACATTTTACGTCAAAGTAAGAAAAAACCTTAGGTAAAAATTGTCGTTAATAACGACAACTCCAAAAACGTTGGACGAAACAAAATGTCATGAAAAGAGAAAAAGTACTAATTGGGAGTTCGTCTAAAAGAAAAAATGATCAAAGACAGATACGTGAGGCATCAAGGGACCTTCTAATGTCCTTCCGAAAACCTGTCTACATACACTATACGTAGCAAAAGCAACTCCACGAAGAACCTAACGAAGTTTGCCCATCGAGACGCCGGCAAAGGTTAGCCGAAAAGGACCCGAGAACTGAAGACGAGAGGGAAAAGAAAAGACAGGGAATGTAACGCAGTTTTCGTGAACGACCCTCGAGTGGAGGAAAATTCAGTTTTCCACGGATGCTCACGTTCGCAGGGCATGTATGAGCACACGTACACCAACGCAGCACTGCCATTCTCATATCATACCCTCCTTGGTGGGACTTTCCCTTTTTATTTCCACCACCTCAACTCAGCTCGGCGCTTCTGAAACAACGCGACAGAGCCTCTGATGCTTTTACCATGAGACACACGTATACGAAGGATGAGGCGCCCCTTTGAAAGCTTCGTTTTTCGTTATTCATGCACTGAGACAGGGCGAAAAAAGCTTCAGGTACATCGAACGACTTTTTTCAACGTAAAATATATCCAACGTACGATTTTCATCCGAAAATTTTTACTCTTCATAATGGATTTCAAATTTATACGCCCCCCGGCGATATCCTTTTCGTTTTACGACCTAGGAGAGCGGGAAAATTGAAACAATAAATAACGAAAGAAAAAAAATCTCGCCTATACGGGCGATTCTCATTCCAGCGCGAAGCAAAGCTACCTGTCTTCAAATGTAAATTCCAAATGTATGCGACCCCGAAAAATATTCCCTGCACTGAAATCCAGTTTTCTCTCCCTTGCGATGGAAACACGAATTGGTGCGACTTTTTTTTTACCCACTACAAAAATTGCTCCGAAAATGTCTCAGAAACGATTGTTGTAGCAGCCGCAATGATAAAATTAACTCAAAAGCCGAGTGGCGGCGTACCGGCAGCTTCGCGACGAATGTCCCGCGATAAAGCGATAGCGTCGAGTAAAAAAAGATGTACACCTTCAGAAGGAAGAGGTAGAGAGAGGAGAGACGAGCGTGGCAGTCCGGTCGCAAAAAAGAATAATACGCGCTGCACGTATACGTACATACACAGCTTATCGAAGACTCTCCCTCCTGCAGCTTCTATCCCTCGTGTTTTTCTGTCTGTTGTTTTTTTTTTTTTTTTTTTTCGCCTCGCCTCTCTCTCTACTACCGTATCCCTCATTGCACTTCACATTAAGTTTCTCTATCTCCCCACGTACATCTCTCTTATCTTTCATTTGTCCGGCTAGCCTCTCTTTCTCGTGCCCTTTTTCATTGACCGGTTAGTTAGCCGCGTATTCTTACATACTTCCCTAACCGATCGATCACACGTCTGACTGTTGTTTTCTTCTTCTATTTTCAGATTTAAAATAAACGAGCTCAAAGCTCACTCCCAAAGTCTGTAAAACAGTTCTTCAAAGTGACCTAGTGTTTTAAAGTCATCTAATTACGTTTAAGTCTTTGAAATGATTGAAAAGTCATGAAGACCAAAATTGTTTAAGAAAAACTAAACTGAGTCCCAAGGAACTGGTTTCCCAACAAACTGAACAGGAAACAAACTTGACTTTCCAGAACAATACAGGAGGAGCCTCCAAGAATCCCTGACACTGCATCGAATGAATATTTAAGCCGATTTCGCATTCAGCTCCAGCGTCGATGTCAGCCACGTATGCCCAACGCAACTGTCCATCCTCTTCCCGACCGAAAACTTCTGGATTCCTCAAAACTTTAGTTTCTCGCTGCACCAATCGCGGGATAAATCTCCCGAACGCCAACACAAATCTCCTTCCACCCCTTCGCCCTCTTCCTTGGCGTACCAATTTTTCTCGCTCGCGTGTGCTTCGTACGTACACACACGTCTTCCGTGTCCTCGTCCATATCTATCACGCGGTTTTTTGTGCTCTCCCCTATTCCCCAACAACGACGACGACAACGGTGACTACAATTCTCATTCTCATCCGCTTGAGCTGATGCTCGTTTTGTCTCAGTCCGATTCCCGGTGTCGCCTATTCATTCGCTCCTCTCCACCTACTTTTCCGCTCGCCAACTGATCTCCGACAAGGAAAACCACAAGGCTCCATGCGACCGAAGAAACAGCCGTGTCCGAGTGTCCACGTCGTCTTTATCTCTGTATACCGAAGCAGTGGACCTGATCGACGGACAGGATGATTGTATGTGCTTTGGCTCTAGGCTTTGTGCTACACTACATTTTTAGGATATTTTTGGAAATTTTCTTAACGTAAGTTTACTGTCTTTGTAGCACCGAGATACAATAATCATGATGAGATTTATTTTCTTATCAATGTCATCAAGTGTCACACAGATTCGTTTGAACCTTCGAACTTAAAACTACCCCTCACGTCACTAAAACTTACTCGGTTTTACCTTAAGGGGTATTAAAAATTATGCAACTTGATTATATCCTTGAGACTGCTAAATGGTCGCACCACTTGGTTCTACCTCTTGAAGCCACTAAGGGTCAATGCATCTCGTCTCTACGTATAAGATTTATTACACAGGTCGGGCAAACCAAATTCATCCTTAATATCATCGAGGGTAATACATGTATCAATTCTACCTCCAAAATTTCCAAAGGCTACCAAGAACACTTCCTTTCTAATGCTTTCAAAGGTTATTCAGCTCAGATCACTCCAAAAGGACACTAAAGATAATTTAGCTTAATTTTATCTCTGGAACTACTAAAGGTTAAGCAGCCTGAGTATGTCCCTCAGTCTTCTAATAATTTTTTATCTCAGACTTACCCCTAAGGCTACTGAAATTCATACAGCCTAGTTATTCTTTTAAGGCCATTAAGGATCATTTAACTAGATCCTAGCTCTGGAGCTGCTCAGAACCTCTTCAGTTTAGTTTTGTCACTAGGGCCACTAAGGGACGCATGGCTTCGTTCTATTCCAGAGGTGAATAAGTTACGTAATTCACTTTTACCCTATGGCTTAGCTAGGTTCTTCCTCTAAGGTTGCTAATGATTGCGTAGCTTGGTTTCATTCCTACGGCTTCTAAGGGTCGTGCCACATGAATATCCAAACTTGCGGTAATTTATACCCCTTGATCACAAAGTCCCCGACTTTTGACACTTATCACATTCCCCTCCAGTAAATTACTGGTTGTGTATATCCAACAGTGTGCAGAAAACATCATTCCAACGGTCCTGATTGGGCCATTGTGATGCGCCAGCAATGGAACTTTTCCTCTTTCGAGCCACCGACGATGTTAATTCGACATACTTCACGACGATACTCCGTTCTCTTATAGCTCGCGCCTTTTTTCGCGCATTCCTTCCCGCATTGTCCTGTCCCCTCGACAACCGCGCACAGTGAATCTCACCTGGCCTAATTAGAACCTGTGGGTACACTTCGATTGTGATCGCAAATTTTTCAACCCCACGATCAAGCCAGGAATCTGGGAATCGCGATTTAATTTATTGGTCTTATCAAACTCCCAATACAACCACGTGACAATGTAAGCCTTGGATGTCCACCGAGTAGCAACATTACCCCAGAGTTCATTGACCACGTCCGGTCGGGTTGATTGTTTTCGTTTTGAAATCAAACCTCAACAATCTCCTCGCATTGATTTCCAACAGTCCATTAACCAGCGATATCATTATCTCGTTCAAGAGACGACAACGATTTCCAGACAACAGCCCACTCCCACGCACAAGTGTGCAGTACAGCTAATCTCGAAAAAGAAAAGCAAGTGCGTGTACACAATCGAAGAGTAAAGCCTGGCATACGATTACCTCGTGCTGCAGAGCCAAGGTGGAGAGCCAGTAGCCGTGGAAGAGGGAGAAAGAACAACGCGGCTCGTGATCTCGGGACGATTTCCGTTGTGCCTATATATATGCGCGCAGCTTCGCGGGGACGCATCAATCAGCGGGGTAGGATAGTAGGGAGTCACAGCCCCCCCGAAGCGAGCGTAATTCGAGCTCCTCTTTCTTCCTCTCGCGAGCAAAGAAGAAGCGCTGCCGGCCTCTCTTTTTTTTTCCCGTGCTCCGCGCTGCACAAGTGCGCGCGTGCACGTCCATGCTGGGGCAAAGAGAAAAAGGACAACGGCCTCATTACGCATTGTCCTGGGAGTCGAGTCTCGTCATTTCTCCTCCTCTCCCGACGTCGCTGAACCTAGATGACTCGGTAGATTTTTTTTTTTTTTTTTTTATTTCCAATCGCTCTTTTTTCCACCTGAATTTCTATGCACGCCGATGCACTGCCAAGAATATTCTGTACATGAGCTTTTCAGTTTGAATTCTGACGTAACTGCTCTCTCGGGCAATTTGGCTGCTATTGTGCAAGTGTCCGGCCCTTTGAGATTTCTTCACGATTGTGGCTCACTTTATGGAAAATTTTATTTTTTAAAGAATGATAACAAAAAGAGGCAAGGTTCGACTGTGAACATTCCACAAAATGAGCCTCGTAATCAGCCATACTAAAACACGAGTTATGAAAATAGCAGTAAGTAAACTAACTAGTTAAATAGCGAGATAAAAGTGTCATATATTTTGCTCTGGTGATAAACGTATCAGTCACGTCTAATATTCAGAAGCATAATCTTTTTGACGGTTTGACCATGTATACCTTATTAAATATATGGACTTTGTACAACCTTTACTTTTTAGTGAGATCCAATAGTATGAGAGCAAGAGAACCACTGCAGTCTCGACGCATAGCCCGAAGGGGTGAGAATATCCCAGTGCAGCAGCTTCCTTTCTTTCTCCTTTTCTTCTTTTTATACACTTGCTCCTCTTCCTTTCTTCCTCATGTTGCATCGGCACAGATTCTCAATCGCGCGCCTCCTTACGGTAAGTAGATATATACACCCCACTTGTGCGTGGCCGTGTTCACTTTTGCCCCGATACTTGACTTCTTGTGCCGAAAAAATGCGAGAGGAAGACCACAGGCTCTTTTTCTTCCTGCGGCATCATTCGCAAACTTTCGGTCCACAACTCGTTTGAATCTTCTTTTTGGCTGAGGTACCTCGACAGGGACAAAGGACTACGGGTTACAGGGGATATGATCGACGAGGATTTCCTTTCCAGGTCCAAAGATCGATCGATCAAACGCGACATGGAGATCGATAATATAATTTAATGAACTGTCTACGCTAGATTCGCGATGTAAATTTCCTGATTAGGCATTTTAATTGAGAAGTGAGGCTCTAGCGATCGGCTTCTGAGCTTCTCAGATAAGATCTTGGTAATAATAATAAAATCAGACGCACCTTATCTGAGATATTGGCACTAAAAAAAAAATACACTTGCAAACTTTTCGTTTTTTCCATACACTTTGTTTTTTTTTACAGTAAATTACTTTGCACGGATACGATCATCCATCGATTTACGTATAGCAACGAGCTGTGACGGATAATCATCTGTTACCCATACACTTTGTCTAAAATCAATACCAATGCTAATAAATTATCTTTCACGCGTGTACCACAAAATTCCAAGTTCACGTATTCATACACTCAGAGAAAAAAAAGAGAAGAAAATCGATAAACAAAAATTCAAATAGGTGTTCCAGATGGGAGTACCGCGATAAGTTTTCCCCGGAGGCTTGTGCATAACGAAGAGCGAACGGTAGAGAGGAGATAGATAGGCATATACTACGTGGACGGCGAGGGAGTTAAATGGAAGCAGCAAAAGGTATGGGAAGGGGCCAAGGGAGAGAAAAAAAATGCCACGCGAGCGGAAAATTTTATTCATTCAGCAGACTAGCGCAATTAACGTGTGTGATTAAGCCCACACGACCTTTCGATCGAGGGGAAACTAAAGACTTTTGTAGCGTAGGGGTAAAGGGCAAGGACTTTTTTTTTTAGTCATTAATTTTTTATCACAAGGGTGTGGGTGATTAAAAAAAAAATTAATTTCTCTTTGCACGTGTAGAGATGGCGCAGTAACGTAATCTTCGTGGAATCGTTGAGTCTTGGTGTGTATTATACGACTTCCGGCCGATGGATCAGGAGTCGGTGATCGCTTGATCATTTTTCGAGCGCGTGTGCGTGCAAATGATCGTCCGACGTAATTCGCGGAATATTTCATTTCTGGATTTATTTATGGCGCGAAGCTGTACGACGTATACCCATTCGTTTGCTCTTCGGTGATTGTAATTGTCGGGGAGTACGCGATAAAGTCTGACGCCGCTTCGGACTAATGATGACCAACTGGATTGCTTCTTTTTTGTTTTTGCTTTTGGTATGAAGGTTGTAGGATTTTCGTTGAACTAATCTTGCGTGAATGAGACGGAGAGTTTTTAGTGGCACTGATAATTTTTCTATCACAACGGCCGGTGACGGGTGAATAGGTTCTCAGGGGAGAATTAATTTTTTTTTTTTTTTTTTTAATGTGAGTAAAAAATAGAGATTTTTGGAATAAATTGGATATGCTGAGTGTACTTTTCACAGTTTTTGTTTTATGGATTTTAGGAGTAAATTCATTCAAACAGATAATTTTTTGTTTGCACATTTACAGCAAGTTATTTGATTTTCTAATCTACCCGACCAAATGTAGTTTACTCTAATTTTAAATGCATGTCAGTGCATTTTTAAGTAATTATTTATTCTAAGAAATACGTGAAGAATTTCGATTTTATAATAATCTGTAGTAAAGATAATTTAACGGATTGTTTTCATACAATAAAATAATCATTTTTTTCTATTGACAGGTAAAATAGTACATTTTGATTAACCAAGGAGATAATGAAGTTACATACAGGAGTGTAAGAAAGTAATTGAGGATTTAGAAGATTTTATTTTAATATCACAAGGTGAAACTACATATATGTGAAATTCAAAGTTTTAATAAATAGACAATTATTTTTGAAACACCTCCAGTCGTTTGAATTGTAAATATCCGATTGCTCATTTGAAATAGCGTTAATGATAATATCGTTGTAGTTGGTATATTACAATCAAATACGATACCGTCACACTTATTATCTGAAAATAACAATTCGAAAAAATTTCAGCACTTTTTTTTGCCTACTTTAATCATTTAACTTTGTCGTATAATTTCAAAATATTTTTAAAAATATACATACCTTTATTAAAAATTTTTCATTCATCGTGAAAACTTTTGAAATGTGAAATTTGACATCTGTACACAAGCACTGGTGAGCAAATTGTAATAGCTGTACAAGAATACCTTCTTTATCGGTGTAATTATTAGCATTAAATCTTATTTGGTTAGTAGTCCTTTGGTATTTAATCCTATCGTTGCGTATCAAGCAATTGATCAGTATACAGTTGACCTTTTTAGTCTGCATAAATTTTAACAGATTTATCAAATTTTATCAATTAAACTTAAAATTATTTGTATTTACCTTTCTCACAGTTACACTGGCAAACTTAGTTACTAGTAAGATCATAACTAAGACATTTACAATGTGAATAAAATTATGTATCAATTGTTCTGTTGTAATATTATTTTCTAAAAAATGTACAACATAATCACAATAACGCAAAAGGGATATAAAATACAAAGCAATGCATACAGACATTAGTGGAGAGTAAAAATCACAAATATTTTGTGATGCTTCAATTAATGACATGTATATCCTCCGTAATTTCAAAATAGTCAGTGACTTCTGTCGTATACTGGCCTGATCAAATAAATCAACATACGCCACACTAGTAGACGTTTCAAAAATGTTTTTCAAATGATGACCAATTATTTTAAATAATATTTTAATGAGAATAATAAAAAAGACGTATTGAAAAACGATTGTATCTATTATCACAAGATTAATTAGTCTAATCAAAGAAAAATATGAGCTCCTTGAATCATAATTAAACAAACGAAAATCAATTATTGTAATCACTTCTAAAAAATATTTGAATAATACAAAACAGGCGTATTTTATGTCTTGTGCAATTAATTTATCAGCTATTATATTGTTTTTCAATCCTCCTATTGATTCTTTGACTGAATTCAATTTTGTCAAAAGAGTAATGGCTGTTTTTTGCTTGATAATAGTGAGAAATAAAATAAAATCTACAACCACAAAAATCAGCGTATTGTGAAATTTCGCGGAAATACTGTACACTGCACTTTTTGGCAATTGAAATACATCCAGGAAATCGCGTAGGTAAAAATATTGTGCTATGATTAAAAATGCAAATAAAAAAATATTATAGGCCATTCCAGTGTGAGAATGATCAAACGACCAGCGTTTAAACTGATTATTTTTTAATGGGGTCTCTTCGAAATTTATAGTTGTAGACCCTAGGATTCGATTATAGAAGTAAAATAGCTTTAGTAGTGAAAACTTGGATTTTTTCATTATCAGTTTTGAATGCAATTCTTCGAACATTGTGTAGTAGCTGAAAAGGGAGAAAAAACTTAGTCAAAGTAAAATAATTTTTCTTCAGTTTGCTTACGTTTAACACTTCTTTCAAGCACCAACTAATTTTTAAGGAATATTATTTTTTTGTGAGCGACAAAAGAGTTGAATTTCAAGAAATTTGATGATCCAAATACGGTAGTTTAAAATTATTGTACATTCCTTGCAAATGTCCAACTCGCGTGAAGTTCCAAGATTGACTGACTCCAAAAAAGTATTCTGAAAAACCTATGGAAGCCCATTGATTTTTTGACAACTTTTTATAATAAACATGGATCCATCAAAGTCGTTGCCCCAACAGGACATTATTATAATCACCCCAGATGATTCAGCGATAAGATACAAGATACTAAAAGACACGTCAACATTGCAATCCATACAAGTTACAAACGTAAGATACCAGCCTTGCAATGGCTTGACACTCTTATTGATTGTCAACTGAATAATTCTATGTATTTCTTTGTTATACGTTGTTATTGAGGCATACAGAAAACCGCAATAAAATCTAAAAGGATTGTCTTTCTTTGTTTTCATCAATTGATGTGTTAAATTATATTATTGATTTTTGATATTTTCGTTACTTTTATATCTGCGTAGTTTCTTTTTTTATTTTCCATTATTTTAAGGGCGCGACACAAAACTCAATATTATTCATATTTGCTTACAACTTTATTCCATAAGTAATCGTTCTTATTACTTGTGACTAAGCTATAGATTATTATGGAGTATTATAATTCTTCTAACAATATCCCAATATTTACAAGGTAGACAAATATTTTTTTTATCCAATTTTTCAACTTTAATAAAGAACTTTTTTTCGCGTAAATAATAAAATAAAATTTTGTTTTATCCTATTTGTCCGAAAAAGTTAACCCTAGAGTTTTTGTACTCAACAAAACAATTTTATAATATTCTATCATGTTTTATTTATTTATTTTTTTTTTTCATTCTTTTCTACTTATTACTATTTCAATTATTTGTTTTACCTGCAACAACCAATCATGCAATAACTGAAATTCTTGGGTCACACCAGAACAGTGTGTATTGTGCTATTACTAATAACAAAAATACGACTTCCAATCTCGCATATGATTCAGTACTCGAAACACAAGTGAAAAATAAAGTGCTCATGTTTACTACCCATTTTCATCGTAATTTTACCGCACTCTTTTATTCGGAATAGAAGAAAATATGAGCCTACCAGCGAAAATACTATCGATAGAAACATTCACAAATGATCACTTCCGAGCAAAAATATTAAAAACCTACACTAAGAGAAAAAATAAATAAATAAAAATTGTTGAGAAATCCCAACAAAAATTACCATTCCGCACAGTTAATCGGATGCAAGTAAACAAAAAAGGAACAAATAATTTTTTTACCAGTAAAGATTAATGAGATTATTGTTTTAACAGTTAAAATTATGGTTCGAAAAGTAAAAATTGCCATTTTGGAACAGTAAACCTGGAAAGGATCGGCTAATAAATTTTACTCTCCCGCATCGAAATTTTTACTGTTCCAACCATAATTTTTACTTTTCTAACCATAATTTTAACTGTTGAAACAATCATCTTTACTATTAAAAATAAAAACTTTTTCCTTTTTTTCTATCAGCTTGCATCCGATTTACTGTGCGGAATGATAATTTTTATTGGAATTTCTTTATAATTTTTATTATTTTTTTCTCTCAGCGTATTTATGATCACGTCCAACGCTAAATCAATAAACTGGCTCGATATTGCGCATTCGCCATTTAATAAAGACACCCTTAACGAGCCAACTGGGCGGCGATGAATCTCGGATGAAAAATTAAATCCCCATTAAATTACAGCAGCGGGTATATCGGTGCCCCAGAGTTTTCGCCGTTAAGCCCCGAAAGCTCGATAACACGAGCGCGCATAAATTGTCCCCAATTCACCCCCCCCCCTCTTTCTACCGAGAGAGCAGCGTAAGGAGGAAAAGTTGCAAACTTTCGTTTGTGGCCGTGGAAAATCGCTGCCCTCGTACCGTGTACCCTCGGTACTTTACGCGTCGCCGTCTCCCCCCCCTCTTCCGTGCGTCGGAGGACAATGTTTTACCATTGGCAAGTGCCGAATGGATTTGAATGCCAAGAGAGGGGTGCCCATATACATGCTCGCTCGCAAAAAGTGCTTTAAAAAGTTTGGGGCGAGTAGCTTTCCCTGTTTGCCGAGGAAAGGGCGGGGGGAGAAAGAAGGGCGCAGGGAAAGCGCGATTCCCCCGATCACATCCACTTACCGCGAATTTATCGACGGACCGACGATCATCTGCTACTTATCTTTTGTAATAAAGTTATAATGGAACGCTTTGTTTATTTTTTATTTATTTATTTTTTTTTTTTTTTTATGTTTACGAGGTATCTCAATGTGTGATTCATGAAAATCGAGGGGTAAAGATTAGTTTACAATAAGTGTGTAAACGTCACGACTGATTACATCGGAGAGCAAAGCTTACGTGTTTTGAATGTACCCGCTGTAGTAACAGAAGTACTTACTATGCAAAGATTTTTCCATAAAAATAACATCTCGATGTTCAGTGAACCTTCGTCGGAGAATTTTCGTTCTCGTTTAAAATCGTTGCTAAAACTTTGCTGGTAAGAGCGTTTCCCTGAAACTTGTGTGTATAGGTACGTAATACATACTATGTTCAAAGTTTTGGACGCGCATTCCACTGGTGAGGGTATATCAACGCCTTGGATGAAAAAAAGCTTTACTGTTACGTCATCTGTGTTATTTTCAACGCGAAACGTCTCGGTGAAGCTTTTCTTCGCTTGTAGAATGCATCTCTATATGATGATAGAAATGTAACTAATATGCTTCAGAGACATAAAATTTTTTAATCATTCAATCAAACAAAAACATGATTTTTCCATATTTTTAGTGTGTCTTGAAAATAAAATTGTTTGAATGACAACTTGAAGGGGTGTAAAAATAATGTAGACTCAATCTTTGTAAATATTTATTGAGAAACACTTATTTTACGATTCAACATTTTTATTAGTTTCAAAATTCTAATTTCTACCTTAAAACAAATGTCGTTGTAGATATTTATATACGATAAAGAAAAAAAATATTCAATAATACCACTTTGAGCCAAAAAAGCTTATTTTAAAGTCCAAGGAGTATATTCAGTCTTAGATCATAGTACTATCATTAATATAAATTACAATTTCGGTAATGCTATGTGTTTTTCTTATGCATTTAAGTATTTTACTATAAAAATACTTTGTACAATCCGTACGATCAAAAAAATGGATATCTGATTAGTAATTACTACTGTGTTTCATGTAGGTATGAAAAAATATTCATATGATACTTTTATGATATATTAATATAATTAAATGCTCTTTTTCACCAGTTTTGCTACATCCACGTAATAAACTGTCTTAACCAACCAAATGAATTTTTATCAAAAATGTACGCAGTGGTAGTTAAAATAAACCTAATACACAACAATTAGAATATAAGAAAATACATGACAACCTATTTTGCAGATCAAAGTTAATTAATAACCAAAAATGATGATCTTGAACTCCAAGGGCTGTCCAGCTTTAGACGACACTCCTACAGCGGCGTATGGACGGCCAATGCCACCCTGAATCACTCGAGCGTATCCCGACGAATTTCCGATTCTATGAGCAATTATTTGCGTAATGTTTTCCCTACCTTGACATAACTTTACGTAACTAAGAGTTGTGCCAGGCTCGGCGGGTTTGCTCACATCAGCGAAACAGAGAAGACTATCGCCGGTCGTCCTCTTGCCAATAAACAGATCTGTGGAGCTGACAGTTGTGGCAAGAAGTGCAGCCACGAAGAGTTGAAGTTTTAGAAATGCCATCGCTAGCGGACAAAGTTTACTCGATTGTTACTAAATGACTTTGGGAAATGGCTTTTTAAAATTTTATTAAAACTATTTACAAGTGCGGCTTTATAAAGCTTTTCAAAGTTCGGGTGTCAGATAAGATATTGTGTCAACTGCAACGAAACACGTGTTCAACTAATCAATCAAATTATTTTAAAATTTATTGTGAATGATTTTTTTTTTTTTTTCATTTTACGTTACGTTAAAATACAATATGGGTTATTTCACAAAAACTGCAACGTTTCGAGGCGTAAAACAAAATTTCTTTGGTCAAGTTTCTTGAGATACGGTCAATTATTATTTGTAAAAAATATATAGTCTGCGATTTTCCAATGTTAAATATTTTTAAACAAAATTAATCCCACGTGGTTATGATTCAAATTACATTCGCAGGGTGGAAAAATAAACGGTTTGTGAATCATAACTACAATAAATTTTTGTTTTTCTAAAACGTAATTGAAATTAAAATTTTATTAAATTATCCTTGCATTCGAAAATAATTAACATTTTTACATATAAATGATAGTAAAAACGCTATTATGTATAGACTAAGTAAATAATACAGTATTTTTTACAATTAAAAAACTACTTGTCGAAGTATGTATCATTAAAAAAATTTTTTGATAAGTGCGTAAAGCTCGCTTGATCTGTTTGTAGTTAACCGTTCAGAAAGGAGATCTGCCTTGCTTACATCGAAAGCCACTCAAACCTTGCAAGAAATAACTTTGTCGAATCAAACGAAAAAGAAGACCATGGTAGGCAATGGGAAATTCTTGCCAACCTTTTGAATGAAATGGACAANCAGATTCTTCTACTTAAAATTTTCTAAGATAAAGTAAAAATGCAAAAAAAAAACAGTTTTTGAAAATATTTATTTTTCACAATCGATGAAATAAATTTTAAAAAGATCAATCAATGAAACAGATATTTCTTTTTTCAGTATAGAGAAAAGTATTCAAAAAAATATGTCAAGGCTTATTATGATTGGTCAAAAAAATTGAGATATGACTGATTACACACATGCGCTAACTGACATTTATGCCAGAATACTGCACTTCCATTAAAAATTTCAGAAAATATATTAATATTATGTTATCTCGATGTGTGATTTATAGTCCATTAAAAATCGAAAAATGAAGTTTTTAAATGTGTCTCATAACGATGACATTTTGGCATATTTTTTGCATCTTACAGTTACGCAATAAAGTTATTCTGACTTAATCTGGAAAACGTGTTTATAAAAAATTAGTTTGTACTTTGAAAAAAAAGTTCTAACTCGAAACAATTCAATCCCACGGTTTTAAACACAAAATATCTTAATTTTTGTGAAATTACCCGTATATGTGTATGATGTGCAAAATTTTTTAACAACTTAACAATCACTTCATCGAAATGATGAATGTATTATAACAGCTGTCTGAATGATTAAAGTCAGGGTAATAAATAACATATTAAGGTGATTTCATTTGGAAACCAAAGACATTAAAATGTCTAATTAATTATTTTGTTTATTTTTTTATTGCGTTATTAATTTACTTTTATTCATAACCTTTTTTTTATTATTTCTTTGTCAAAAAATTTAACGTAGAGTTTAATGGGTTAATCCTATTTTTACATGATTACAAAATGACATGTACCTTCATTTTCTGTTTGTCTGTTTATCAAAAAAATTCAACTATCGATTTTACGATCCCTTAAATACATCAATTAACTATGTAGAAGTTTTGTACAATCCTTAGGTTTGGAAGCCTTTTCATGTAACGTACAACGTTTGTTATTTATTTATTATAAATAAAAATTAACTTGTCGCTATAATGGCACACATTTACGCTTGAAAAAATAGTTTGGCTTGGATTCGATGCAAAGTGCGCCCAAGAGAAAATATTTTAAATTGAGTTGATTTTGTTCTTACTTCTCTTGTCTTTCTACGAGGGTCGCTAAGTACATTGGATACCAGAAATCGTAATTTTTTGAGCGAGCCAAGGGATTGAGGATTGTGTATTGCCCATTTAGCTAAGTTATATAGAGCTCAAGGTTGACGTGCATATTACAGTAAAGTCGGGGAGCACGCAGGTGTTGGCTTTTGTATCTTAAAAGATAACGCGGCTGATCGTCGCAATATCGTTGAGTGTTTTGCTTACAGTAAACCCACGCAGGTGATGTTTGAAAAACACGTAACTATATGCTGGAAAAATAAGCACGTTATTCGCTTGTACTCTATTTAGATTGTGTAATTCATATGAGCGATATTCGGTTTTAAAAATCACGATAAATGTAAAATACATATTTTTTTATAAAATCCAGTGGTAGGTTGTTGTTAAATAATATACAATTTCAAAACACAACTTTTCATTTTCATATTTTTGAAAAACATATTAACTAATCATCAAGAAATATTTCTTTACAATAGCAAATTTTTATGTATTTATCAGTATTTATGTTAAATTTGCTTTTTTTACTAAAAAATTGGAAAAAAACGGACTTTTTCATTTTTTTTTTAAGTGAAACCTTACATTCACTTAAAAATGAGAAAAAAATCGTAAATATTTTGTACATGATAAATCTATACTGGAGCATTGTCTAAGTAGTCACTGAAATAATTTTATAAGTGCTCAAAATATATATCTAATCTACGGTAGAATACAATTTATCTTTTATAGTAGCAAAATTACTAAGCTTGACAAAACGTTGGGTAACGGAAACCTAAATCCAATCCGCATCAAGTTTCATTTTTTCATGGCAAATTAGATAAAAACGTTTTTATTTTAATTTTGACGATATAATAGTTCAATAATGTTAATCAATAATTAAAATTTTTTTCACGTAATATCGACATCACGGCATTGTTTTTAGACCGTTGATTCATGGAGATCTGCGTATAAATAAGAATATGGTAAAATATTTTGTTAAGGAAATCAGTAAAAAATTGAAAAAATAAACAAATTCCATCCCCTGTCACGAGCCTTACTAATAGCACTGAAAGATTTTTTTCTGAGTGTTGAATAAAAAAAAGGTAAGTATTTACTCATGAGCCCTCGAACTTCACTCCACTACCAATCAAACATACGTAATGTACGTGATAAAAAAAAAAAAAAACTGCAAAATCATCCAAATTAAAACTCACAATCGTGAATCGTTGTATGCATACTAATTCTCAAAAAATGTGTGTTTCACTGAACTCAAAAATAGTAAGGTTACATTGTGCGAGCACAGAAAACACAAACTGTCGGCTGGAATACGCATAAAAAATTGTTAACTCCACATTTTTCAGTACTGAAGGATGCAGCAAAGAACACACTTCGCCCCCTCGATTATCCAGCACAAACAATGGCATTAAGCAGAGGAACATTCGAACCAAACCTCAATTGTTTAGCTTACAATCATAGCAGCCTCTGTACGCGCATACACGTAAAATTGCAGAAAAGCAGGCGAGGGATACTTGACGCTCGTGCGTAAGACCACTTCTAGGATAGCGCATCTGCCGCATGTTCGCGTCGTCGCTTCGGGCCCCTAGGTGCATGTATCTATACGTATTATATTTGAACCCTCTGGCGCGTGTAAAATCGTATCTGTGGCTGAAATCGGTGCACCCGCTGTTGCAGCTGGGAGAGTGAAATGGAGAACGGCACATTTATCCGCCTGAAAACGGGGCCCGTGGAGATTTTACGTAAACGGAGGGATTCTTGGGGGGGGGGGGCACGATGCGTGGGATATTCGCTTGAATTTAAATTAGGTCATTGTGTGGGGCAGACGGAGAAGAACAAAAATTCACGATGAGTGGCGAGAGATAGCTTTGAATGTGATTTGTTGTTTGTGCGGTGGGAGGAAAAAAGGAATTTGATTTTCGCTTTTCTCGTGGGTTTTTGAGGCCGGCTGGTTTACAGGAGGGATTTTATTGTGGTTTCAACAGAAAAAAAGTATACAATCGTTTACGGAATAACTATTTTATCCCTGAGAAACGGATTTGGAATCCGAAACGAAGAGGATCCGAGTATTTTGTGTTGGTGTAAGTGATGTTTTCCGATTGAAAATTTACTGAATTTATTCACGTAAAAACAAGGATAAACGTAAGACATGACGACAGTCACTATAATTTTGCAAAAGTATAGAGAAAATTTTACCACAATTTACAGTAATTTTTGTACAAATACATCATCTGAAATTTCACGGTATTTTTACTGTAGATCGCGGTTATTTATCCCCTGGTGAAAATTGTCTTGAGGTTAGTAACACATAATCACCATTGTTTTGACGAACTGACAGCATTTATCGACCGATTTTTATTATTAAAAATTATAAAATTTACCCTCAAGCAAAAATTGTGTCAACTGTTGTGGTGTCCTTACTTTACCATAAACTAAAATCTCCTTAAAAAAAAATCTCCAGTAAATTTGGGATCCTTTTTTTCCACCGAAAAATAAAAAATTGACGTTTAAAAATCAAACATAAATCTTGATATCACTTGTCATCAGTAAAATTGTAATTTTGGCAGTAAATTTCATTAGTCATGCCTTACACAAAAGCAGTCTTTTTCGTTTCATTTGGTGGCTTATTTTTGTGAGGGAGGAGGGATTTTTCAGCTTTCGAGGGACATATTAACTTTTGTGCTCAGAAAGTATAAAAAAGTACAAATTCGTTGTTAGTCTAATTTTCCAGTTTACTCAATTGTTAAGGAAAAATCACACGAAAGACGACAAATAGAATATTCTTATGATAGTCCTTATTATTACCCACTGAGTTTTTTGTAAACGCAAAAATTGCCGTATTTCAATAAACAAAGAACCATCCCTTGACTCAACTGTTTCCCCTCGTACAAATAAATTTCAATCACCCGTCAATTTCACGAATCAAGAAAAGCATCACATATTACACATGACGTACACCCACATCCGAGCCGTCAACTGACTGTACACACCATAACGGCACTCGGCAATAAAGCCAATAAAACCATATGTATCAGTCTAAGTGGCACTTCCAACGAACTTCCTTCTCGCTATACACCGTCCCCATAAATCCACGGTCTCCATTAAATAACTGTATCAACCTGTTACAAGCGACGTTTCCTTCGAGCGCATTATCCTCTTTTTAACGCCGGGCGCAATAACAGCCGTACCTACAAACAAACCCACTCAGCCGGTACAATGGTCCCGGCCGGGGCGAAAACTTTTTGCCCCGATCCGAGCATATCGAGGGAATTAGAGCTCCTCGAGAGCGGGGGGCACCGCAAATGAAGAAAAGAAGAAAAAAAATATGTGCGCGCACGCGTTCGAAGAGGACCGGGAGGTGACTTGGAAAGACGCAATACTTACGTATACAGCCAAGAATAAGGTGGACGGAGAATAGGGAGAAAAGTCCAGTTAGGCGAAACGCGGGGTGGCCACGGGGGACGTTTATGACCGCGCTCTCTGGGCACACGTATATATATATATATATGGACCCTAAATTACGAGACTGCAATAAGTGCCCTCTTACCGCGGCTCTCCTCCTTCTACATTCTTTTTTCCCGTCTTCGCACCCCGCAGCTTTTGCGAGCACATCTATAAGTATAGCCCCTTGTACGCTTACGCGCACACTTTATACACCCCAGCTCGACTTTTCCTGTGCGCATCGTATAAGATGGTGATGGTATCTTTTCGATTGTCGCCGGCGGTAGCGTTTTCTCCATTGTGTGCAAGTATTAGGTGAAAGAAATATTATTTAATCAACGAACACTCCCGAGAGGAGAGGCCTGCGAAACTTCCGCTCTGCCATCTGCCTCGATGTGTATATAAGGGGGGAGGGGGGGGGTAAGGATGGGCACCCGCGGTCGTAAATAAACGCGTTACTTCCTCGCCGCGCGGGACTTCTTTCTACTTTTCCGGGCCGTTGCTCGTGCCCCCGGAGCTTTCATTCCTCCGCGATTGGACAATTAAAAGACGCTTAGCCGCTATGGCCCCCTGACTTCCGCTGATGTGATGAACTTTTCTCTTTAGTTTTTCGTTTCGATTTGCGATGCTTGCCTCCCCGTCTTCCCCCACCTTTTTTTTCCTTCCGAGAGGGTTGTATAATCGGATTTGCTTAATTAATTGGCTAAAAGTTGGGCGCTTTTATTGTAATGAGTGGGAGTTAGGGGGAAGATGGTTAAGGCGTGATGTGTGACGAAAATGGGACTTGATTTTTCAAGTCATCCGATGAATCGTTGAGTTGAGTAGTGTAAGAAAAATATGACTCGATAGCCGTGGAAAAACAAGTGATTGGTTGTAAACTTTTTGAAAAAATATAAGAGACCCGTGTGGAGCACTTGCACTTAAATGAAAGCATACATTTTTTCAGATTTTTATTCAATGTTTTTTCTAAAATGTTGACGTTAAAAGTTAGATAAGCTATAAAAATATTATAAATCGTTTTCCAGTTGATACAATTTTTGCGAGACTCCCTATTAATATTCCTTTTTTATATTTATGACGATGGGTCACGATAGACAAATACTTTTCAACATAACCTCAATAATATCATACAGAAAATAATCAAGTAGTTTATCATTAGAAAAAATTGCACAAAGTACTACACTATATGATTTACTGAAATAACCAAGAATTTTTGCGTAATATGAAGTAATCTTTTAGACCCTATTAGGGTTGTGGTGAATCCTCCAAATTATAACTTAGCCTAGTGATCTATTATAAAATTAGTACCTACCTACATTTTTATCAAAAAAAATAATATTGTTTTTTTTTTATGTCTCAACAATTGTAAAGTTCTGAGGAAAAAAATTAAAGACATTGACAAGTAGGAGTGAGACTGGATCATCTTTTTTTTGCCCCGTCTGCAGCCATAGGAAAATAAGTAATGCGAGTTTTGAATTTATTGGTGATGCAAAAAAAAAAAAATTTTTGTGAAAAAAATCAATTTCTGCATTAAAGACAATTTTTTTGTCCATTATTCGGAATTAAATTAATCGGAATAAAAACTTATGCACAAAGAGCGACTGATTGACTATAAATCTCAAAAATACGCATTACTATTTTAAAATCCAACTCAATACTCCTTCTTCCAGAATCAATAATTGTTTATTATGTACTACCTTTAACACTTTAACATTATTTTACAGTCAACAGTATGGATATACGTTTTCAAGTAGTCATTCTATGCTTTTTTTTTTTTTTTTTATTCTTCAGATCCACTTTTCATTAAAAGCATTAATCAAACAAGACTTTATTGCGCAAGGGTATACGGGCGTAATTTAATTTCATTAGAGCTCACGCGAGAGACGCGCATCATTCGATTAAAAGCGGAGCGCAACAGGCGTGCACGCGTGCTAGCATTGTGTCCCGCACTCAGAGAGAGAAACGACTTTTAGTTTTCTTTTTTTTTTTCTTTCTTTTTTTTTTTTTTTTTGAAACCACAACAAGAGTAAGTATATTACATCCATTCGATCGAAACCAGACCCCCCACTGTTAGCTCTTGCACGCATCATCAAGGATCCTCTCCGCGAAACTTGCAGCCGTGGAAGAAGAGAGCTCCATAGGTTGTAATTATCGAGCGTACGCCGGTAGCTGCGGCTCTTGTACCTTTCAATGCGATCAACGCGTGTTGTTATTTTTATGATGATAATGATTGAGCGTGAAAAGATATCGCCGTCATGAGAATCGTTTTTGTGTTGAATACACATCATGTAACGTTGGGCATTCACTGCTGAGGGACTCTTTGGGACTGGACGTTAATGAGCTTTGGTATGGTGTTGATTTGATCGATCTCTTAATTGCCCGAGCAAAGTCTGCATTTCTATTCAATTAGCTTTTGAGGTTATGTACATGACTTGTTTACTTAATCGTTTAGGGCTCATAGCTTATTGGAATATGTTGCACAAAAAAATCGTTCAAGTCCACCACGTAGATTAGACGCAATAATAGACACGTTTTCCTTTTTTTTTTACGTAATTAAAAAATGATGAAGATGGCATACGTCATATTATATAGGTTAGGAGTAGAAAAGCTTGTCAGGTTATGTGTGGTTACCCCCACTCCTAAACTACGAGTATCAATTGCCCTAATTTTTGTAATCTATACCTGACA
Source organism: Copidosoma floridanum (assembly GCF_000648655.2). The sequence continues at coordinate 452,435 of NW_019384238.1, read as the reverse complement.
AACCCAAAGGGTTTTTTTTTATGCAACATGACAATCACGCAGACACATAACTTGAAACGTATACCTAACCTTTGTAATCTCGTGGTGAGCTCAAAAATAGAAACATTTAGATATCCACAGTTTTTACCACCGAGAAGTATTCCTGACTCGACAAAAACGTAACAATTGGGGGAAAAAAGATTACCCCACCGATTCTGTGAATCTTCCGGTGTACAGAAGCGCAAGCGCCGCGCAGTGCCCCCTCCTCCCCAAGTTTAATTGAACTTTCGATTACGCGAGCAATTATCATGGGAGAAGGGACAGAAGGAGGAGAGAACAGGCGAATCCGAAAAACGAGTCGTACCACGAGGAGAGCGACCGCAGAGAGGAGGGAGGAGAAAAGAATAATGGCATTGTGGAGGAGGGACGAGGGAAAAATCTTGAAACGAAGGAGTCTACCACCCGGAGGATCTTTAACGAGAAGGAGAGGAGGACACCGGAAAGTAGTCTGCCTAATTATCCAGAGCGAAAGGAGATTCATTCCGCTCCCGGCGCCGGAAAATCGTGCCCTTTCCTCCGGGCGCACGGCTCCTGTGTTTAATACTGAGTTCGCGTTCGCCGCCACCGTCCCGCAACAAAAGCGACAGTAACCATTAAGAAATCGCCCTCTTCGCATTAAAACCCCGCGTGGATTTTGCAGTACATACATACAAACGCGTTTACAGTCTCGGAGGGTAGGGGGGTCGCTCGAAGCCACAGGGCGTGATATTGGTCTGTCACCGGAATCTGCGGGCTCTCGTCGTCGTCGGATCTTATTTACCGGCTCTGCGTGTAAGGTATATACACGAGGCTTATGTATTCCGTGGAGCGACTCTTTCGGGAATTTTTCCTATTTACGGGCTGTCTCTCGTTCACCCTACCCCTCTCCCACCCGTTTATTTATCAGCACTCCGGTACACCTACTGGAATTGCCTTTCGCGAGAATATTAGCCAGGCTCTGAAATATGATTGTAGACGCGGCAAGTAATTTTTTTTTTTTTCAGCTCATCCTCGGAAACGATATGCACACGGGTTTGAGTTATACTTCTGGCGAATTCGCTAGAGATAAAAGTGTAAAGTACAAGGGGCCGTCATCTGTTTTTTATATACTCTGATATTTATCCTAGGTAACAGGTGCAAGTATTTTCGTATTGTGTTACTCCACGGTGAATCGATTTATTAGTCGAAAAACGACTTGGAGACAAAAACCCCATGACTATACGTAAGCTCATAACTCCACAATTCCAAAATGAACATAATCATACGTGTATTAAACCTTAAGACTCGGAATATAAATATTAGTACCAAGCTTTTAGATCCAATACCTATAGATAATGGCCCCGCAACCCCACCACCTTGTGGTTCAGAAGGTCGAGGTTTTCTCTCTTGCAGTACCCTTTTCATCCAACCAGGTCAAAGATACCTCTTTCCACGAATCGTATCGATAAATATTTAAACCCGTCTCTCTATTTATACGATAATCCCCTTTATTGAAACCCAGAAAACTACAATTCAAACCTCGACATTAGTCCTTCCACTGTCAAAACACAAGCAAAAGGCTAACTCTCGCACCAGCCGCTGCGTACACCAGTGCAGGTCGTAAAATTCATAATCTCATCCCTTTCTCTGTATACAATACACACGCGCGGGATATACATACGAGCTTCCTTCCCCCCTTGGGCGAATACCTCGAGATCTCGCGCAACACCAGCGCACAGCGTGAAATACACTCGCGCGTACAAGAACCTGCCAGGCCAACTCAGCCGAGATGGCTCCCATTGCTGTTTAGGAAGCTGTGCCCCCACGCAACGCTTTTCCATGGCAAACCCGTGTATGCTTCGCAGTCCTTATTAGTATGGCGTGGGGTACGGAAGAAGAACGGGGAAAATATCCTGGCGGAACTACAGCTTGCGACGACGCTGGAATGATAGACTCGTTAAACCGTACCTTCAAATTCCTCACAAGGTTCTGTATATACTCGCGGGGCTTTCTCTCTATCATATGTATCGTTAGCACGAGTTTAATGACGCGAATAAGTTAGATAAGTTCAAAGATAAGACATATAATCCCAATGACAATCGTCTGTTCCACATTTTGATCGAGAGAACCCGGTTGAGCTTAATTTTTAAGAGCTCCATCACTCGCTGCAACTCAGTTCTTTGCCAGAACCACAACATCCGTTGACGAGGAAAATTTCCATTATAGGGTAAAAGAAATCATTCCCAGAGTTAGAAACTATGTCCAAGTAAAAAAATCAGTGGTTTCCCTGGTAGAAAATTACTACATAAACTGGCTAGAAACTCGTCAACACACATGCGTAAATGGGCTTATAACATGTTGACGAGTTTCTAGCCAGTTTATGTAGTAACGTTTCTACCAGGGTTTATTGAGATACACAATACGCGTTTGATTGTTGAAAAAAAAGAAATTTAACAAAACTGCCTATCGGGTCGTCGAGCTCAATAAAAGTTCCAGTTAAGAATAAGTTGCGAGGAAAATTCATGAAACGTGCAAGCCGTTTCATCGTTACGGTGTCCCGAAAGCGTGCGACTCCCCCTCCAGGAATCGTATCAAGTTTATGCCAAGACATCAGATCTCAAAAGGCGCCATTACTCGGTACATTGATCCGAAATCCTTCAATTTCAAAGGCTCCTCCCGCACGCGGCCGCCGTAAAACCTTCCCGTTGAAACGCTTCGTAAACAGCGTGGTAGTGGAAAATTTCAGCCAACGCAAGACGCAACAATGTACCAAAGAGTCCGACGCAGTCGTGTACTCTGAACCGGAAAAAAAAATACCATCGGCGTCGTCAGCGATCCCACGAACAAAAGAAAACACCACCGACAAAACTTACGTAAGTCGAAAAACAATCCCACCCACCAGCAGATTTTTTACCGTATTTATCTCGATTGCACGGGCGCAGTAACGTAGCAAACGGTGTGTATATAGAAGCCTGGACGACCGCGCGCTTTGTCACGCGGACACCCGAGCCCCGCAGAGTGCACGTATACGTACATATATACCCTTGACCGCTCGTTTGTCAGGCCTTAAAACAGACGCTCGCGATATCTGGGCGCGCTTCCCATGCCATACAACAACCCTCTCGCACACGGTCCCGTTTGATAAACGAGGCGGGGTACACTTGCCGATCTCACCCCCCGATGTATCCTCCAACGTATATGCTCCCCCCCCTCTCTCTCTGCATCCTATGCGCATATTCGTTTTAACTGCACTGGAGTTCCCTACGTGCATTGTCGTCGATGTATACGAGCCGTGCGATACGCACTTTCCACGACTACACTGCGTTGCTGATGTGCGGACGTGAGAACTGCTGCTTTTGTGGATTATGCCCACACTAGCCGTGTGGTTATCGTACCTTAATTGGTTTGATGTGGGATGGAGGGTTGAATAATTTGGTATAATCTTGGGATTGTGATAATAATTTACTTTAGCTCTGACGATTATAGGTGGGGTCCATCAGGTGTGTTTACAACCACTTTTTTGTTGAAAGCACAACAACATGGTGGGCCTTATTATCGTTCTCGACTTGCGTCAGATTTAATCTTTTTTATTTTAGATAACAGATTTATAACTAGTTGAAGGGCATAACTGAAAAAAAGGTGGGGATTGTCAAATAGTTATTGTTGAGCACACGAGTGTATAGCACGAGTGTGATCGCAAGACACGAGTTACCGTCACCAGCCACGAGTGCGAGTCTATCACACGAGTGTGAGAAATCGTCTCGCACGAGTTGCATACAAGATTTTTCGCAATAAGTGTGAGGAAAATAGTAAGTACGTTGATGATTCACCAGGAAGGTTGTACGGGGTCCAAGGGTGGCATCTAGCGGGGTACTAGGGTACAAAGCCCCCCCCCCAAACTGCAAAAATATCAAATCGTTAAAAAAAAAAAAAAAAAAAAAAAAAGAAAAGAAAGAAGTGTCCATTCGTCATCTGTCAAGTGGTCAGCAGCGAAAGCGAAAAAGAGCAGATGACAAGAAACAGAGACCGAGCGAAAGCGACTCCCAAGAGCGCGTGTGTATATAAATATACACGTACGCGAGAGCGGGCAAGAGGAAGCCGTCACTTCGAAAACTAATCTGACGAGAGTAAGTCGGTAGGGCGGCTTTCGGCACGTCGAGCGTCTTGGACGTGAAAATTTCGGACCTACGGCCGGTGAGCGAGGGAATGGGTACAACGGACGGGAGGGGAGGGAGATCGTTTGAGTGGAAAGACAGATCGGTATCTCTTCTTTTTCTCTCCTCCTCGAGGTGATTGTGCCCGAGACACCAACCAGCCAACGACCGGGTGGCGTTTATCGCCCCAAAGACTTTTCAAGTGAGGAGACAAGGTAGCCCCCCCCCCCTTTTTTTTTTGTTTGTCCATGCCGGTGAAAAGGATACAAATGACCGAATTTCGGGGAAAAGTTGCAGTATGCGACATACGTTGATTGTTTGCGACATGTTGGCATCGAAGAGGAATACATTGTTTCATTTTCATTTCACGCTAANAAATGGTAGTTTTCCTACGAGTTTGAAAAGTCTCTGTTTGCGAACCGAGAGGTTTGCGGCCCGAGCCGAAGGCGAGGGACGTAACGAGGGTCGTAAAGGAGACTTTTCGAACGAGTTCCGGAAAACTACTTTTTCGCCCGAGGAAGTACCATCCTCCCAAAACCACCCGAGGGCGGAAAAATATTTTTAATATCGAAAGCTTAACTCCAGCCTCGATAATAAAAGCCGTTGTAAATTAATCGAAAAATTTTTAGATAAACACACACACGTTTGCTATTTCTTCTTTAAATGGGGTTAAGTCAAATATTCATCATGTTATTTGTACTATATTTGCAATTAAAAAATACCAGTATACTTTGATGATTGAAAAAGCTGTTACATAAAACTTCACACAACTATGATTTCGTGGTCGTGTAGCATGTACCATATGTTTCTCTTAATCAATAATGTATCTTCGAGTTAATTACACAAGGAATATTCTATTAGGAAATAATTTATAACCAGATGTTGAATTGTCTACCAAAACTATCTTACTATATTTTATATGATTTCGATCATACTAGAATAATTATTCGTAACAAGTGATAATTTTTAAATTATTCCAATAATCTTAAGATTTCTAACCAGACAACAAGTGCTCATTACAATTTTAAAACTTAAAAAATAAATTACATAAATATCCGTGAAATATCCAATTTCACCAAAGTCAGTTCAATAAAAGTGTTCAAAATGTTGTCTAGGACTTTCATTTTAGCTTTCCTGACATTATTTGTCACATTCGTCAGTTGTTTTCAAAACATTATTAAATAACATAAAGTACTATCTAGCTCTATAACTTAGTTCTCTTTTTCAAAAAAATACCACTTAATTTTCGTTATGAAAGAGAACCATTTTATTCTCATTTGTTTTTGAATCTGGATACCTCGCTTACCAAATTTTTGTTATCTTTTTTTTTAAGTTAAGAAAAATAGTTGAACAAAAAAAACTGTAAATTCAAAAAACTTAGCAGTGTGTTTTTAACACAACAGAGATACTAGGGGAGTTAAGGGCGATGTAACAATTTTTAGAAAAAACAATACAATAATCTCTTCGCTGTTCTAATGTTAAAAAAGTGGTACGAAAGTCAGCTTAAATTAAGGGGGCTCCTACAACTACTGCTGAGGTCAAAGACAAACAAAAAATAAAGTTTTGTTTTTCAATAAACAAATGTGTCTGAAAATCATTATGATATTTTTAATAACGTATGAAGTGGGAAAAATGATATTTATGTCTGTAGTTTAACTTTGTACGAAAAATTAATTATTGTTTTGACCAGTTTAGTGCATACGAGGGTACACCACCAGACCAGACCACCTGTGTTGGTGTAGTATAGCGATGTAATATATAGGTATATGGTATATGTGTGTCGTGAACAAGTACGTCTGCTACTGACCTCCCGGACACTATTTATTTATTTCCATCACAAATATCTCGCTAAAATGGTCCTTTATCCACAATTTTTAATACAACATATTACATAGGAAGACTTCATCTACAAAACGTATATATTCAGTTTGCTGGGACATTTAATTTAGGTTTATTATAAACGAAAACAAATTGTTTTTCATGCTGCCCCATAGGAACACGTGCTAATAGTTACAACTTCGAGCTAAGATTTCTCAAAATTTTGACCCATTCGAAATATAATTTAGACCACCATTAAATTCAGTAGACTTTTATTTACAAGAAATAATACATCTCTGTTTGGGGACTTTCGTGAAGGAGCCCCCTTAAATTAGGCAAAAAATATTTATCGAAACCTTGTTATACCTAGCCCCTATAGCTTCTCTTCATTACATGTACATATGAATTTTTGATTCCTTCAATTACCTTAGAAAATTTATCATTTCACAGAGCCGAGCCCAAAATCCTGATCTACAAGACAATGACGAGGTAAATATTTTTTTTCTAACGTGTTGTGATATGAAATATATTTAGACTCAATGCCAAACTAACTAAGTACCCTTTTTTATATTTTGCAGCCTGCGTACGGCGTGAAGATTTATAGAGCACCAAAAGTAAAATTTTTTAATCATCGTTTGATTGATAAAACAATACTGTGTGATAGATATTCCTAATATTTTTGTATGCATTGCATGTTTACAGGGAAAATACATTTCTAGTAATAGAGAGGTAAGCTTACTAAGTTATGAAACGAAAAGAATATAAATTGTTCGAAATGATTCATTACTCTTTTTTTTTAATTTCAATAGCTCGTTTTTGGAATCCACAAAATTTATCCAGGTAATTGAAAATTTTTTATTTTAACTCCCATTATTTTATGGGCTCATCTCACGTAGGGTGATTAAATTGCTTGATATTTTCATCAATATGAAACACTAAATCTACCTTATTTTAATTAAAGAATTTTTTTTATACCTTACCAAAGTTTCCTTTAAAATATGAAATACATGTTAAAGATTCTCCAATCCTCATAACAATAATAAATTAATTCTTTATCCTTTACAAATAATTAGTTTTAAGTTTTAGATTTCCACGCAGCCTTCATGTCTAACTTTGACCAAATTTAGTTTTGTATTTAATTTAATGATTCATCTGACAAATCAAATATAATTTAAATTTTTTGTACTACACTCGAGTGAATGAACAAAAAATTTTTTTTTACAGACCAAACTTCCACCGCCAAACCACTTCAAGAACTCTTAACAGGAATAAACAGAAACGTTACGAATTTGCTGAAGTACAATGAAAATATGTATAGAAATGGTAAATTAATCGGTACTATAGGATTTTTCTCTAAAAAAAATACTAGTTCATTATCTTAAGGACCCAAAAAATCCATTATACTTTAATAAAAATAAAAACTTTTTAATTGTACACTCATTACTTTTTTCAAACCTAAAAGTTTCATCCATTTAATAAAAAATGATTTGATCATCTCATATCCTGAAGAAAACTAAAAACACTCGCACAATCGCACATTGATAGCTGTGGTGGTATCAAGCATCAACGTAAAGTAAATTTTAAGAAATAAGTAGCAATGATATCACGTTTGAAAGAAATACTATTGCTTTTAGAATTGACAACGTCCAATAATAATTAATAAGTGAATAAAATCTCCCAGATGATGCTGTCCAAATTCGAGCATACGATGTTAGTTTAGAGCCAGTGTTTTGTTGAATTATCATCATCATCGCCTTAATTATTATTATTATTATTATTATTGTTATTGTTATTATTATTATTAATATTACTATTATTAATAAATGCTCTATGCTATTCATACCCATCTTTAGAAGCTGTTCTTCGTAACGTGAGCTTACTACATGTATAAATGTATACCTTGAAATACAAACTAATTTATATCTTTAGTTTCTTTGCTGTAGGATTTTTGTAATCTTTAATGTATTTTGTTTAATGAAAGCCTCCAGAGATTGATAGAAAATCCAACGAAACGTTATATTAATAAAGACTATTATATTAATGAAAACAAAAAATTGTTGGATTCTTAATAAGTTGTAAAGGTATTCAATGGCAAATAAACGTTAATTTTCAATTATAAGAGGCTCAAGATGTACCATAGCAACCATCTTCTTTGGCTGACTGAGAACCTCTGTGCTTCCATCGATGAGCTTGTTAATGTACGTTTTCTCTAATAAAAAGATTCGGCGTTAAAACTGACTGTTACATTTGATAAAATCCATCACAAACTACCTATAAACTACCTATACTCTCTATTACTCACAATTTTTACATATGGAAACAAAGGCTTCTTATAGGGTATACCTATATATTTGAGGACGATAGGGAAGAAATGATTCCACCAGCTCTCCAAAATTTTCTGGTTTCTTTTAATCTTGAGCATCGAAATACGCGAGGTTGTACAACTTATTTGGGTTATCGTTTACCACCAGACGACTGCTTTGCGGCTTCCATGATTGTAATTTTTGTTCCACGGTCACTCTTTGTAATTTATTTAAATTTTTTTACAAGATCACAGTAGTTATGACCTATCCCTTTGACATCGTTGCTTTTGGTACCATCTTCCAGGAGTAACCCCTTTTTCGAAAACCCATGAAGAAACTTTCAACTCATTGAAAGTTTAGAATATTTTCTTAGTACGTAATTCATGCATTTGTTATGATGTATTACATTACTCAATCGGTCCATTACCCTGGAATCACATTGGGAATTTTGTTGGCACCACTTACAGAGGAGCGATTATGTTTAGCACCACAAGAATATGTGGTAACATAACCTGTATTTCGGCAACAAAAAAATTCAATTATAATCGCGTTCGTTAAGCAACTTACCGACTGAAAAAATATGTAAGGATATAGGATCACAAGATACAAAAAATTCCAGCAATGGGTCTGGTTGCATACGGTTACGCTCGTATGTCTTCGTGACCGATTGAGATCTACAGATACATCTTATTTCATTCGACGAACTAAAGCGTTTCTCATGAATCGTTGCCAGTCGATTGTTATTAATAATTTTTGGTAAAAAAATTTTAAAATTTGATTTTTTGTCAAAAAAAAAGTCACAAAAATTATTTGGCACATGGATACCAAAAAACTAATTGGAATATATAAACCTAAGCCCTAAGTTTTGGATTGAAAGATTTATGGGGTTTTGTCAGCTGCGTTGTCACTCCATTGTTTGCAATATATTAAGGCTCAAATTTGACCTTATAGTGTATACTTTTAGATAAAAAAAATTTACATTGTTTGATCACTTATTAACAGAGAACAACGGTATTATTCATCAACGTATGGCCATTCGAATAAAATGTTCCAAAACAAACATTCAATTTTTATTAAAGTTATCTTACTGTTTTGCATAATTTCGATTATATCATGATTATTATTCGTAACAGCAGTCACTACTAAAATGATTTCAATAATTTCAACATATCAAGTCAAACAACAAGTGCTCAATAAAGTTTATAAATTTAAACAAATCACACAAACACGTGTAAAACAAATGATCTGACCAGAGTCAGTAAATTAAAAAATATTGAAAATGTTCTTTAAAATTTTTATTTTCTCCTCATTTTCGATAAAAGTCGTTGTAAGTTAGTCAAAAATTTTGTTGATAAATTATATCGTTTACGTACAAAATGTAAAATATTATAAGCAAACTTTTTTTCTGATGATAAATGTATTAGTCAAGATTTTTTTGTCAGTTTAACCGCTAAGACGTACATTGGCATGAAATTTAATTTAATCAACACTTTAGAAACATTTCTGTACATCATTGTCTTTAGATGGGACTAAGTCAAATATTCATCGTGTTATTTGAACTACATTTGCAATTAAAAGATACCAGTATACTTTGATGATTGAAAAAGCTGTTACATAAAACTTCACACAACTATGATTTCGTGGTCGTGGAGCATGTACCATATGTTTCTCTTAATCAATAACTTCGAGTTAATTACACAAGGAATATTCTATTAGGAAATAATTTATAACCAGATGTTGAATTGTCTACCAAAACTATCTTACTATATTTTATATCATTTCGATTACACTATAATAAGTAAAAGAGTAAAAGAATTAAGAAGTTTGAAAAATACGTTAATTACTAATTACAACTGCGTTGTCACTCCATTGTTTGCAATACATTAAGGCTCAAATTTGACCTTATAGTGTATACTATTAGATAAAAAAAATTTACATTGTTTGATCACTTATTAACAGAGAACAACGGTATTATTCATCAACGTATGGCCATTCGAATAAAATGTTATAAGACAAACATTCAGTTTTTACCTTACTATGTTTTACATGATTTCGATTAGATCCTGATAATTATTCGTAACAGCTGTCATTACTAAAATGATTTCAATAATTTCAACATATTTTATTATAAACGAAAACAAATTGTTTTTCATGCTGCCCCATAGGAACACGTGCTAATAGTTACAACTTTGAGCTCGGATTTCTCAAAATTTTGACCCATTCGAAATATAATTTAGACCACCATTAAATTCAGTAGACTTTTATTTACAAGAAATAATATATCTCTGTTTGGGGACTTTCGTGAAGGAGCCCCCTTAAAGACGTAGATCATCATGCATTGCTAGTTTATCATATCACTGAGCAACCCAATTCTTTGAACCATAGAAAATTTCTTTACTCTCATACCGTTAAATATTTTCTTATGAGTAAATAAATATAAGTTAATTGAAAATAATATTTTGTTAAATTAAAATTTTCTTTTTTTAATTACGAATTTCTCATTTAGTTGTATGAAATGTTTTTTTTTANAAAAAAAAAAAAAATACAAATGGTCGATTTTCTTGCTTTAAAAAATGTTTTAGTCATTAAATTAAAAAATTACGTATAAAAATTAATTATAATTATCAAATGCACAACTAAATAAACCTAATTTATTTATTTTTAGTACAACAGAAGTACATACTCCAGAGTAAGAACGTTGTTGTTTTCGCTTAAGAGACAATATACTATTAACCTGAATTTATGATACCTTCGATCGATTTCAAACCAACGGGTCTTATTTTAATGATTAAATTCTATTTAATAGTTGTTTTGCAAATTTTATCAACTTATTCAGTTAACTGTGTTCATCTCAATTGTCTCAGAAAATTTAATTTTTTACAGAGCCAAGCCCAAGAGCACGACATAAATAAACAGGTAATTTTTTTTTTCTATCATGTCCTGGTATGAAACATATTTATACCCAATTCCAAGCTACTTAAGTATTATTTTTTATATTTTAAAGCACGTGTACGGCAAGATGATTTTCACCCCTTCTCAAGTAAAATTGTTTAATTATTTTTTAAATAACATAATTTTTTGAAGAATATTTTTTTAATTTTTATTCACATTGTATTTTTACAGCGCGAAAATCAGAAAGAACATAAAAAGGTAAGCTTACTAAGTTTTGAAACAGAAACAATATGAATTGTTCGAAATTATTTATATATATTTTTTTTTTCAATAGACCATTTTTAGAACCCAAAAAACTCTTCCAGGTAATTAAAAATTTTTATTTTAACTCACTTCATTTTATGCACTCACCTCAATTAGGATAATTAGATTAAGACTGTTTTCATCAAAATAAAACACTTAACCAACCTTATTTAAGTTAAAGTACTTTTTTTTATCTTCTGAAATTAACATTTAAAATAAGTACAATACAAATAAAAAAATTTTTCCGTTCACCATGACAATAAAAACTTAATTACGTACTGTAAATGAATCGACTTTACTCTTACTTTTTTCATCCCTAAAATTAAATATTTATTTATATAAAGTTGTTATTTTTACAACGATAATAACAAGACTTTTTTTTAGTTTTTTATTCTTGCTGCCTCAAAATCTTTTAAAAAAATCTCTAGTGAATCTTACCAAATGGTTTCACTCACAGTGGCTCATTTTTATAATACAAAAATTTTTTACTACGAACCGAAATTTATTCCTTTTATTAGCATAAGCTCTGATCCCTAACTTGGTCCCTATTTTTCTAAATTGTTGTTAACGCGATAAAGGATGAGATACTTAGTATGGATTTTCTCATGTTTTATTTGATGAATCAAATAAAATTACAATTTTGTAGGCAATATTCCAATGATGTCATGTATTAACAGAATCTTTTTTGTTTTACAGTCCCAGCTTCCGGCTCTGGACCACATTAGAAAATTATGGATGGCCTAAAGCAAAATGCAACGGTTTTGCTCAAGTATAATGAAAAAATATGGATACTCTAAATTATTTGGACCATAAAAATTTTGTTTTTATAAAACAAAATTTTAATCACCTCAAAATACAAAAAAAGTTATAAAATGTGTGAATTTCATATAAAAAAACGTGATTATAATTGTCGAATATGTCATTGAAGGTTCTAATTCATTTGTAATTTATTTAAAAAACTTTGTTTTAATCCTTTTTTTTTAAATAACAAATAATATAATGTAAATGTTTTTTTATCACTTGGAAAGATAATAAAGTCAAAAAGTTTTCATCTTGTGTATCACAGTAATACATTCTTTTACTAGAAGTCATGTAACAATAATTTATGTAACTAATAATAAATACATGAATAAATATAAAAGTACAAATTGAACATGTAAATTAAATTTCAAAACAATAAGTACCTTTGAAATATTTAATTTAAATATTTTTAACGCAAGACCTCACTTTTTGCAAATAGATCTTAACTAGTAATGAAATCATTCTAATAGTTATATCACTCAAGATGTTCTTCTCACCACATGTGTATCCCAACTTATAATTATTAAGTACTATTATGTATTTGACATCAACTCGTATAAATAAATAATGAAACAATAAATATAATTACCAACAGCGTTGTTAAGAAATAAATAACCATGTATAAGTAACATGTATGTTTATAATACGTGTTCTGTGTTCACGTTCGCTTCGCGAACAGATTTTTTTCTTATTTAGTACCTTTTTTAAAAAAAAAAAAATTATTAATTTAACTCAACACACACCAACATATTGGCGTGGATACAACTGTTGTTCATTTAAGACAGCAAGTACGACAGAACCACTTACAACATCGATCAACTATATACGTTTTTCCTCAGCAGAGATTATCAAAGATGAATCAAAAAGTAAGTGTAAGCGCTCGTACAAATGTTTGCACATAAAATTTTTAATTCACAGTCACACTAATAACACTGGGAAGTTCATCAGACGTAGGGTGAAAAAATCAACGAGCAATAACTCACGAGCCACAACGCACCGCACACCTCATCAGAGAAAAGCCCAACGCGTGTGAAAGCTCATTATCCATCCCCTCAACACCTTGTTTCTCTTGATTAGCAGAGTTTTTCCTTTTCTATCGACCACCTCTGGCAATAAAACACGTCAGAAATATGCGTACTCGTGGATGACGGCATATAATATATAGGAAGCTGTGCACTGCCGAGTGTTGGCTCTGTAGCGACCCGCTGCTACATAGATGAGAGGCATCTGGCCGGCTGCATGTGCTGCATCAATAAATGTGCCATACCGTTACGCGTCTCCTCAGCTTTTTTTGCGTTTATTATTTTTTTTTCCTCGCTCTCTTCTTCTCTTATCGGCTGTCCATTCGTCGCGTTCCTCGGCCTCGTTGGCCTTTTTTTTACGTCTCGTTAGCTCATCTCTCTTTTATTTATTGTGCTGCTCGTGAGTACGGGATTATGGGCTGCTCTTTTATTTTTTTTTTTTTTTTATCACTGAAAGAATGCTCGCAAATCATTTGGGTGGCCGATGCCGTAAAATGCGTGCTCAAAGAATTTGTTGATGTTTGCTCGTTTGACGTTTATTGAGGTGCTGGTTTGGCACTTTAACATTCTTCTAGTGATTTTTACGACGAAATGAGTGAAATTTTTACATTGAGAAAAAGGTATACGTATAAAACGTTTTATCTTAACCATAAAATAAGGGACAAATTTTTACGTTAAGAACACAATATGTATAAAAATTGAAGCTTCCGAAAATCGATACTTTACTCGTAATAAAATGTTTCCTCTACAATGTCATCCTACAGGATCTTATTTACCATATACACGTTGTAGTAATTACACTTTTTGCTTCGGCGACAAATGCCTTCGGTCGTGCCTTACATGCAAAAGCGTGCTCTTCTTTATAAAAGCCACTTGATTTTTTTTTTTTTTTTTTCCTTAGTTGACCTTGACGAGTTCTCGGTACGACCCCGTAAATCATTTCGTCTTAATCGCCCGTGGGAAAGGCTTTTTTCACAAATCGAGTCATCGGAAAAAAAAGTATCAAGTTTATACACGCACACAATATCTTTATCATACATGTGAGAAAAAAAAAAAAAAATGAAAAAATTCAAATTTAGGCCCAAACTTTTTTTGGTACGGTATGCACGCAACAACGACAACTGTGACTGCTGTGGCTTTAATTTACGAGGTGGTTGGCTGGCTGTGGCTTCTGTCAAGCAAAAGGGACGATTTGGAGCCTAATGTCGTTTTACGCAGCGACACGTGTGCATAGCACTGTACACCCTGTGTAAAGACCAGCTTCGCGTTAATCTCACGAATTTTGGTACCCGAGACTAGGGTATATCATTCGCTGCGCAGCTGAAATTTTTCATTAGAATCTATTATTTACAGGTGTCATGCATGGTTTGGAAAGATTATATAGGAACGAGAATTAAAAAATACCATATGAAAATAACCAAAAGAAAAAAAACGGGAGGGTACAAAAAGACGACGATTGCAAATACGCCGAAGACACCTGCCGACCCAAAACACGCACGGCGACGACGGTGGGAAGACGGGAGGCTCGGCTCATTAATCTAAAACGATAAGGTTCCACAATACGCGTGCATTGGCAAGAACTGGGGAGAAAATATATCAGGAGGTAAAATTAACCCGATGAATTATTCGTGGGGCTAGAGGCGAACGAGTTGGACATTGCGCTCTTCTTCCACCTGCGAGTTTGCACGATAAGTAAGCTGATGTTTCGTGCAATGAAGCCTGTGGGTTATCATAAGTGGCGTATGCTACATACTTTTGATTTTAGATATAATCAAGTAGTATTTGCTTTATAACTGCTGTTCAACTACGTGTGTTGATTTTGTTGTAGCAAAATTTTACCGAGTGAGAATCGCGTGATCGAATTATCCCTTGTTCCGACTCCAACGATCCTACAATATTGATATATGGTTCGTAACAACATATTGATTCGATATAAAATGAAGTAAGTGTCGACAAATACCTCCCCCTAGCTACGGTCGTTCATACTAATTGGTAATATTCCGAAGAGAAGAAATCATTACGATTCGCTACAATCAATCAAAGAAATCTTACAAAATTTCATTCGTTGAAAATAGTGAAAATCGTTACGTCGATTCACTATCAAACGATAGGAATTGACGTGAGAAGAATAGGGAAAATCGTAAAAAGTGTTGCAATACAAAAGACACAAACGCGAGATACGACAACAAAGTCGAAACGTTTCCGGGATCTTGTAATTGTCTACCTCCAATGTACCAAGACCCATAAACATCGGAAAAGAAAAAAGGGAACGAAATCACAGGGACGAAATACCTGAAGCGCGCGGTCCCGAGTATCTTTTCCCCTCGAGTGAGCCACCTAAGACCCACTTGCCTCGCTAATCGGCCGAATTCCGAGGACAAGGAAGAAAGCAACGCGAATTTCAGGAATCCTTGCGGTCCGATTACAGGCAGAGGAGCGCGCCTCTTCCTCCGGGGAACCGCCGTACGTGTGCGCGCTCGCACTTGCGCTCTTCTTGCCTCTTTGTCGCATTCCTAGGGCTTGTTTACGCGCTAAGGGAGAACCCGGCGCGTCTTTTTCCCCGTTCCTGCCTTTCTCGTTTTAATTAATTTCATTTGTGTCCCTCGTTAACGGGTGTGCGCGTGCCGCGCGATTACAGCCCACCAGTGGTATACTTTTCGACGCTCATACGCGGACGGTGCAAAGATGAAAAAGGGTGAGGCACGAAATGAATGGGTTTCGATTCCAGGACGCGCGCCAGTTGTATAGCTATACGACCTGTCGTTACTCCCGGTTCTAGGATGCATTAAACGCTTCGCGAGACCTAACGATGCCGATTCTTTGAGATGCGTTAACGAAGATAATTAGACGGTGATGGTGGCGATGGCCATTGGGGTCGCTTTCTTTTGTCTTGGGGTTGTTGGTCGGAAGATTTTTTTACTCGTTTCAGGTATACTTTTAGTGTTAAGATCGTTGTGTTTTTGTGTATGACATAAGAGAAAAACAAATTAATTGAATTTAGGTGTGAAACTGACATAAAAGGGCAAAAACTGTAGATTCTAGGTTTCTACACTCTACAATGGCCAACTTGAGCTGCAAGTAGCATACGTTGAAGTCGTATACAATTAAATTGGTCGCATGTGTTCGCATAGCTCATGTCAAAGTTTCTAGTTTAACATCAGTTCCTTTCATTCAATACGTTGACTTTATCAACTGATGGAAAACCTTAGTAGGTCTTAACCAAGCCAGTTTGATTAACACCTTATAATGACTCGGATTCCGAGTGAACCACTTTTTGTCCAAGACTAATACACCTAAAATGTGTATTCCATACGCAATATCGTAAGTCCATCACGTTCGATAAGTAAAATCCTTCCAGGCACAACTTTGATTGTCTGCAACTACAATGCAATAATACTCGCGAGTCGCCTTCAATGTAAAGATCATCTTATCAGAACAACTATCATAAATTAGAGGTTGAAAGCATTTAGATAAGTCAGTTAACTTGCTGCTTCGTATAAAATATTTCTGACCATGTTACAGTTCTAATGTAAACTGATCAAACCTAGAAGAGTTATCAATTTCATTGCAGAACAATGAGCATCAAGCATTCTCTGTTCATTTTTCTCAGAATTTTTTTTACTGGACTCTAAGCAGCTCTCTTTTTCTATCTTTTTGATATATTCCAAATTCTCCTGAATCGCAAAAGAAAAGAGTCATACAATAATCATAGAACTCGCAATTCCGCCGAATGAACTGAAACAAACCAGAAATTCCTTTCCCCAACGCACGAACCAACCACCTCTCGTAAACCAAACGCTGGACCCACATTACGTCACATTATTCAATTTTCCCGAGTCCATCAGTCGAGTTTGCGGGCTAATTAAGAGCGTAAACGCCGAAAGGACAAGATCGTCCCGACGTCTTCAGCAGCAGCCATCATCCGTCCAACAACCGGGGACCTTAATTAGAGACCTCGCACGTATGCACGTACATGTGACTCCCATATCGCGTCACCATCCCTGCCTCTTCTCGCATCCTTCCCCAAAAAAGCAAAACGACGAGGAAGAAAAGAGAACCCAAAGTCGAGGGGGAAAAACCGGTCCTCCCCACGTCGGAACGGTCGTTTGCATATTTCCATGTAATTAACGACACAAAAAGAGAGGAGAACGTCGAAAGAAACGCTCAAGGACCGTAAACATTTCGTCAAACTGCAGCAGTCCGCTTCTTCTTTTTTAGGAAACGGCGCGTACGAAGCTCGCGATTCGTCAACTCGAGGGACGCGAGGAGGTACGGCATGTATCCCGAAAGAGATGGTAGTCGGTCGGTGTTTTTGCCAGACCCGCGGTCGCGGATCTCCTTTTCTTTTCCCGCGCACGTGATCGGTTTTTAATGCGGGGATGCGAAATAAGTCTAGCTCTCGACGCCAAACGTATACGCGAGTAACTCACGGAGGATCGGTATATATATGTTCACATGTAAACGCTCACGCGACCAGAAAGAAAAAGGATTTGTTTATATACGCGTGTATCGTAAAAAGAAGTAAGCGATATTCGAGTGGAAAAACTTCGTGGATGTGGATGAGGAGAGATCGGTAGGTGTGCGGAGTAAGAGCATTGGAAGTGGAATCTTGGATCGAACGCGAGGCTGAAGACTGGCTGCTTGTTATCGCTTCCACTCTCTTAATTACCCGTTTCCCGATCAAACTCCGTCTTTTCCCCAGTTGAAATGGCAGAGGGCTGTCCGCGAAGAATGTGAAACGGGTGACGAATTCGTCTTATGACTTCGAGGTGGTAAATTTATAGCTGGACCAAGAAACCGCTGATTCGGATTTGGGTTGGAAATAACCTGATTCCCTGAATTTTTTTATTTTCCAGTGACAATTCAATGTGGTTCTGAGAGAAGGAAGAATTTGTCTCCACAGTGATCATTAGGGGATCAATCGTGACATTCGATACCATCGATTTCGTATCGATTGCTCGAGCATCACTTGAAAGTAGTTAAGTACAATTAGTCCAGTAAGTTCCTGAACATGTTATACATGTATTTCATAATTTGCTTATAACATAAAGTTAAATTTAAGACTTTTAGATATTTTATAAGGACTTACTACACGAATCATACTTTATTACACCAAACAACGATTTTTCGAGTAATCGATATGATATCGCATATATCGAATGCCCCGAATGAACCCAAGAATAGTCACTAAAAAATTTGACTTGGCTGTTTATTTTTTTTTTTTAATTTGGTGCTTAGGAAAAGTACTCTTTGAGTTCTTGGTGTTTCCACGAAGGTGTTAAGTGACTCGGAGATTGATTGCAGGTTGGTCTTTCGAGAAACGGAGATGATACCCTCTCGGAGGAGAAAACTACCGGATGCGAGCGCTTCGCGAGCCGCGATAAGTGACGTCCTTCTCGCGCGCATCCTGAGCTTCGGGATTACTTCATCGCTAACTAGTGCCCGCGTCCTTCTAAGGAAGTCTATTTTTGTCTCCTCGGGGTGAACGATTTCATCCATAAAGAAAAATTGTTTTCCCAAGCTCGATTTTGGACGTCCGGCGTTCAACGTTTTTACCCGATAGAGCCTTCGCGAGTGAAAATTAGCATATCGAGTTGGAAAGAGAGATCGTGACGACTTAATGGCCGAGTGTTGAGGCTCAGCCTCTCACGAACCCCGTAATGATCCAGCCCGTCCAGTATACCTCCTTTGGTTTCTGCAATTGTACCTGCGATGCATAATTATTCCGGCAGAGCTACACTAACATCTTTATCAGCCACTATACTGACAGTGAAAACTTTTCAGTTGAACAAACAGAGTCAAGTGATTGTAATCAAGTTTATCGAGTTTCCCTATATTTTATGATGGTTTTTACATATGAAAAATGATGGAAACTTTTTCTTCATCTGTAGGATAAAATCATCCTTTAATTTAATGAGCTACGATGCGAGATTATTTCCAGTTGGCTGAGGTTGATCACGTTATCTCGTGGGAAACATAAAATTATAATGTCGCTATATTTAGGTTGCAGCAAAGATCGAAATACGACGACTTATGAGTACAATAGTTTGCTCTTCAAACAGTGCTAAGAATAACGAAGCAGTAATCAAGACTGGCATTCGAGATTGTAAAGTTTACAATGTACATGCACGAGCTTGTACTGAAATATCCTTCCTTGCGCTACTGTACCTTAAACAAAAGTGCATCCATAGCTAATAAAAGTACCAAACGTCGTTACGTATATTTAATAAAACTCGCATTCCTCGCTCGAGCACCCGCGATCACGCTTGAAAGCCAATCCCGAAAAAAATAAAGAAAATTTCGACGCACTCAAACGAATCATCGTCAACAGGAAAGTGCATTCTTTCTCTGAAAAAAAAAAAAAGCCTTGCTCTCTAAAATATATACCTGCCGGTACGCCGTCACAAAGTGCCATTCTCACAAGCATTCGCGTCCCATTAGCAGCTCGTCCGTCGAGCCATTGGGCCACCGCGAAACGAGGAGAAAAGGGAGATAAGAGAACCCAAGGAAGAGGAATAAAAAAAGGGAAGAGATGAAAAAAAGAGAGGAGACGCGGTAAAATAATTGAAATACTCGGCGCGCGCGTTATACTTATTATTGGCGATATTCAGCTTTGGACGAGAAAAAGAGAGCCGCTCGCCGTGTACATATATATACGTATATGTACAGAAGACAGTCGCGATCGGACGCATTGTATCGCACACGGATGTATAAAGTTGGCAAGTTTAGCGGAGGACGTCGCGACTTTATCGTGCGCGTTGTATACATGTATATACGCGCACGCCGCCACTTAATGACGCGACGGGAGCGCTTGTGACTATAAAATAAAAGCCGTACAACAGCGGCTCGACTTTTAATATATACACACATGCACGTGTGTACGAACACTGATGAGATATAATGTCCGTAGGGGCGCGTATACGTATTCATAATGCGAGCGAGTGTAAAAGTGCAAGCGCAGAGTTGGAAAGCTGCGGCGACGCGTAATATGGATACGGCGGTGAGGGAAGGAAAAAAAAAAAAGGAGGTTGACTGATACGAGAACAGAGAGAGGGAGATAAAAGGATGGGCAGCAATGAAAAGAGGATAAGTATAAGGGAGAGGAGCGATACAAGTTTTACGGTGAATTTCAGCAGCAGCGTAATAATCTTTCGGTCGCCTTGATTTGGCTCTTTCTCCTTTTTGATCCTCGTGCGGGGAGATTAAAGCGCACAGCGAAGTAACGACGGCCGAGGGCAGATGGTAATTGGTTGCGTTTGATAAATTTCGCGGAAAAGCAAAAATCTAAGGGAACTGCGTTGTGTGTATCTTATGAACGTGTACACGTGGGTTTTGATAATTGTATAGAAGACAAATAACGTGTATACTTTTTTGTTTATGGATTAAAAACCTACCCTTTTCTCACTCGTGATTAGAAGACCTTCATCTACTATGCGAACGAAAAAATTGTATACTTTTAAGATTATATGTATATTTTTTACAAATTATTTCAATTATTGCAAATGTAATAATTACCACATACATGAAATAATTTCAAAATTCATAAATTCATCATAAAAGTTTAAGATTTCTTATATTATTTCAATGTACAGTTGTTTTTATAATACGAACAATGAATAATTAATGGTTCACTTCTGCAATGAATGCGCATTGAAGTAAATTACAAGTAATAAAAAAATCTAGGAGTATAGCTTTTCTTTTGTTTAGCGTTTCATGTGACAATAGCCAAAAACAAAAACCACATGAGACAAAACGCGCATAAGCACGTTTCACATGACGCGGAGCCGGCTAATCGCAGACTTTAATTAAAAAGAAATTACTCTCCAGCCGGCGCGGCGTGCGAGAGATAAAATCTTATCGCACCGAGAGAGAGAGACAGAGAGGTGGAGGAGGATACGCAGACCCCCAGAACCCAATTTGAAGCACGCGCGGGGAGAGAAAAACCCCCTCCGTGCCACTGCTGTCGATATACAAGGAAGCGAGAATCTCTCTCTCTCTCTTCGCGGCTCAGAGATGATAATAATAATAATAATAATAATAATAATAATAATAATAATAATAATAACAACAATAATAGTAATATAAGGCAAAAAGGCGACATTGTCCGAGACACGCGACGCACGCACATCCGATCCGGTCCTTGGGGTTCTCGAAAAAACCCCGGACACCCCCACCACCAGCACAGCTGCACTTTGTTCATAAACCATACACGCACATACACCCCCGCGATTCATCCCGTGCCATACCCCCCGTTCGCGTTACGTGCAAGTCCATAATGAACTTTAACTATCCGGCTCGATCCATCTCTACCTCCCCCTTCCACCCCCCCTCCTATACATGGGTGTACACGTACACTGTGCTCACGCGTTATATCGCCATTCAAGCGTACACCGGCAGGTATGTATGGTAGGTGGTATACTGATGGGTGCACGCATCCAGTGACTCTCTCCCTCCCTCCGCTCCATTCGATGCACGTAATATGTATGTAGGCGAGGAGGAGATAAGGATCGGAAGTGAACAGAGGGCCCCATGCATGGCTGCTGCAACAGCAGCATCGACGTTGCCTCCCATACTTATGTATACCTACCTACCTACCCACCGTATATGTAGCTATCTCTCCTCGTCCTCTTATACTCTTTCTCATGGGGATGACCTCATGTCGAGAGATAGACCGCGAGAGAAGTGACTGTATGTATATACACGCGCTGCTGTTCTCCGCGGCATGTGGACACGGGAGGAGAGGAAAAGACGAGTTAGATCGTACATACGCGGGACCGTAGGAAGATATAATGGTATATGGGTGCACAGTGTGTGTATGTGTGGGTGACCAAGTGTACGCGACGCAAAGTCCTGATAGTGATGGCTGTACCTGCAACATACGGTAGTTAGATGAGAAGCTATACTACTATGTATACCATTGCTGTTGGTGCTGTTACTTTATCTCTTACGGACGCCTGGGCGTGTACTTTTTTTTTCTTTTCAAAACAGAGATCGTCCGGTGGTAGTTGCCCATAGGGTTTTTCCATTTGCAACTCGTGCAATCAACCCTCGAGAGTAACGCGCGCGCTCACGTAATACGTATGAGCCTCGTTGAGCTCTACTATACTATACTATACCCTTGACACGCGTTGCTGCGCTTCTTCAGGGGAATATGTATTATACCGGTTATACCCGCGCGATGTACATACGTTTCGTTTGTGAATGAATACGGGGATAAGAAACGCGAAGCGGCTCTCGGAGCCCTCGCAGATTTGATTCTGTATTACGTTATGTGTAATGCTGGTTTTACCGTATTGCTGGAACTACAAGCTATATGCTGTTAGCCACCGGCGAGAATGCATACATATACATATGTGAGGGTGTTGCGGCGGGTGTTATTATTGTGGTTGATGGCTCGGGGCTGTGCTGCCCTTTCAAGTGGCACTGGTTATTGTTTCTGACTCGTGCGTAGCTGGATATTATTATTATTATTATTATTATTATTATTATTATTATTATATTGTGTTTGCGAGGATTCTCAAGTTGTTGACATGTAGTAGGAGGGTTTGAGACATCGGTGACCCGAACGAAGGAAGCAAGTTTGTGGTTTTCGAGCAGTTTGAATATTTATATCTGATGATTTTTATGGATCAGTGCATGGGTGGAAGAGTATATAATTGTAGTTCTGTGAGTTAAACGCAACTTGGACAACCAAAGACGTATTTGACTTAAAAATCCATCCACCTCCAAATTTATCCCCCAGAAAATGAAACTCGCTAGAATTGGCAATAGTACCGGCAACAACGGTACGTTATAAATCCTTTGAAGTGTGAGGTTTTCAATTCCAACACCGTGTAGTTTCCCACCTAGAAGTTTAAAATCCTTAGAATCGATAAACGTTAAATTCCAAAATTCAACAACGATAAACTTTGAGTCCGTTTAGCCCAAAAATGTATTAGATAGAAGGAGGAGTCAATTCCACCCCTACGTATTTCTCTTTCGGGAGCTAAAATTTTCTAGGAATAATTAATACACACAAATCAGACTTCGAATGTAAGTATAGAAGGGGCTTGGCATCGTCTTGTCTGATTATACTTGGTTGTAAAACACCACACGGTAAGATCTTTATATCTAACAATTCTGTAATGTAATGCCAGTTTTTTAAGTTTATATCAACCTTATCACACGTCGTTTTGGTAATTCCCACCATTTTTAGGTACTTCGTAGAAGCTAAAGATCTCTACAATCAACCAAATTCTACATCTGAAGTCAAACAATAGTACACCATATGTTTTTTAAATTTAACATAGCGGTATGGTGTAAGTTCTTGTGACATGAGATCCTCAGATCTAAAACCTTTTGGTTCCTTTTAAGAAAATGAAGATATTAAATAATTAATATAAGACTTCCAAATCCGTCCACTTGATATTGTGAGCACTGCATACCAAACAATTCTATATAATAATCTATCTCTTGTTTCCCAACCTTATCACAAGGGTTTTGACGCAACCTCTAAGGTCCAGCAAACCCCATGATTGCAGATAGTATAAGCTTAAGTCCTCGAAACTCAACGTGCTTACCAAATGTGGTATTCAATTACATCGCCATCTGGTTTACCCTGGAAGCTTAAGATCCCCAAAACCGATCAATATATACAATGCTCCTAAAACCTATACCACAATTTTGATGTGAATTTAAATTAATCAATTGTCTTTGATAAAATTTCAAAGCAGCGTATGAAAATCATTGTCTGGTTTTTGAAGTGAAAGATTCATCATCACAAACGTGGATGAAAATACAAGACAAATGACTATCAACGTACACACAACAGAACAACAGCATTAGCCCATAGCGTATATTCAATCAAGTATCGGAGCAGCTAAATCGCGCCGCTTTCAAGCCTCCGCGTGCATATATGTGTACATCACTACCCACACGCCAGTATCACAGGGCGTGAGGAGGAGAAGAGCCGAGAGCACATCGTCTCGATTCCATCCACACGCGAGCTTCCATTACTATAGGTAGAATATGCTCTCTTCGCGAGTAGGTACATTACACCACATACACCGTGTGTATAAACGCCAACCGGCTGCGGGTCTTAGTTACGCGCGCGCCCCCTCTAAGCACCGGCAATGATCGTTACGAGTTGAATTGCCGATTTTGAAATACGAGCGAACGAGCGAGTTTGATGTTGATCAGTTGCTCACCACTTTATTTCTCTCTCTCTCTCTTATGTGCATCGCTCTCGTATAGGTGTAATAAAATTAATACTCGAACGCAGCGGCCGTGCACTTTGATGATATGATTACGCATTTACTATATGGGTACACCGATGCGGGTATACTTGTGGGCCGTTTGTTGTTGTTGTCAGGGTGATTCTATTGATGAAATTGTAATGAGATGGGTGTGGATTCAGGTGGTAATTAGACGATGCCGATGGCGGAAATAGGATCTATTGGAAATTCTCAGGGGTAAAATGGAAGAAGAAATGGTTCGTAGCTTGTTCTTAATACTACGGGGGTGATTATTTGAGATGTGAAAAAGTCTAGGATGGATAATGTTGGAAAACTCCTTTAATAAGTATGGGATAGAGATATAAGTATGATCACTCGAGAACCGAACAAATCATTGGTTCGAATTTCTTTTATTTTAAGACGCAACACGCAAGAGGCATCAATGTCGGCTGAAGAAAATTACTCGAATAAACAACTTTACCAACGAGGGGATGTGCACACTCTACAAGTCTGCAAAAAGTATTTGAGAGCCCGAGAAAATCATTCCATTTCTATCAAATTATTAAAAATCGTTTAAAAAACTTCCAGAAATTTAAAGACATAGGTTAGATTCCTGATGATTTCAAAGTTATTGAGTCCTTCAAAGACTTTAAAAGTGTTTAAAAGTCTTGCAAAGTTTTGAAAATGATTTCTAGGACATTTGATGTTTCCCAATGATTTTAAAGTCATTCAAAGTCACAAAGAGTCTTATAGAATCTTAAAAAGACTAAAAATCATTAAAAGTCCTTAAATTTTTAAAGACCACATAAACATGCTTAAGACTACTAATGACTTAATTTTTCAAGTCTTTTAAATACTCAGAGAGTAAGCCAAAGTCACTAAAGGACTTCAAAGTCTTTTGAAACCATCCAACTAATTTAAAGTTACTTCAACTCCACTAATAGATTTATCAACCTTTTGGAAGACTTTAAAAGTCAATTAAAAGACTTTCATAGACATTACAGTCATCAAAAAACATTGAGAAAGTCAGATGACTTTAAAGCCTTTAAAAGTATTTCAAAGTCTTTCTGTAGGTATTGAAAAATAATATGATTCTTAATGGTACTGCGTAAATCGTTATAGAAATCGTCAATTCTTCCACGTAATATCCAAAAAAATCAAACTATACGACTCGCACGTTATTCAAACTAGACGACATTCTAAATTCTCTGCTGCAGCATACGTGTTACATGCAGACCACGAGGCAGGTACCCGCTGTCCCCTCTATATACAAGTTCTCCTCGGATATCTTCACCCTGAATCATCCGATTTCAGAAAGGGAGGGAGGAAATATGTTCCGACCAACATCCTCGGCAAACCGAGCCACCCAACTTTAAATCTTCTCGCCGATTACACGTAAACACACACACACACACACACACACACACACACACACACACACACACACACACACACACACACACACACACACCAATGTACAAAATCACGAAAGGGAGGGATGATCACGGGCCGCGAAACGCGTGCTCATCACGGAAACTTAATAACCGCCCCTTCTTTTTGTGTACTCCTCAACTACGACCTTCTTCTTCTTCTTCTTCTTCATCTTCTCCTCCTCCATCAGTCTGCACCCTCCACATCCTTCTTCCTCTTCTTCGCTGCAGATCCACGGGGAATAAATATCGCGGCGCGCCGCCGTAACTATTGCTCCGCGAGAGCGCTTATCCCATCAGCCGCACGCACATCGCCGATCCGCACTGCACACGTTACATCCCCAACCGGACTGACCGTGGAGCACACTTTCACTCGACGTAAACTTACATATATACCCGTTTGCACGATTTCTTCTTCAACTCGCTCTCCCACAAGATATATATGCCACGGCAAATAAGATGCACATCTGCATGAAGACGTGCACTAGATAGCTGTGGTATCGGCTAGCGACACCCTCGCCAGAATGGAGAGAAGCAATAACCACGTCCACAATATTATCTGAACAAATGAGAGCTGGTCCGAGTAAACATTGGAACATGACAAAGTCCACCTCTTA
The DNA here is from genome assembly GCF_000648655.2 of Copidosoma floridanum. Next base: position 425,885 of record NW_019384238.1, on the reverse strand, counting down.
AATCAAAAGTTTCGAGAGCTGCACGTACCGAGTAAGGTGCCATGCAATTTTACCGATCCTGCATACGGGTAAGTATGACGTATGGGTGATGGGGTATGAATAGATGGACCGCTACGTGTGCACCTATACGGGTTCGGCTCTCATTCTTCATCCTTGCTCGTACGTATACGTATAATATACCCGGTGTCTGGCAGAGTGCATATGCACGCGTTTTCACGGGAAGAAGAAGAAGAGGGTGAAGGTGGAAGAAGAAAGGCTCTGCTGATGCAGTGCACGAATATGTGCTTGCTTGCCTTCTGCCCGTGTAGGTATTACATATACGTATACACTGGCGCTCGCGCGCGAATGAGAAAGAGACGAGGGGAAGGAAGGGACTTGGTATGTTAATTATACACCCAAGTACGCCTTTCTCGCTTCTTTTCTTCATCGCTGTCTCGTTGTTCCTGTTCTTCCTTTTGCTCTCACGTTTCTTCCGATGCACAAGAGGAAAAGATATACCGAAAGAGAAATAGGGGAAGTAGCGCACGCAAATTTAAGCCTATTCCACCAACACCCTATTTTATTCCCAGACTTTTGTTTTTCTTCTGTTGCTTGTTGTTACTTATTGCCATTGTCTGCGGGTATCCACGGCTTTAATGACTGGGACTTGAGCCAAAATGATTGATTTATCGTCTTGGTGTACATTCGTATATTACATACTCTGGTTGGGCGTCTTGCAACATCTTTTCTCAAGGGTTTACTCGATGAGGCCAATACAGGGTTTGGACACAATATCATAAACACAAGAAAATTAAATTGCGTTGGAATTAGAGCTACAATGTAGATATAATCTTATCTTTAAGAACACACTTTGTCTTGACACAAGGCAGGAAGGATCATGTACCTCATACACAACCTCCTTCGAAATCTGGGTAAGGATGCCTGATCTCAGAACTTTGTGCAAGGAGTTTTGAGCTCAGCAGTTTTACTTTTTGAAAACATAAGTAAGTACTTGACCTGAGGGATAGATGTAGGGATTGTATTAAAATAGTGTCGAATCGTGCATTATTTTTTCTTACAATCTTTGTATCTTTTTCTTCTCAATGACCATTTTTCAAAGGCCCAATGCCACCAAAGAAAACAAACCACTCCAAGCTGGCAATCCTTCATGCCCGCAAATTACCAGATACTGGCTGCTTTGCAGTTTCCAAAAATAAACACCCTCGTGCCTTCACCTTCATACATGCATACAACAACTTCTTCTTTTTTTCTCATCCCTCCCTAATTTCCTTCTCCCTCCACTATCCGTTTCTCTCTCAGATACCCCTCCCCCTTTAATAATCTCATCACCCTTTCCTTCCTTCCTTTCTTCCTCTCTCCTCCTCGATCATTCCCGCGCTCGCGTTCCTCTTTCTCCTATATCCATTCCATTCTCGTGTGCACTCTCGGCCGATCGGGTCGCACGCACACACCATGCGAAAGAAACGAAACGACCTACGACCTGCTGGGAAATTTTTGCGCGCCCCCTTTTTTTTTCTTATTTTCATCCTCCCCCATCCTCTTCCTCGTCCACGTCTCTCTCCCCCTTGGGTATTTTCGGTCAGTCGTTAAAGCTCGCGTATATAAATATACACCTTGTCCACCTTACCTCCCATACCACACTCGCTTGTGGAGCGGCTCTTGCTCCCAATGATGTTCTGGTATTTTCGAGCTCGTGTAAGTATAAGCGAACTAAAGAGAGCGGCCTTCGCAAGGGAAGGATCGAACGCATGCTTCCATGTATATGTTGCACGCAGGTGCCCTTTTTGCGGCGAAACAACTTTCCGGCTTTTATACATATACGTATACTTAAAGTGAAGCTATTTAAGTACCCACGCGAACGTGTACCTATATGTTTGTATAAGAAGGTCAGCCGAGCACCGCGGCTCGAAAGAGAGTTGCTTACTTAATCCCTCTTTCCGTCGATGCGCTGTTGGTGGTGTGGTGAGTATTTACGTGCACGATGCGTGTAATCTGAGTGTATACATTGGCGGTGTTGGCATTAAAAAAGACTGGAGATGCGAAAAAGGAGGGGGGGGGCTGATGATCGGTACTGCCGATTTTTGAGACCGAGGTAATCTGTAGCGAATTCACGGAGGTTTGGGTATCAAAGATCCGTTTTATCCTTATTCGAGTACAAAATATTCATAGTGTATCGATTGTGATTTTTGTAATTCCTTGGTATAGTTTGGTCATTGACACTCACATCAGTGTTCAAAGTTCAACTTGCACAGAGTGTGCGAAGCACCCTACTCTCGAACTATGTGCTAGATTTGCGCACTAATGCTTGATCACCGATGCATAAAAAGATATCATAATGTTTTTCTTCTTAACCATTCACTTGCTATTTTGTTAAATACTACATGGTACACAAAATAAATTAAAATCTGCATGGATCTCTTTACATTATGTTGAATGAAGAAAAGCTTGATAGCTCACTCTGACAAATACAAGTAGTTCTACAGTTGTACCGACCAATCGCACTTTTGTAGTACTTGGTCGAAAATTTACAGCTATCAATACACATATCTGTAATAACCTACAGTGATGGGTGTTTGTAGCTACAAAACATATCAATAACTATAAATTTTTTGACTGGGTGGTTTTACTTTAACACACGTACCAACGCTTAAATGGTATACCAATTAAATTTACCCCAAAAAGCACATTAAATTAAAAATACGTCGTCAGACGCACGCACGACAAGATATATTGTCCTGAAAAAAAATGCAAATCAACCGTTAAAAGACTATCGAACGATCAGGCGGGTAATCGCGATCAATTACACGAGACACCTCGACGCCAATCGGACAGCGCATAATAGCAACGTACCCTCCAACCCGCGTATACGTGTACCCACTATGTATGAGAAAGCTATAGCTGCATTATACATTATACCCCTTTTACATGGACCAGCAAGAGAAAGATACCAGGGAAGCCTTCGTTAGCGGGTTGACCTTTTGACGCTTAGATGTATACCCAATCGTGGGTATACCCAAGCTGCAGACTACAAGGACCATACTATAATAACGTGCATGGGGAGCCTTTACTTCCTGCGCGCATAATGCGTGTGTGCAGGTACACGCTCATAATGATGCGTGTGCCTGTATAGCGCGTGTTCCGAGGAAGAAATTCTTGGGGTATGCACGAGATGTATCGGGAGACTGCCGAGTTTCAGGCTGGTTCTTGAGAGAAATTTCGTGACGGAACGCGAGGAGAAAACGAATGAGAGATCGGGAGACGATGAGGGGGAAAAAAAAAAGAAAGGGCCCGACTCGCGAAATGGTCCTTAAATAAAACTTCGTCCCGATCGTTATTTGCACGATTCGATAAATGTTCTCGATCTGCTTGATGTAGGTTGTGCGTGCTTCAGGCGTGCGAATATGAAATGTGAAAGTTAATTATACCGATTTCGAGCGATATTTTTTGTTGTTACGCTTTTTCTTGATAAACGGATAAGTACGCCCTGTGAGCTAACACCAATATCGATTAGCTTTCTTATAATCCAAATTGGTCTATAGTCTAGAGGATATATCTATGTTCAATGTTATTCACTTTGGAGGCACAAAAAGTTTAATGACAAAACTGTTACTGTACAAAAAGATTGTTAAAATCGAAAAATCACAGTAATTGCTTAACTTAGCATCCGTACAAGAATACTATCAACAAGTTCATAAGCCCATGGAATATGTTACATTGTATTTCAATACACCGCAAATGTGCCCCCACTACTCTCTTATGACATGAAATAGATATGCATAAAATCCATAGTTATCATCAATAAATTTAGTTATTTTCACTAAATTTTTTTTATCCTTTGGCCTCTTCTTTCTGAACGATTTAAGTTCAGGTGCTGAAATTAATCCTGTGTGGAAGTAAGGTGTATACGCATATACCTCGACAAAGACAAGATAACCTCAAATTATCCTTTCTTATGCTCTCAAGTCTCTATCATATATTTTACGCAATCTTTTTACAACTGCATTATTAAGAGCCACTAACTGTCAAATCTAAAGAGACTAACACATAACTAGAATGACCACACAAATTACTATTTTTTTCTCTTCTGTTTAACTCTCGTAACTTTTACTTGTAGGTACGTATCTACTCACTCTGATGGGTTAGAAGGATATTAAATAAGCAAAGTCTAACCACAAGCGCACTCAGCAATAAAGACATACACCTTTTTTACATAAACAGCGTTTTTAACTTAACACTAATTAACAAAATACTGTCTTTCATTGTCATCTGATTTAGTAGCCGAGTCGAGCCGAAGGTTGTGAACGAATAATCAACGTCTAAAACTCATGCTTTCTGCTAAGTAGTTCGTATCGATAACTATGTTATCGATTATCGATGTTTCAGTGCCAAAAATAGTATTGGATAAAATAAGTACTCTAATTATTATGATGCTATTGTTACATGGTCCAGCTTGTCATATATGTTTTTGCAATATAATGGTGTACGCACCTAATTCAATTGTTATTTGGTTTGCAACCCGAGTGCATTTCATCATCAACTTTACTTTTTCGATGCCATTTTAATTAATAGTACTTTCAATTAATTTACAGTTTTCAATGTTTCGATGATGTGAAAATTTTTATCAATTTTTTCACCCCTTTACCAACATTGTTTTTCCTTAAAAATGATTTTACCTTATCGTTCCATTAAAAACTAAAAATATCATGTGAAAGTAAACTTATTTACGTATTTATTTTCATTACATACGGGCACCAAAGACCCTTTTCCTCGGTTCCGATAAAACGGCCAGGACTTAAAAATCTTGTACCATTGGATTACAAGCCCGTTCCTCTACCCATACGGACGGATTAAACAAAAAAAGGTAAACCTATCGAGCTGATTACGTATCCTTTTTTTAAGGCAATTTTTCTCTCTCTATCGCAAAAGTCGCTTTATTACATTATACATTCGCGAAAAATACTTTCAATGTCGGAGGCATGTAATTTGATCGAGGATCCGCGAAGTAAAAAAGCCAGACGCTAAAGCCCTTTCTCTCTTATTTCACAAATGGATTGTTGCGCTCGAGGGAGAATAACCATTGCCGATAATCGAAACCAATCGAGATAATTGAACTTTTTTTTTTTTTTTTTTTTTTTTTTCCATCGAGAGCTCCGGTTTTCCTCTAAAGTTTCATGCTCGGTAATTAATATCGACTTACTCGCTGTTGCGTGTATGTAGAATGTAGCGCAAAATTCGCTTTTTCATGGTGAAAAATAAAAAATTTAATTTCGTAAGTCATTTATTTTTCACGTATTTCTCGGCTTGAGGTTACACTGTGTAGCGTTGAAATATTGTTATGTCTTGCGAAGTATGAACAGTCTGGTTTTAAAGTTGTCCATTTTTTTTTATAGTTGTATAGACAAAAATGTTATAAATGGAACTTCTCAAAATATTTTCCTTAGCGTTTAAACTAGATCATACAAACATTTGTTATATTTATATTAAGTGACTGTTGTCATTCTGCTAAAATGATCTTCAATAATAAAAAAAAACACCAGAAACTCTTCATACATGTAAATGGCTCCCCTAAAAAACGCCAATAAAAAGTTGTATAAAATCGGTAACATTTTTTAGGAAATTCCCAGAACCAATATTCAATTTCATCTTCAAAAATACATAGGCAAATTCGTTAAAAAAAACTTAGTAATGCCGATTGTTAAATAATTTTTTTTTTTAATTTTCAATGATAATCCCAGAAAAAGTTAATTTAATTTAACTATTTACTTGTTCTAAAATAAAATTTTTGTCATTTTTTTCTGAATTTCAAAAATTGTCAGTGAAAATTTGCGTATTTTAATCAAAAAACCTGTTAAATTTTAAGCCTCAAAAACCTTGAAAAATTTTTTTGATACTAGAGAATAATATTAAAAATTTGAACATGGATTCTCCCATTATATTCCAAAAGGCAGATACAAGATAAAAATTCACATCTCGAAGCAAAGTCTTAGAAAACAAATTATCTAATCTTTTGGTACCACTAGCTAATTTTTCAGTGGAATTGTTCATACAGACTCATAGTTTGCCTTTTGATACACACACGCGCACACAACAGAGTTTTGCTTCATTCCTCATTCACGTCACCTTCGTTCGATCGAACGTATCCACTTCCTCGGAACTTTTTCTATCGTCCCTTCTTTCGCACGAATTCGTTCCGCTCTCCATGTATATAATACCTACACGGACGACTCGACATATTTTTTTGCCTTGCAAGTATGGTCGCGAAGTTGAGGCAGCTTACGACGAAAAGGGAAGAGAAGAACAGAACGGCAGCATCAGGAGCCGGCATGTGGCTTCTTTTCTTTCATGTCTCTCGAGTCACTCTCTTCCACTCTCATTTTTTTTGGCCTCCTCCCCCCACCTATACCTATACAGCATCTGCTTCATGCGTTCCTCTCGTGCCTCTTCTATTTCTCTTTTTCACTTAGTCATCGAAGAATTTAATCGTTTTGCAAATTATGCGAGGACAATCGATAAAAAAAAAGGGAAGGAGGACTCGACTATTCGTGACGCTAACCGTAAACTTAGCCGTGTGTTCAAGATTTTTTATGAGAGCCATAAGTTTTTTGGTTTTTGTGGTTTTTTCAGTACTATTGGCTACTTCTGTTTAAAAATATCATGAGACATGATATCATACTTAAATCCCGCACCTAATAAGACCTTTGGTCGCGTCTTTAACATTTTTGATAAGTGCTGTAAGTTTTTATGGTTTTTATGGTTTTTGTGGTTTTTTTCAGTATTATTGGTTACCTACCTCTTTTTTTTAATCTGAAAGATATCTTGAGACATGCTACCGTACTTAATAAGACCTTTGATCGTGTGTTCAAGATTTTTTATAAAAGCTATAGGTTTTTTGTGGTTTTTGTGGTTTTTTGTGGTTTTTTCGGTATTATTGACTACCTCTTTTTTCGAATCTGAATGATATCTTGAGACATGCTTCCGTACTTAATGAGACTTTATCACTATAAAAATTTCGATAATCAATGGTATAATGATGAGAGTTCAAAGACAATTGATTATGGTCATGAAACATTCATACGATAATGATCGGTATTTTAGGATCATCATTTATAATTTTTTCGACAACTGATGGTTGTAGTTTCAGTTGTGATAGAAATCACCGATTAGCTATCACCCCTTTTATCAATTTTTACCTCTTGCCTCACCTAATCAGCTTTTAAAACTTTTACAGTCATCAGTCATTTTCAAACGTAATTAGGAGCAGCATCCACGCAAGTAATCGACGCAGGAAGATCACAGACAATTTCATCTTTAAGATAAACATTAAAAAAAAAGATTGAAAAATCATACCACAAATTAATATATTCAATTCTACACTAACGTCACCACAAAAGTCTACATGGCGGAATCCTAATAAGGTCCCCACCCGGATTCCCGAACCACATAACCTCCACCAAAATTATCGGATCACTCGGGAGCCACAAACCTTGAAACAATAACCCTGCACCATAAAACGCATCGTCATCATTAGATAATCAGTGACACGTTCGCTGTATCGTGCACAAAGTGTATTATATAAGCGCGCAGTGGTGGTGCAATCGTCACGAGCTCTCTTGCGGGCAGGCGAGTGCTAATAGCCCTGCAGCTCGTAAATCAATCGGCATCGGGCGCCTGTGCATGGATATACCCTATATACGGGCCTTTTCTTTTGTGTGTGTGAGAGAGAAGATGCAGGTACGTATGAGGCATCAATTAGCGAGAATAGCTGAGAGCTATAAAAGCCGGGAAAACGCGAGGGAAAAATGCCCGATGAGTGATTTATGCACCCCAGATCACTCTAGATGGCGCTTGCACACGGGGGTTGATATAACATACGCTTTTTCTGCACGATGGTGATGTCTTATCGCCTTTGATGTTATTTTATTTTATTTTTTTAAATATGGTAATTGGTATCGCTTTTTTAATCATGCTGAGATGAGAATGCGTGAGATCAATGGACAATAAGCTGAAAGTAACTTAGGGAATCGACCGATGATGGCGTTGTTTCAATTCAATGAAGAACAATAAACTAAATTAAGAATTAAGAAAATACTTATCTACGAATCGAACGGAAATCCACGTGTAGCGACTTTTTCTTAAAAATAAAATACACGTTATTACACAATCGACACATTGTAATTATCATTATTGCACGTGTACTACATGCTGTGTACGTTTCCCGAATCGTTAATCGCAACGCGTATGTATATATAATTCATATACGCCCGCCATGATGCGCCACAGCACGCACAGGTCGAGAAGCTGTAATTGCATTCTGATTTATGCGCCAACGTCATTTGCATGCAAGAGAGAGAGAGAGAGAGTTCTCGTATTTCATCTCAATTAGCGACTTTATACCATGTACGGCGCATCAATTAAACCGCCCTACTCTTCAAGAGTGCGTTATTTTACATCGATTCAATTAATAGTGCGTAAATCGATGGATTTCCCTCTTTTTTTCTCTCCCTTCTACCCGCTCCGAGTTCATTTACCACGCACAGGTGTCATTTTGGCCATTTTAGATGTACTTCCGTACCTTGATCTTATTCATTGGGAAAAAAGGGACATTTTACACGATAGGTCTCTTTCTTTGGAGCCTTTTTTATCGATAACTTCATCAGATGATTATTTTTAGGGTAGAAAATTTGAAAATATTCAAGCATTTTATAATGAAAATTAAATTTTCATTGAGCCATAACAATATTAAGGTACAGGGGTAAAGCAAATGCACTTTTATTACCTATACATGGTGTGATAAATCCTAAAATTATATGTATTGCAGTATCAATGATCTCATCTCAAAACAATTGTAATGTGTTAAAAAGTATAGTGGATACAAATTTTAATACCAGCGTTCTTACAAATGTAAGCAACCAAAATGGTCATCCCTCTTTATGTGTGGCATCAAGTCTTGGGAGCAAAAAACATTACAACAAGAGGGCTTTGTTGTGCCCGAAAAAGCTTTGTATAAAATTCCAGGGTAACACCCAATAGTCCCTTGCCGAACAATAAAAAGTTAAGACACGTATATATGTTCACGAGTGTGTATGTACATTATGTATAGCTCGCACATACGAAGATGAAGTTTTTGCGGTTTGCCGACGTTTCATTACGGCACATGCACGCTTGCAGGCCGCCGATCGTTTCAAACGCGTGTCTTACCCCAGCAAATCGTCGACACGAACGGCGCGAAGGATTTTCCACGCAACCGCAAACGTCTACATCTCTCGCGAACGTATAATAGTATGTACGTACATGATACATCAGCTTTGGCTTTAGATAAACGCCGCACGAACGCGCGTGTGCATGATACAAGTACTTGAGAGTGCGTACGCTTATTGCGGGGAGAAATGCTCGATTGATCGGCTGGATTTTTACAGGAGCTAATCGAATTCGTAACTTTGGGAATTTTCATATCTAGGTAGCTTGAACGACCCTTGAAAAAATATTATTATACAAACCTTTACAGAGGTTTTTTTTTTTTTTCATTTATTTACGTTGGCGCTGCTCTATTTGGCAAATTTTAGCTGCTACTAAATGCGAGTATATAGTGTACATAGATGGAGAGGTATATGAAAGGACTTACCGCCAAAAATGAGGAACGTAGCCGTTTGGACACAACTCCCTGCACTGGCCGCACGGTGCTCCGAGAAACGCGGCGTTGATCACGTTGAACGTGACAGCTTGGGTGGACAGCATGCTGCTAGAAAAACAAAACAAATGGAAATGTCAACTAATCATCTTATTTCAATATACTGTGTGTGGGTGGTGTAGCTAAAAAAAAGCGATGGGAGGAGGAAAAACGCCAACCTACAATAATTATACATTGATTTATCTCGTGTTTCTCGCATAATCATCTGCACTTTGTATTTCTGTTCTCTTAAAAAAATTATGGGATAAAAATGATGTAAAATAATAATAAGGTTCAATTTTTTTTAATGCTTTTTGTTCCCATACTGGATGAATGTAGGAAAAAGTTCATAAATTTAATACGCAAGTTGGTAAGTTTCATTTAGAAATTAATTTTTTTTTTTTTTTTTTTTAATAGTTCACAATTTTTTTAAAGACGACAACAAATCGATTTAAAAATGTAGTAAAAACAATACTGTAGATTTTAATTTTCCCAGGGGCTAATCACCAATATATAAATCCAATAGGGAGCATCTGTTTAAACGAGTGATCAAATTCGTTTTTGTTTACAAATACACAAAGGCTGCTTATCTTTTTGTTATTGTGATGCCTCAGATATAATTAATTAAGGCCGTTCTTAACGAAAAAAAAAAAAAAAAAAAAAAGAAAAAAAAAAGAAAAAAGAAAGGGAAAAAAAGCGTCACGCGCTAATATGCGACAACGATCGATTACAGAGCTGGTGTCGCTAAATCGCATCCTGAATTAATAACTACCTGAGGCTTAATAAACGGCTTGCGCTCACGTATGGATACATACACATGCTATCGGCCAACGTCATAAACGTTTGGCTTCGATCTTCCTCGATTATATCCGCGGCACTGTATAATTATTACGTATATATGCACCTCGTGCAATTTTTCATGTATATGAGGGAGAGGCGGTAGTGTACACATTTGACAGCAGAGAGTGTGAGTTTTGTGGGCAGGCACGTATGAATATACATTTACGTAGGTATATATATATATATTATATGCAAGAGAAAAAGGAAAAGTAAAGATGGTAAAGTGCGAGTCATGAGAAAGACGTACGAGCTGCAGCGCTCGATAAAATCTCAAATATTCGATNTTTTTTTTTTTTTTTTTTTTTTTTTTTTTTTTTTTTTTTTGTTTTTTTTCTACAATAATCTAAAACAGTGCCACCTGCATGGGAAAAAAATGTTAGATACACGAATAAATAGCCTGTTATGGTCTGCAAAAACTGTTAATTTTTTTTACAGTTTTAACGCATCTTTAACACCTGAAACAAGGGTTTTAGAATTGAGAATTTGTTTTAAACATATTAAGACAAATAATAAGTTGAAGAAAAAAAAAAATTAAAAGAATTGGGACTGATTGTTGATGAACCCAAGCCAGCATAGCGAGCACAGCGGTGGTACGAACGATGAAAACACATAAGTCATTCACCTAAAATAATAGCTTATTAACAATGTACGACGATGTGTGCTCACAGAGCATAAAACTGGCCACAGAAGCATCTCGTTATTAGATTTTTCGTATTGTTACGGGAACTGCGTCAAAAAGTCCAAATGGTCCCGCATGTTTTCCACCACAGTAAATGTTAAGGTAGTCAATGTAAAATTTCGATGAGCACCATTGAAAAAAAAAAAGAGCTTACATTTTTCCACTGCACCTATTCGCCTGAATGGACAATATTTCCCTCGCGATAATTCATTAGGTAAAATTTCAATTTTTACTTTTTATTTTTCTCTCGAATAATTCTCGCGTAAGATGAAATTTATGTGACAACCTGCACGTATAGCACAGTGCAGGCTCAGGTCCCACACACTGGCGGTACACGCGCGTTTCTCGGTCGGACGCGACAGGCGCGAGATTCATTAAAAAGACGCCCCAAAGAAAATCGATCGACGCGACAACGAGAGAGACATACCAGCCAAGTCACGGCAACAGCAGGACCAGCTGCAGTCGTGCGGGCTATTTATCCCTGGATTTATATCACGCGGGGCGACGCTTGGCTGCGGCGGGCTCTTTCGTTAATCCGCTGCATGAGGCTCCGGCTGACGTGACGAGATTTTTTTTCTTTATTTTTTTATTTATTTGTTTTTTTTTTTTTTTTTTTTTTTGAGAGAGAAAAAAGCTAGACGCACGTACGCTGCACTGCCTTTTATAAGCTGCAAATTGTGCCTTTACTACGCGTCAAGGATTTATTATGCTGAACGAAATCGTGAAAAAATGTATGCCTTAAGACTTTTTTCATTGTTTTACGTAGAAATAATACCAATGAGGCGTATAAAAAAACTTACAAAGGTGACTATTCAGTAAAAAAAAATTACGATGATCTCGTATACGAAGAAATCGAAGTATTATTGAATGTATTTGGAATTGTCATTTTTTTTAAATAGAAAAAAAAAATACTTGTGGATTTCCTTTTGTAAGAAATCACGTGATTTCTTCGGTGTCGATACATTGAAACATTCATGTCAATGAATTTCATTTGATTCTATGAATTAAAAACTTTTGTCAATAAATTGACTGAGATAAACAATGGTATAGGGTAATCGTGGGTAAAACAAATGAAGCATGAAATACGCTGATTCACGTGATTGCACACTGAAAAGAGTGCCTACTTATCAATTTTCAGCTTAAAATTACTTTGAACTTAAATTTTATTAATTTTCATTAATAAAATCTCAATCTCCTCACGAATATAAGAACGACGCACGTAGCGCTATCAAGTAGCTCAATTCATTCGAGGAGTAAAATGTTATTACAGTGGGGGAGTTTCAAAAGTAAAATTTTCAAAATGACGAAAAAAAAAATGTTACTCCTTCTTTTTATGGGAGGCTATAAATGATTTCAAGGGGGAGCCTCATACAGAATCTAAATACGATAAAACAAGTCCTTCCACAACTATACAGCATACCTCCTTACAATGTAATTTGACTTCCTATAAAAAGTATACGTAACGACGGCTGTAAAGTTGCAGTGTATGGCACTGAAGTTTTGTAATAAAATCACAGCCACAAGTAAATGTCCATGTCGCTATTTAGTGTCCCCTCGGCAAACAAAAATGATCATACTTTTTCCAAAAATCGCATTCCAAATGAATGCACGCGTATACGAGCTCCCACAAAAATGACGTCACTCCAACTCCAACGTCACGTTACGAAGCAAGCGAATGCCTCGTCTTCTTCACATATGTATATACGCACAGGTGAAAAGAAAAGAAAACTCTCTCTCATCTGTACCCAAAGCACGGAGCGTGGAGAGAGAGAAAGAGAGAGAGAGAGAGCGGGTATATAATCACCCTTACTATATGCGAGATAAATTGATCGAGTGCACGTCGTTCCTCTCCCCGAAGTCGCTACTTATTAGGAGAGAGACGGAAAAGCCGGGGCGTCGCTCTATCCCTCCCTCCTCTCGAGCGAACAAATGAAAAAAAGGAGAACCAAAAGCTTGTGAGTATGTATACATATACATTTATATATATATATACGTATATGCACACATTAGCCATCACTCGGGCGTTTGAAGATTCGAGCGGCCGAGCGCGACGGGAAGACAGATCGTGTTCCGCGCCATCGAGTCCTCGTTTGTTTATTTATATATTATCAAGATGCCTCCGGCCGATTGCGCATTGAAAGTGCCACGCGTGCTCTCCTCCTCCTCCTGGGGTGTTTAGTCACTCGTATACCTCCTGTTGATTTTATTTACTCTCCTTCCGGAGAAAAAGGCCCGAGATCACTCGAGACGGCTTCATCGGAATCCACCCCACATGTGCACGCTCTCGAAGAGTAAGACTGATTTGTACGAGGCTTTTTATATATATAATATACGTGTGCAAGGAGGAAAATCGGAGCTTTCGTATGCAGCGAGGAGGCGGGCGATGGACACTGAGCCTGCTAAACGCACGCGGGATTTGGTGTACACGAGAACGAGGATTGATGGCGCTGATTTTGTGTATGCGTGTGCGCGAGGAATCCGAGACGAGAGAGGTTGTCTTATCGATGGACGTGACGTGCCTTAAAAGTGTCGGCGTCGGTCTAATGAAGCTGTCGAGGGGAGTCGGACCAGAGGGTCTAATTGATGCCGCACGGAAGAAAGCGTTGGTTATTGGTGTTTCGCGGATGAAGGATCGTTGCTTCCCGTGGATCGGAAGATTTGAGGAATCCGATTTTGTGGTTTTTAAACGAAATAAAACCTGCACCTATACATTTTCAATAGTACCACTCTTTGGACATTCTTTTTGGCTTCGAATACAGTTTCGTGTATTTACTTCGTCAGAATCCCATCATCAAAAGTAGGATAAAACTACACACGTTCGGAGACTATATTTTGTTCAAACAACATCTCGATCAACATTAGATTCATTACAGTGAACCAACTACGATATTTTACGTGTATATAAATCTGTTTGGATTTACAAATAACTTCTTAACTGTTCGAATTGGTCAATCTCTTCAAGTGCAGCGTCCACGCACTGACAGATGGAACCTTTGTGGGACGATTTAAATCAGAAACAAACAAAAATTATTCCTTTCTAATAACTGCGAAGCCGATGGAGAATATCTCGCTCACCAAAATATACGATCTACAAAGAAAAAAACTACTCGAAAAAAAAATCGATTGAGATCCATATCCGTTAGATATTCTATCCATCGAATGTTTCAGTTCACCACTAAAACAGATTGAATCTCCGTCTGACGAACTACTTTCAAACCGCACGCGCCCGAACGGAAGAGCCGTCGCCGCGACTTTTTTTTTTTATCCTCCCCCCGCGCAAATCGAACCCAGACCCACAGAGAGAGAGTCTCGACTTCGCAAAAAGAGGAGCAATCCAATTAACCTTATTCCTCGACCGCCGTACGTACACATCCGTCCGACGGCTGCAGCTCATATCAAAACTCAAGCAGCCGCACACGTTACACGCCAAATCGGTAAAGTCCAAGCCACGCGGTGTACCGCACGATACGGAGACATAGCCTCAACGGTGCCCATTAGAATTAAAGCTAAGAGCCGACAGCCATTAGTGCCCCCCTCCCTCCCCAACCCGTCTCCTAATGCCCGGCGCGACATATTGCGCGGAAAGCCGCTTTTTACTCGCGTGTGTACAAAGAGCGAAAGGCGGAAAGGGGGAATCAAAGCGCCTACTCGTGTATCATCAAACACGAGAGACGGCGAAAAAAAAACCACCCCCCCGTGGGCCCGTACGTATACGTATAGCGAAGTTATTATCACGGGGCGGCAAGGAGCTTTTTTCGTGTGTCCGATCGCTTTGTTAGAATTGCTCGCTAATAAAAAAAAAAAAAAAAAACATAAAGCTTGGCTCTTTTGTCGGCTCGTTCGATGAGGGAAAGCTCCACGTGGAGGAAGGAAGCTGCAAGCTCTCGCGAGCCATGACCAAGGGGTATACATATACATCACAAAGGGTATCGCTTACTGCACCGATGCGTGTACACGTGTAGAAGCACGTACCCAAAGATAAGAGGGGAGTAAAGAAACAGGCCACCGGCCAACTTTCCCATGCACCATGCACGTGCCCAACTGGCTTCTAATGGCCGAGATACGCAGAAGCCGCGCGAGAGAGAGAGAGATCTCCGGACTCTCGTGGATCTCTTTCTTTTTTTTTTTCTTCTTCTTATCCTTGTTTGCTCTACTCCCCCTCCGTACGTATAATACGGGTGCGCAGTTGTCGGCAATTCGCGAGAGAGCCGACCGATTAGCATTCCCAGGAAGCAAGAGAGCACAAGGAACGGGGGTTGGTGCATGGAGGTACGGTAGCTGTTGCACTACTTTTGGATATAAGCTCGCTCTCTCCCGTGTGATTTACGTGCTAAGGTATATATGTATTTCGGGGGGGTACATCGTGTGCTCTCAAAGGCTGCACAGGTTGCGCAGGGGGTGGGTTTCGAAAGTTTAAAGAGGATACTAAGAGTTGCGCTGTGTCTTGGTGAGGGATATGGTTCGCGAAATAGCCAAGTTGGAGCCGATCTTGGGAACTTTCAACGAATCAGCCAACGAACGGCTGTATAACTTTCGAAAGTTTTAGTATCCAGTCGATTTTTTTTTTGTTTCCTTATCCATAAGGGTGTTTTAACTTTGATGAAAAGTAAGGAAAAGAAGGTTTTTTTTTTCTCTCTTCGAAAGTACACCTTGTTCTAAGGGTCTATACATGCGCGCCATTGGTAGCCTACACAAATTCGTACCAACGGGCAATTGTTTTATCTGAAAATCGACCCCACGATCAGAAAAAGCGCCAATAACTCAAAATTCTTTTGACGAATGCCCTAACTCGAAATTGCCGTCAAGAAAACGCTAGCTCACATTTAAAACCTAATTGGAATCAGCGCTTTCTTGGGTGCAATTCTGAGTTAGTGCTTTTTTGAAGGCAATTCGGAATTTGCCTTTCCTTTGACCAAAGTACACGTACTTTATGCATACGAATAAATTAATACACTAGCGAGTAATTTTTTACCTACGGATAACTACATCCATACTCACAAGTAATGGTTCATCCATATAGATTTAATTTCTGATCACGAGGCTCAACCTTGCGCTCTCAAAGATCACCATTTGAACAAAATTGAAACGTCACAGCTCTTACACGTTGACGTATGGTATACTAGTTTCTTTGTTTTTTTTTTTTTTCCCCATCACGTACAAAGTAACACGTATACGGAATATTGCAGAGACAAAGAAAAAGCCCGTCAAGTCGGCCATTAACACACAATTCCTCTAATTGTACCAGGAATCAATTCGCCACCGACTCGGACAACGGGTTTTTCGCTCCTGTGCCGTACTTATACCTCCCTTGCTCGCGCACCATATTCGACTTCGTCCATACCTCTGCCAACGCGACAAATCAATTGGCCTTTTCCTCTCTACTTTTTTTCTCTCGGTCACACACCACATTCACAGAAACGAGAGATCATCGAAGCCTATCAACAGTAAAATCATCCATATTGAAATACAATAGCGATGCCCTGCTCATTGATCCCTCCAGTCCCAGTGAATCATTTTCTCGAACCGAGTTACAAGAGAGCCGGTGAATGGAGCAGCCCAAGGTATAACTCAGCGGTGGCGCGGCTCGTTACTTCATCCCCGCGCACCGTCGCAGCAGTCTGCGCGTGTATATATATACCCGTGTGGATTCCAGACAGAGTCGTCGTCGTCGAGGTGTACGCATAATGAAGAATTACGATTATGCCCAAAGTGACGTACACCTGACGGCCCGTAGGGCGGGTATTGTTGGATTTATCTGTTGGCGCTTCACATCAATACAGCGATGATGAGGATGATAAACATAATGGAGACAAAAAAAAAAGAAGAGGAGACGTACATTTAAGAGGAAACGTTAATTAACTGTTTGTCGTTGTTTGCCGCTGCTGCATTGGCGAGGTAAAATTTGAAGGCTAATTAGAAGCAATGCCCGGCTCCGCTGGGTTTGAAAATAGAGAAATAAAATTTTATATTGTAAAAACAATCAAAACGAGCCGTCGCTACACTATTTTTGCGTCGGGGAACTTTGAGATATATACGACAAGTTCAATTGGAACGTCGAGCCAAGCTTTTATGGTGCTCTGAGCAATCAGTCGTATCGAATCGTGTTATTCGATGAAGGGTGCTTTTCGCACGTACTTTAACTCGTTGATTTAATCTTTTTTTTTTATGTATGAAAAGACAAAATCATTGTTATACAGTTTTCCTAATTATTAAAAAAAAATATTAAACATAAGTACGCAAGATTTATTGTAAAAGCAGACGTCACCGAGCTATTCATTGTACTGTTGAAGATCACCGATTTAATCAATCATTGACGAAAAAAATTGTTTTCTACTTTTTACTTTAATAATTAAAATTTATTTTCATAACAATTTTAACTTTTTGTTAAAATTATTTCAATTTGACATATCAGTTTAATAAGTATTTGTCTTCTATAGAGAGTTCACCGTCTATAAAATTGAGCAGAAACAGGCGAGTAAGATAAGACGAGCCGTCGATGCGTAGAGAAATTCAAATAACCTGAGCAAATTTCATTAACATCCGATATCAGTACTTTTATTAGAAAATTTAGCTAATTTAAGAACATTTTAAGACGAATTTCTCATCATTCTACAAAATAAAGTAGAAACAGACGTATAAGGTAAGACAAGCCATCGATGCGTAGAGAAATTCGAATAACCTGACAAAATTCCATAAGTAACTGATATAAGTACTTTTATTAGAAAATTGAGCTAATCTAGAAACATTTTAAAACGAATTTCTCATCATTCTACAAAACAAAGTAGAAACAGACGAGTAAAGTAAGACAAGCCTTTGATGCGTAGAGAAATTCGAATAACCTGACAAAATTACATTAACATTCAATATAAGTACTCTTGTTAAAAAAAAATATTTTTAGTTAAAGTAGCAACAGTCTTAAGAATATTTCACGGAATTCGTCAAAATTAAGTAGAAACAGGCGTGTAAAGTAAGACAAGCCATCGACGCGTAGAGGAATTCAAATAACCTGACTACATTTTATTAGCCTTCAACATAAGTTATTTTGTTGGAAAAAAAATGTATTTTTAGATAATCTAGGAATTTGTTAGAATTATACAAAATTAAGTAGAAACAGACGAGTAAAGTCAAACGAGCCATCGACGCAAAGGTAAATTCAAATGATCTGACCAAATTTCATGAGTATCCAATATAAGTACTTTTATTAAAAAATTGAGCCAACCTAGATACAGTTTAGAATGAATTTGTCATAATTTTACATAATTTGGGAGAAACAGACAAGTAAAGTAAGACGAGCCTTTGATGCGTAGAGAAATTCGAATAACCTGTCTTGTTTTTATTTTTATTAGTATCCAACATAAATATTTTTGTCAGAAAAAAAATATATTTTTAGATAATCTAGGAATTTGTTAGAATTATACAAAATTAAGTAGAAACAGACGAGTAAAGTGAGACGAGCCATCGATGCGTAGAGAAATTCGAATAACCTGTCTTGTTTTTATTTTTATTAGTATCCAACATAAATATTTTTGTCAGAAAAAAAATATATTTTTAGATAATCCAGCAACATCTCAAGCAAATATGTCAGAATTCTACAAAATTAAGTAGAAACAGACGAGTAAAGTAAGACAAGCCATCGATGCCTAGAGAAATTCAAATAACCTGACAAAATTTCACTAATATCCAACATAAATACTTTTATTGAAATAAAAATATATTTTTAGATAGTCTAGGAACATATTATGTCACAATTCTACAAAATTAAGTAGAAACGGACGAGTAAAGTGAGACGAACCATCGATGCGTAGATAAATTCCAATAACCTGACTACATTTCATTAGTACCTGATAGAAGTACTTGTATAAGAAAATTTATCTAATCTAGGAACAGTTTGAGGAGAATTTGTCACATTTTTTTATAATTAAGTAGAAACAGACGAGTAAAGTAAGACGATACATCCATGCGTAGAGGAATTCAAATAATCTGACTAAATTTCATTAGCATCAACATAAGTTATTTTGTTGAAAAAAATAGATTTTTAGATAATCTACGAATTTCTTAAAACAAATTGGTCAGAATTTTATAAAATTGAGGAAAAACAGACGATTAAGGTAAGACAAGACATGGATGAGTTGAGAAACTCAAATAACCTGACCAAATTTCATGAAATCCAATATAAATACTTTTATTAGAAAATTAAGCTAATCTAGAAATAGTTTAAAACAAATTTGTTAGGATTCTACAACATTGAGGAGAAACAAACGAGTAAGATAAGATGAGCCAT